>BFEA01000390.1:894536-918346 GCA_003427395.1 Chara braunii | reverse complement strand
CACACACACACACACACACACACACACACACACACACACACACACACACACACACCACACACACACACACAGTGCCTTCTTGTTGGAGTAGTCTTCTGTCTTAGGTAAGTTGCCTTCTGCCCTCCATCCACTTATGGTAAATTGTTGATGTGCTTCAGGCATTGGCAATTGGACTAGATGGGTACATTGCCAATTACAAAAGGTTGTTGGTCAAACGTTCTCGATCTGCTTCTTTCTCATCTCTTTCTCGGACGCTGAACAATTGGCGTTCTGCCTTGCACATTGTTAATCCAATTCATCTTCGTTCTCCAATCATGTGAGCCAACCACATTCACTTCGTTCTACACATGCCTCCTTGCGCTATCTTCAACAACACTTCGCCATTGTCCTTGTGGACAAAACATCGCACAATTTGGCAATTTGCTGCAAGAATTGGTATCAGTTTCATCTCTCTACCCATTTGGACAGCCCCACTCATACTCCTCCTCAAGAGTCTTTGCTGATGTCCTTGACCACCATGCAGTGTGGAATCACCAGTGGGGTTACACCCACACTGATACCTATTGTACCTTTATTATGTATTAAAAACTCACATGTATCCTCCACATATTCGCAACATTTTTGGAGTCACACAGGAAATAACAATGATGTTCCCTCGTGCGCTCGCCCGCGTCCAACAATTTGCACCATTCATGAACGGCCTCCTCACAAACCCTTGGCTAGCACGTTTGTCGTATCTCAGTGCCGCTTTGTAAGGAGTGATCTCTACTCTTCGCGAGAAAGACACTAAGCTCTATCAACAGGTTGGTGTTCGACGGTGCGAGATCGTTCAGAGTGCTGGTGAAGTGGCGATTGACCTGAAAAAACAATGCATCGTCTCTTCGTGGCCTCTCACCTCGCACTGTTGATTTTACCACAATGTACACCATTCTTCCTCATAACCGCATTCTAAATAGGTGGCAAAAGTTGTTGATGAAGCTCATGCTTATGCTCTTCGGCATGCTCGCACGCATTTACACTGCGTTGCCCTCAACATGTTTATTTGAGGACCTCATTGTGGCCAACGGGCAACTGATTCAGGCCCAGATACCCTTTTCGTCTGTCAGATTTGCCAACATCTTCGTTTTGTTGTACAAAACACTTTTCTGTAAACTAGAGATGGCACGTTTTGCAAACAAATTATCGGTGTTCCAATGGGAACGAATGTTGGCCCATAAATTTTTAATTTGGCGTCGTATTGGGATGAAGCACGCTTTGTTGATGACATTCGTCAACATGATCTTCAAGCCGCTCAGCAATTTGCCTTCACCTATCGCCTCATTGATGATGTTCTTTCATGGGGACAATTACCTCCTCCACCAGAGTACTATGGGCTTGAGTGGAAGGAGACTATAGCGACAGATGGCTCCTGTACCTTTTTTATGGGCTCCGATGGCTCGCTTCGCATGAGCGTCTTTGATAAAGCGGCTGCTTGGGACTTCCCTGTCATTTGTTATCCAAGTGTGACCGCCAACATCCCTTCCCATCAACCGGTTGGTGTGTTCAGTGGGCAATTTACCAGATTTGAACAAATCTGTAACACTTGGCAGGACTTTCAAACTGCGGCAACAACACTTACTCGTCACATGCTTTCGCGTGGGCATTCCCCACCAACCCTTGCTAAGGGGTGGACCTACTACATGCGCTCCCGCCAACGTCGCTATCCTACGCATGTGACGCGTCTCTCTCAGTGGTTCCGACACATGCTGCGATGGCCTTTGTATCATCCAATTTCTTCTTCGGCCCCACGATGCTCTCGTCCTGCTCCTGCCCCTCCTTGCTCATCTACTGCTATCGCAGTTTCCATTGCTGCAGTGTCCACAGTTGCGGTTTCCACTGCTGCAATGTCCACTCCTGCAGTGTCCACTGCTGCAATGTCCACTGATGCGGTTTTCATTGCTCCAGTTTCTACTGCTGCGGTTTCCACTGCTGCAGTGTCCACCGCTCCAATTTCCAGTGTTGCAGTTTCCACTGCTGCAGTTTCCGCAGCTGCAGTTTCTACTGCTGCAGTTTTCCGTATAGCAGTTTTCATTATTGTGACTCCCCCTAGTATAGTTTTTACTGCTACAACTTCCTCTCCCGCAGCTCCAGTGCAAAGAGCATCGCAGTCTCTTCGACACTCGCCTCCTTTATTTTGAAATCTTACCCACTCCACCCCCCTCTCATCTCTTTCACTGCCTGGCTGCAGACGACTACATTCCTCCTCACCACCCCCATCTCCTCCATGGTCTCGCTTGCGAACAGACTCTCCAGTTTCAATTGTTCCCATTGTTCCACCTTCGTTGGTAGGGACAAGTTCATTTTTTGTGAGTGTTGGTCCTTGGTCTACGCCCGGTGGTTTTTGGGGGCGATTCGGTGAGGGACCTAGCTAATGCGTTAAACACTCCACCTGGAAAACTCAAAGCAATTGACGGAGGCCTGCAAAAGCGGTGGAGCATGTGGTTTAATTCGGTACAACTCGCAAAACCTTACCAGCCCTTGACATATGAAAGAAACTCCTCGTAAGAGATGTACTTTGACTTCGTACAGGTGCTGCATGGTTGTTGTCAGCTCTTGTCGTGAGATGTTGGGTTAAGTCTTATAATGAGCTCAACCCTCGTTTTGTGTTGCTAAGGCATCGCAACGATGTGTTGCACTCACAAAAACTGCCAGTGATGTACTCGAGGAAGGTGGGGATGACGTCAAGTCCGCATGGGCTGGGCTACACACGTGCAACAATGGCAATGACAATAGGAAGCAAGGTTTTAAGGCGGGGCGAATTTTGAAACATTGCCTCGGTTCGGATTGTTCTCTGCAGCTCGAGAACATGAAGTTGGAATCGCTAGTAATCCCGGATCAGCATGTCGTGGTGAATATGTACTCAGGCCTTGTACACACCGCCCGTCACACCATGGGAATTTCTTTTGCCTGAAATCGTCTCTGTGATAAACCAACGACTTTGATACGTTACGCACGTCAAGTGCACAACATGGTTTTCACATCGTTGATCATAGAGACTATCACGGTCGAATCAGTGACTGAGATGAAGTCGTAACAAGGTAGTCGTAGGGGAACCTGCAGCTGGATCGACTCCTTTCCAATGTACATACCCAAAATGATTTAAAAAGGGTTATTGCTTATTCTACTTGTAGCCAATTAGGTTATATGGTATTCGCTTGTGGTATCTCCAATTATTTTGTGAGTGTATTTCATCTGATGAACCATGCTCTTTTTAAAGCATTACTTTTTTTCAGTGCAGGTTTTGTGATTCATGCGATGTCTGTTGAGCAAGATATGCGCAGTGCGTAAACCAATTTCGCCATAGCCGTCTTTTTGGAATATGTATACAAGTTGGTTGCCCGAAAGGAGTATAAGCATGTCTACCCCACTTCGTGGCCGTATGGGTATAGGTTAAAAGCCTAATGCTCTACCAACTAAGCTATACACCCAGAATCCAGATAGGCTTAGTAGGATTTGAACTTGCAATATCATCGTTATGAGCGGCGTGTTTGAACCAATTTTAAACTATAATTTACCCTTGGGTTTAGGCGAATATTTTTTTCTATTTTCACAACAATGTGCTTCTCTTAGTACTTTTGTAGTGATTTCATAATTGAACAAGTCCGATTCTATTATGTCCGACATGAGAAAAATTGGATTCTCGGTGTGAATGGACCTTATTCTGAGGATCCCAAACAACTCGGCGGTCGCTGGCGAGGGCAAGCAGCGATACTTTTTTGTGGTCTCCTGCTGATCGAACATTGCTTATACAATTTTCACTAGTTCGAAGCAAGCACCTAAAAACCAAGTATGAATAAGAGTGTAGTTGTTCCAGCAAACGACAACGTTTTTCTTTAGAGATCACTCTCGAAGGTGGTCATGTCGACCAAAGAACCAAAACAGATGTTGAAATAAAACAGGATCTCCTCCTTCTGCAGGATCAAAAAGAGTGGTATTAAAATTTCTATCAGTTAATAGCATAGTAATAACACCTGCTAATATTGGAAGTGACAATAAAAGCAGAAAAGTTGTAATTAGCACAAACCAAACAAATAGAGGTAATCTATGCATGGTCATTCCTGGACCACGCATGTTAAAAATAGTCGTAATGAAATTGATACCACCTAATATTGAGGAAACACCCGATAAATGAAGACTAAAAATAGCTAAATCCACAGCTCCTCCAGAATGATTGGTTATACCGCTTAAAGGTGGGTAAACCGCCCATCCGGTACCAAGATTACTTCCACTAAAGCAGAACCTAAGTAATAATGATGGTGGTAATAACTGGAAACTGATATTGTTTAATCGTGGACAGACCATATCAGGCGCTCCAATTAAAATAGGAACAAACAAGTTTCCAAACACCACTACTCCCCTTGTTGTGTATTGTCGACGACATCCGTGACATTGTCACTCGTTCGGGGATCAATAACCTGTTTCTTTGTCTGGCCCGATCCTCTTTGTGCCTTTTCCGCAAGTTGTTGCGGTTCCTTTGTTTCAAATGGCAATATCCACTCCTATGCCTCCTGCAGACAGTCCAGCTGCCTGCAGGCAGCCACAACACCATGTTTTATACCCTGTGTCGTTCCCAGAGTGCACTCCCGACTCCAGGGACAGTCCCTACTCAGGATGCAGTCCTAAACGTTGAGGGATTGGAACATGATCTGCCCGGATTGCAGGTGACCCCACAAGGCGTAAACCACATGGAGGATCTGCAAATGGCTGACCGACATTGTTCGGATGAACCACAAAATGGTGCTCAGGCACGTGCAGACCACATGGGTGATCTGCAAATGACTGACCAGCAAACAACCCAACACAGTTTGGGCTTGCAACACCACCTGGGTGATCTGCCAATTGTTGGCCAGCATCCAGCAAACCAGCATGAGAACCTCCCCGATCTGTGTTGTTTGACGACAACGAATATCTGTCTTCACATTCTCCACCGCCCGTTTTATACACCATCAAACTTCCTTACAATCGCCCTTCGGCTTGATGATGATATCCCCCAACCACAGCCAAAGGATTGTAATTATACCAGTGAAGGAGGCTTTACCATTGCTGTCCTACAAGTAGCAATGAGGGACCGTCAACTTGAACTACGCAATGGTCGAGCAGGTGAGTGGTTTAATCCTCCATCCCACATCTCTTCCTGCATTGTGCACGGCCCTGGCCATTACATGGCCATTGTACATGGCTCTGACCACTGGGAGCTGTGGGACAACGACACCATGGTCCATGCCATGACTGATGTCACTGATTTCTTACAAAATGATGTTGTTTTCTTGCCACAACAAACCGTCCGCAATCTCTTTTATGTCGAAGATCATTCCACTGGCCCCGTGCTGCAGCAAGACAGTGTACGTACACTTTGCGACCCTCTCCTTTGCACAACCACAAACATTGTTACACTCGGTTGTAGATGCCATTGTCTCTCTCACAATCATTACAATGGCATGGTTTCTGCATCCATGTGTGCAGAGGACTGTCCCACCGTTCCCGACTGCAGACACCCGCCGCATCCGAACACTATATGTCCATTTTGTGGCCATGGGCGCTATACTGAATGCATGCTCTTTTGTGGTGACTGATCTTCCTTCATTTTGGCCTGCGATTGACATCCCATTTGTCGGGGGTGTATGGTGGGGATGTTCAATGCCAGCTATCATGGCAATTGTTGTACTGAGAATGCTATCTATGTCTTCCATGTGTTCATCCAGCACATCCTTACAATGTATGTCCTCTCTGTCGTCAAGGACAGACTCATTTTTTAGCCTTTTCAGATCCCCTTTTGCCTTCATCTTCACTCCACACTCCATACTTTCCCTTTCTTTCCCTTTGTCGTTCTTTGTTGTCTGCTCTCCATCTCTCCTCCCTGTGTTTATCCCATCTCCCCTTCACGCTGCCTCTTTCTCACAGCGTACAAGTGGGTTGTTATGGCACACGGGGATGGGGGCAGCTCACGCTCAACTTCATCAACGTGACGAGCCTTGTACGTGAGAGGCACGGTGTTGCATACTGTAACGGTGCAGACCAGAACAAGATCCGACCTCTCTCACAAAGTACAAGATAGCGTAGCGGAAGACTTAGATACCAATGATCCGAACAATCAATATTGCAATGCAGCCCCGAACATACATCATCATCATCACTCCATGGTGTGAAGGGGTCCGACGCTCACACAGGAAGAATGCGCCAGCCCCAACCATCCACAGACGAAGAAGAGGGGGGTTAGACGAAGAAGAGGGGAAGATGGGAATGTCGTCAACACCAAGTCTTCGGCACAGGCCCAAATAGTCCCTCGTCAAAATGTCTGAATCCCAATGTCGAGTCTGGATCCAATGTCGTCAAGTCTCAAGTCACAACTCTCTCTCTCTCTGTTGTAGTCCACTGGTACTGAGAAGTCAGGGAGTGAGAGGGTGAAGAAGAGATGGTGGACATAGAAGAGGAAGAAGAATAACTCTCTCTCTCTCTCTCTCTCTCTCTCTCTCTCTCTCTCTCTCTCTCTCTCAGTCCGGTACTAACCTGTGAAGTTGGCGCCTTGATGCAGGTACCTCGAAGATGGAGTTGGAGCTATGGCGCCACAGGTAAGTCTGACTGGCCTCCGCCAGTCATCTCTCTCCCACACTACTATTACTACTACTAGCGCCCAGCGCTGGAGACTATTGCTATGGCTATTAGCGCCCAACGCTGAAGACTACTGCTAGCGCTAAGCTTCTCCTGCAGCGCTCCAGAGTGCTGCGGCCGAATCCTGAAGATTGCCTCCTGCCTTCTGTCCAACTACCTACCCGTGAAGTGCATGAGAACTCCCTATGTACTACTCGGCCTGCCTCTTGACTGCCTGCAGCCGCAGGGCAGCTCCTGCTGAGGCCGGCATGGGTAATAGGCCAAAAATAGCCTGTTCCCAAAACCTTGGTTTGTTGCCTGAGTTCTAGGGCAGGACGATCTTATGAGGGCCCGAAAGTGGCCCTCCGTTTCAGGCTGAAAAGACTCAGGGCCTGAACGACCTTGTTATAGGCTGAAAACGAAATAGGATCTGCAGGCCCTCATTTTCAGTTTTCAGGCTGAACCGACATCGGGCCTGTAAGCCCTTATTTCTAGGCTTTTAGGCTGAGAATGCGGAACGGGCCCTGCAGGCCCGTGTGGCTACACAGTATGCCACACCTCCCCCTCCTTGAAAGACCGAGCTTACCTGCGAGGGCGAAGCTGTATGTCTGAGGGAGGGACCACAGTCCGGGTGGGAGGGGCAGGTCGTGAAGTTCCTTGAGCTAATCTTTGCTTCTCGTAATGCGCCTAGATCAGCGGTGCGGATGCTTTCAAATCTGCTCCTGAAATCCACCGAGTGTCGTCGCGATCGCATGATTTGAATGTAACCTTGTACTGTTGAGGCTTGCTGCCGTACTTGCGATCGGTGATGACGCGGTCAACTTCCTGATGACCATCCATAGGAGGGTCCTGCGATCGTCGGCCCGGRAAGTCGTCGCTCTTAGCTGGTGTGTATGTTGCCAGCGTCGAGGCGTGAAAGACTGGATGGACCGTTAGATGCGGGGGGATGTTGCTCACAAATGAAGGGTCGTCGGGCTCATCGCCCGCGACTGATGTTACGGGCCATGGTCCAATCCACTTGTGAAGCGGTTTGCGTGAAATATCCTGTTCGAGTGCAAACTCTTCCGCGGAGACCCACACCAGATCACCGGCGCGGATGGGACATGGCACACGATGCCTGTTGGCTTGCTGCTGCATGCAGACTTGAGCCTTTTGCATGTTCGTGCGGGGTTGAGCCAACAATTCCCTTTACTTCCGAACGGAAGTGGGGGAGCAAGCAGTGTCTATGTCGGTTGTTCGTGGGAGGAGCAGATCAGCGAAGATACGGCCTTTCCGGCCACCGTGGTGTAACTTGAATGGAGTTACGCCGATCGCTGGATGCAACGAAGTGTTGTAGGCGAAATTGATGTCAGGGAGGCGGTCAACCCAATCTTTCTGATCCGGACGGATGAGCGTACGAAGCATCATTTGAGCGGTTTGATGTGCCCGCTCCGTTTGCCCATCCGTTTGTGGATGCCGAGCCGAACTTGGTTTCATCTTCGTGCCAGATTCCTGCATGAGAGAAGTCCAAAATATCGACATGAAGCAAGTGTCGCGGTCGCTGACGATGTCTTCCGGCACGCCATGGCTGCAAATCCAGCTGGTGTGTAGGAGGCGTGCAAGTTCGAGAGCCGTGGCGTAGTACTTGCAAGGAAGAAATCGCGCATACTTACTCAAATGGTCAACGACCGTGAGGATGCTGTCGTGCCCGAGCCGGTCGCGGGGAAACGGACCAATAACGTCCATGGCAATGGAGAGGCCGGGTTCCTGTGGGATAGGCATCCGGCGCAACTCGCCGTAGGGATTGCGGTTGCGGGGCTTGCTTCGTCAGCAAACTTCGCAAGAGTCACAATACCGAGTGACATCACTAATGAGGTCAGGCCATTGGAATCGTTGCCGAAGTCGTGCAATAGTGCGATTGACTCCAAAATGGCTGGCGAGTTGCGAGTCATGGTACTCACCGAGAAGGCGAGTCTGAAGACGACGGTCGCGTGGGACACACAATAAGTCCTTGCCTCTCGAGTGGAGGAGCAAGTACCCGTCGACGATGCGATAGTGGCTGGCCGGTGGGTGATCCGAAGATAGTTGCGCATACAACGTGGCGAAATCCGGATCAGACTCATAGCCCCGGATGAAGTGTTGCTGGAGTTCCTCGTCAAATGCGAAAGCATGATGTGTCATAGCGCAAAGATCAGGTCTTCGCGAGAGTGCATCTGCTGCGTGATTGGAGAGGCCGTGGAGATGTTTCGGTGTGAAGTCAAATTGGTCGATGAAGTACATTCATCGTCCGATCGTGCTGCTCACCGTATCCTGCGTCTTGTAGTAGGTCAATGGGTTGTTGTCCATGACCCATGTGAACCTTCGACGCCAAGGAGGAAGTGACGCCATCGCTTGAGAGCTATCACAAACGCGAGCAGCTCCTTCTTCCTTGCATCATCAAGTGAATTGATGGGAGGCACTTTGTGGCTGAAATACTCCACAGGGTGCCAGTCGTCGCCGTCGTGTTGTTCCAAGACTGCCCCAATGCCATAGCTGAAAGCGTCGGTCGTCACTCTCGTTGGCAGGGTGGGGTCGTAGAYGCTAAGGACGGGTGCCATGAGCATGGCCGTCTTGAGTGTTTGGAATGACCGGCGTGCATCGTCATCGAATACGAATGGCACCTTTGGCGATTGTAATCTCGTCATAGGTGCGGCAATCCTTAAGCAGCCGGTGATGAAGCGTCGATAGTAGCCCGCCAACCCCATGAATGAACGAACGTCCGTGGTGTTGGTGGGCTCAGGCCATACGCGGATGCCCTCGATCTTGTCCGCAAGCGGACGGATGCCTTGCGGCGTCACATAATATCCCAAGTACTCCAGCTCTTGCCGTGCGAATTCGCATTTGTCGCGGTTGGCCTTGTACTTGGCTTGTCGTAGCCGCTCCAAAACGGTGCGCAGGTGCGCTCCACATGCACGTCCAAACTCCGGTTGTACACCAAGATGTCGTCGAGGTAGATGAGTACGAATCTATCCAGCATGTGTCGGAACTCCGTTGTCATAGCCGCTTGGAATGTGGCCGGGGCATTTGTAAGGCCAAAAGGCATAACCAGCCATTCGAAATGCCCATATCGCGTCTTAAACGCGGTCTTGTAGCGGTCCTTCTGCCGGATCCGGAGTTGGTGATATCCCGATTTGAGGTCAAGCTTGGAGAAAAACTTGGCGCCACCCAGTCGTTCGAGGAGGCCGTCGATGCGCGGAAGAGGGCCGACGTTCTTGACGGCTTGCGCATTGAGCTTGCGATATCGATGCACAACCGCAACTCCTTGTTCTTCTTCCGGACAAAGAGAACGGGAGCACTGTATGGCGAAGAGCTAGGCCGAATCCAGCCTTTCTCGAGGGGATCGTGTTGTGCCCTTAGCACACTTAACTCTTCCTCTCATGCGATAGATGCAACCACACGGAGGTACGGCCCCGTCCTCGAGGATGATCTCGTGGCGGATGGGCCGATCCGGTACTACTCCGTGCGGTGTTTTGAACACGTCGCCGTAGGCATCGAGAATCTTGGTGATGTGTGGGTCCTGTGGTGAGTCCGTTGATGGAATGTCTTGGAGTGGGAGGGCGTGGAGAAAACACACCCCCATCTTCTCGATGTCATCCCGGATGATGGAAGCTCGAATGCTTGCGGCAGACATCACATGGCAGCTGATCGAAGGGTGAGGAGGAGGCACCGTGCATGGGACTAGTACTCCGTTCCGATCACGAACGTGAACGGTGCGACGGTAGAAGTTCACCGGGTGATCCTCGCTTCGCAGCCATGACATGCCCAATATCATGTCGACCTTGGTGTCCAAAATATCGAAGGACACGGCCTTCGCTTGCATGCGGGGCAAAGTACAGAGGGACGGAATCAATGCACCGGTCGATTGACTTGTGCGTGTGACCGTCGGCCAACGTGACTTGCGTGGGCTGCGACTTCCTCCGAACGCGTGGCCCAAGGCCAGCGCGTACCATAAAGTCTTGGCTCATGTAGTTGCGAGTAGCTCCGCAATCGATCAAAGCGCGGCAGGTCGCCTCTTCGATCTGAATGCGTATGTACAACAATGGTGCGTCGATGTCGCGGTCGATCTTCGTAATGTAGGCGTGAAGGTCGACAACCTCTACTCCGGCGTCCATCAACGGAGTTGGTACTGCAGTGTGCAAGTAATCCCGCAATTGTGCCATGAGCACGTTGCAATGCGGTTTCGGCAATCGACCGGACCGGGGAAGGGGCATCCATTGGAAGTCCGCAAACGTCAACGGTTCGAGCTCTTCAAGTCTTGACCTTGTCGCTGAATAGATGGCGGCGAAGTTGCCGACTCGGTTGCCGATGGTAGTGAAACCGTGCATGCGGTGGATTGTTGCACGTGGAGTGGTTGGTCCAACGGTGGGACCAAGTGGACAGCATAATCCTCGTAAGTAAAACCGAGGACTTGCGACATTCGCATCCTCCCCAGATGTGTAGGAGGCCGCTAGCAAGGCGGCCGAATCTTGCGGAGTGAGAGGTGGAGTCGCCTCACCTCCCGCGCAACTCAGTTTCCTGAGTTAATGCGAGGCTGAACGTCCTCCTTGCCTTGATCCGGGCATTGGGAGGTCTTGTGCTTGGTGCTGTTGCAACAATAGCAGCAGCCATACCGACGACGACACTTGTATTCGGCCTCGGTTAAGTGAAACTTGATCCAAGGTGCTGGTTGTCTGTTTCCGGCCGGCGATGCAGTTTTCGCCTTCCCTTTTCCTCGGGAGTTGTTGTTGCTTCGCGGCTGGACATAAGCCACCTGATCTCCCTCACGTGATGCTTGGGTGGCTGCCGGGTCTTCCATAATGTTGTCCGAGTGGACTGCAGCAACATGCTCCGGACGCGGACCAAATTTTCCTTTCTCCACATAGGTTGGCTGCCATGCCGACTTCTCGTGCGCAGCCACCCTATTGGTCTTGATGATCTCCCTTGCCTTGTCGATGATTTCGGCTAAGGTTGCGTATTGCTCGCAATCACCAAGTGCAAGGCTCAAGGCGGCACATGACCGGTTGTAGAACTCCCGGCGCAGATGCGAAAATGGCAATTCGAGATCGGGCGTCGCCGCGATCTTTTGCCATTCCGTGAGCCAGTCGCGTGTCGGTGTGTTGCCTTGCGTCATCGCGAAGAGGTGGTTGATGGCAACCGTCGGGGTGTCGTCCACGATGAACCGCTTCTTCCATAGCTTCGTCAGATCTGCCCAAGGAATCTGTGTGTGCAGATTGGCGATGTCGGCGTCATGGATGGTTGCCAGGTGGCTAAGCCAGATTTGGCATCCGCCCTTCGAGTTGAGGAACAACGCGCCGATGTACGAGCGCTCGGGGACAAAAAGAATCCGAAGTTCTGTCGTAAAGCCCTCCCACCAGGCGGGTCTTGATGCGTATAATCATCGAACTTTTCGAGGCGGAATGTCGGCATCTTGTAGTGCTGTGCCGTGTTGCCATCCTTGTTGGGCAGCTGGTGCAGTTGCTGAACCTCGGTCTTCAAGGTGTCCAGCTGCTTGCTGATGGTGACTTGTGATGATTTTGTGAAGGGGATGAGAGAGTGAATCTGTTTTTTTTTAAAACAACACACACACACATGTGTGGCAGTGTATATTTCCATGTTCTAGCGGTTGATTCATTCGATTTTGCTCATCCTATGGAAGTACCATGAGGTCAGCCGCGAGGTCGGAGACTTACCTATTCTCTCTCTCTCTCTCTCTCTCTCTCTCACACACACACACACACACACCCACACACACACACACACACGCACACACACAAAAAAAAAACGAAGAAAAAGAAGTGTGGCAGTGTATTTTTCCATGTTCTGGCTGAAGATTCATTCCAATTTTGCTCATCCTACACACACACACAGACCGACATTGCCACACTTCCTGCCGTGTATAGACAGGACTGGGGTGCGACTTCGCGGCACCGGGTCCACTTTTAGTCTTCTCTCATTCTCCATTCATAAATAATTGAAAAAACTAAGCTGTAGCCTTCTCTCATTCTCCATTCATAGTATTTCATCCTTTTTTTTTTTTTTTAGTTTGTTGCCTATATCCACTTATTCTGGAGTTTTGAAACCTTGCATTGTCACAAAGTTCAGTTTTGTAAACAGCATCATAACACGACTGAGAACACCACCTTTTATTGTTAGCTTCTTACCTCTATTTTGTGTCTCCTTTCTCAGGATCATAACATGACTGAGAACACCACCTTTTGTTGGTAAGCAGAATCGCACGCAGTCTGCATCCAACAGAGTGAGAAGCAACTTGCAACTTGCATGACGTAGCATCTAAATTTGAGTTTCCAGCAGTTGGATTTGATGTATGCAAATTCGCTTTTCTAGCAACTTGCAACTTGCATGATGTAGTATGCAAACTCGAGTTTCCAGCAGTGGGATTTAATGTTTCCAGCAGTTCTCACTGTAGATGCAACTTCAAAGGTTTGGTCTATCGTGTCCACCTCACTTTCATGCGAGCCAGCAGTAATTTAGAAGATGTAGGCAGCTGTGCCATTGTGCAAGGAATATGAGTGTGAGCGATATACATAAAACCAAGTTGCGAAATCACACAGCTGAACAAGTAGTCGTGTCCCAAGCAGAGAGTACAAATGCATCGAGAAAACCATCCATATAGAGCAATACAATGAAGCAATGAGCCAATGTCCAAGCCCGTAGGCCACACCAACACAGCATCCAAAGTCGCTCTCTCCTGTCTGGCGCTCGACGCCGAGCCTACTCTACCTGACTAGCCTACCTGCAGCCGGTTCACGCAACAGGATCGCTTCGACTCTCGAAGACCAATGTGCATGACTGCCAACACCACCGCCGACCTCTCTTCATGTACCAGGTACGTATCTCGTCACCCTCAATCAGACCTGAATTACCCCACACAGCGCCTCCCTGAAGACCACCTGATCATCCGTTGTTGGCCCTGGCGCCCAGCAGCCCGGCTATGGCTGCCTGCGCCCCGCTGCCCTGCAGCGCCCCACTTCACCTCTCGCGCCCCGTCAGCGCCCTTGGCAGCAGCGCAGCATCAAGCAAGAGCGCAGCAACACTTTTGCATTGCCAGCGCTGGCCAGAATGCCTGACCTGGGCTGCTTCCGTCCTTTTGTGGAAGTGGCAGCCTCCTGGATGCTGCGTGTGGCCTGGCTGGAAGCTTCCAGTAGCTTCCGGTTGGGTCCCAGACCCTTCGCCCAGGCCTGAGACTACAGTTGAGGGCCCGGGCCCCTTTTGCAGTTAGGCACAGCCCGAGTTTCCGGACTTGGGCTGTTTGCTGCATCTGTGCAGGGCTCCCAGGCAGGTGCGTTGGCACTACTGCTTTTGCAAAGGCTGAAGGCCTGCTTCCCAATGTATCGGCCCTGGTGTGCTGTGAGAGCCTGAATACCCAATATGTAAATGTCGAATTTTGCTTTTGATGAGTATTCAGGCCCGCCTTCACTTAGGGCGGGCACTTAGCTTGCTGGGGGCTTGAGCCCAGGACAATGTGATGTCTGATAGGGCCCCTTGAGGGCTTGTTCCTCACATTCCATCCCGCTTAGCTTGGTTGAGATGCTTCGTGCTAATGCCTTCCCCTTCAGTTTCTTCTCATAATCTGCCACGATTTGTGGAGCTACCTTGATAAGTTCCTCCCTTGAAATCCATCAATCTTCCTTCGGATTTGTATGATGCTTGAAATGTACTCTGTATTCCCTCGCAGGTTTGGGAGGTCTTCCCCTGCCAGGTGGCTTGGGAACAGGCGTGTCTCTGTATTCCCTCGCAGGTTTGGGAGGTCTTCCCCTGTCAGGTGGCTTGGGAACAGGTGTGTCTCTGTGATATAGGATATCGTCGACGTCCATGTGGCCATCCATGGTTGGGGGCAGCAAAGCTCTCCGTGATGGGAACTGTGTTGTCTCAACTGAAGGTGCAAGCTTGGAGGCGTGAAAAACAGGGTAAGTGCGTAAGTGACCAGGGTTACGAATGACGTACGAGGGACCATCCAAATCATTCCCCACAATGTCCAGGATTTCCCAGGGACCGAAATACTGAGGCATTAGTTTCCTAGAGATGCCAAACTGTTGTCCCAACTCACTAGCCTTGACCCACGCATGTTCCCCTACGTGAAATGTGGATTGTCGACGACGCTTGTTCTCAGAAGCAATCATGACTTCCTGAGATTTCTTGATGTGTTCGACAGTCTGCTGCAACCGTTTCTCATACTGGACACCAAATTCAATGGTTCGAGGAGTTGCAGCAGTTTGGTTTTCAGGCAGGAGGAAGTCTAGAGCAGATCTAGGCTTCCATCCCAGATGCAGTTGATTAGGACTGACGCCGGTGGTGCTGTGTACAACGTTGTTGTACAGGCTGGCGATGAGAGGTAATTTCTCATCCCAGTCATCCTGGTTGGGCTTGATGTAATGCCTAAGCAGATGCTGCACCACTCGATTCATCTGTTCAGCCTGCCCATTTGCTTCGGGATGACTCCCAGAAGTCATTTGAAGCTGGCTGCCCATTTGTTCAGCGGCCTTCTTCCACATCTCACTTGCGAAACGTACATCTCTGTCACTAACGATCGTTTTTGGAAGTCCAAAGTCACACACCCAGTTATCCATGAACAACTTGATGACGTGCTCAGTCCTGGCAGTTTCTGGCATCGCGATTAGTCTAGCGTACTTAGTGAACCTATCCACTACGACAAAGATGTGCCTCTTGCCATTCTTGCTGGTCACAAGAGTACCATGAAGTCCATGGATATACTCTGCCCTGGGCCAGCGGGAATGGGTAGAGGCTTGAGTAACCCAAGCGGAGCTGGAGCCCGCGGCTTATCCCGCTGACAGACTTGACAGTTTTGTACGTACTTCTTTGCATCGTCCAGCATGTTAGGCCACCAAAATCGCTATACTAAATTAGCACTAGTCTTCTTATAGTCGAAATGTTCCTTTGCATCGTGGCACTCACCTAAAAATAAACTACGCAAAATTTGCCGAGATGGAACAACTAACCTTTTGTACCCTGCCTTTTCAAGAAAGAGCAATCCATCCACCATCACAACCTCGTCAGTGGTGGCCTTGTCTTTGGCCTGTAGTTTGTTGATGATGTCCATCGTGATGGGATCTTCCTTATAGGCTTCCTCCAAAGATCGAGTTACATCCTCAGATAGGCCAAACTCAGAAATCAGCGCACCCAGGTAATCTGCCCTTCTAAATAATGCATCTGCAACCTTGTTGTACTCTCCCTTCACACAGTCTAGTTTGAAGTCATACTGATCTATGACTTCAATCCGGCGTTTGAGTGCATCGGAGAGAACCGGTTGCGTCTTGATCCACTTGAGGGTCTGATGGTCAGTTCTCAAATAGAAGAACCTTCCTAAAAGATAGTGCCTCCTGTGGACAAGTGCCTTGTAGAGAGCATAGAGTTCCCTCTTATAGGTGGACTTTGCCAACTTCTTTGATGGCATCTTTTTGCTCATGTACTCGACCGGTCTCAACTTTTTCCCGTCCTGCTGAGCCAACACTGCGCCAATGTCGTATTGGCTTGCGTCAGTGGTTGCAACAAATGGCCTTTGCGGGTCGGGTACCATGAGAACCTCATGGGGCGTGAGAGCATGCTGCAAACGTTTGAAAGTTGCCTCACACTCGTCGGTTCAGTCCCATGGTGTGTCAAGTCGAGTTAGATCAGTCAAGGGAGATGCGACCGTGCTAAATTCTTCACGAAGTTGCGGTAATAACCACACATTCCCAAGAATGATCTGACCTCAGTCACAGACTGGGGTCGTGGCCAGTCCCTAATGCTAGCCACTTTCGCATCTTCGGGCCTAATCCCGTCCGCGGATACTTCATGACCCAAGTACAAGATTCGAGTGCGAACGAACTCGCATTTCTCAGCGTTTATCTTATACTTGTGTTGCCGAAGGAGTGGAAGTACTCTGTCTACATGCTGAGCATGGTCCTCGACAGTTCTACTAACGTATATCGTCGAGGTACACGACAATGAACTTATCTAAGTAGTCATGGAAGATCTTATTCATGGCGTGCTGGAATGTACCTGGCGCATTGCAAAGGCCAAAGGGCATCACCACAAACTCATACAAATCGTACGTGGTCTGAAATGCGGTTTTGTTTTGGTCCTCTGGTCTTATGGCAATCTGATGGTAGCCGGATTTTAAGTCTATCTTTGTATAGTACTTACATCCCTGCACCCTATCCAATAGGTTGTCGATGCGTGGTAGAGGCTCTGCGTTCTTAACAGTGATGGCATTGAGGCCTCTATAATCAATGCACATCCTTAGTGTTCCCCGTTTCTTTGGAACAAAAAGAATTGGCGAGCCAAAGGGGGAAGTGCTAGGCCGTACCCAACCCTTTTCTGTAAGCTCTTTCAGGTGCCGATGAAGCTCGTCCAACTCGGTCGGAGTCATCCTATAGATTCTCCCTTTAGGTGTCTTGCTACCTGGGATGATCTCTATGGCATGGACAACCTCCCTGTCTACGACTACATCTTTAACGCTGTCCTCCACCATCATGCGCTCTTTGTTGGCCAAAGTAGATGCTACCGGTCTACTAAGGCGCTGCACCTGGTCCTTTAGGCACAATCTGTCAACGCAGTCGCGACCTATGAAGTTTCGCATGGAGCCAATGTCTACGAAGGCGCCGCACTTGCGACCACCCACACCAACTTCCACAACGAAGTGCTCCCCTCTAGGACCTCTACTCAGTGCCACCCATGACTCACAAGGGTCCCTTGCCGACCACTCACCTTGAAGGTCCTCTAAGGCTTCAGGCACATCCAATATACAGAGTATAGTTGGGTCCGGATGCGTGTGCGGGGTGACTAATGAGTCGATAGCTTCGGCTAACTCTTGAAACGGGGAGGGTACATCACCCGCTTCAACGAGAGTAGAAGCAACTACATCTTCTACCGGCCCTAAGTGTTTCCCGAGCTGGAGCTCGTAGAGGCCCCAGACTGAGAAGAAGGAAACCCACCCTTAGGAGGGATCTTCTGCGAGACCTTCGGGTTCTTGCATTTAAACTGTGTATGGCCGTACTCGCCACAGTTTATGCAAGCACCTCCCGACCAACGATCTCGCCACACTTCCTGATCCAAGTCTGCTCTAACCCAAGCAACTATCTTGTTTGGGTTAGCGGCCTGCCCCTGACTCCTTTGCTGACCGCCCTTGCCGCGGCCTGTTGCCTTAGTCTTAACCACTGCGGCGAGATCGTTACCCTCAACACTCTCCTCGCCGTCTAACGTTGCACCCTCCACAAGTTCAGAAACATCATCGATTTCAGTTTGATTCCCTTCGGAATCAACCATGATCAATCGACTGCCCTTCTTCCATTTTTGTGGAGTTTTCTTTTTCCTCCCATCCGTAAAAGGGGTTTGAGCACTACCTAGCGTAGCCTCTAAATCTAAGGCCTCTTTACTGAATGTCTCAAAGGTGTGATACTCTAAGCGAGCCTCGATGGGTAGTAAGTTCTTGATATCTGTGGGAAGACATCTCAAGAACATGGTCAATAAGACCTGTGGATTGTACTCCACTCCTGGGACCACGATCAAGCGCTCTACGGTTGTGGTAAGTTCTCGCACTGACTTGTATTTTCTAGCATAACCTTTAAAAGCGCATCAGTGGCAATTTGTGCCAGCTGAGGGTTGTGCCATCGAGCCTCAACTAGGTCCATAAAGCTCTCCAGGGTGTGGGTCTGCGCCCAATCACCCGTGTTCCTACCAATCCATTAAGCCAGCGAGCTGCTGAACCGCGACAGTAATCACTTCCTCCTCTACCAATGTCCTCTTTGCCCTCACCCACACTGGCACCGTTCTCAACCACGTGTTGAGAGCCTCGTCCTTCTTGTCTCCTGAGAAGGTTGAAGGTGGTTTCAGGGGGGTCTTGGGATACCAAGGAAATTGCTGTCCCGCTGGTGAGACAGGTGGCGATTTTGGTGTAGCACCAGTCGCTGGACCGGAAGATGAAGAAGCAACAGTCTGAGATAGGGCTGCTGCTGATGTACCACTTGGCGGTGGTCCGGACTGAGCGGCATTAGGGCCTGTCGTTGCCGAGAATGGCAGCGACGGCAAGACTGCTGGCCTGATTCCTGCCTTGTGCATGGCATTTAGGATCTGGTCTAAGGTGTCCTGGATTGTATCCAGTTTACTGTCCATGTATGCGTGCATGGACAGGATGCTCGCCTTCATAATCTTTTCATTATTGCTAAGGGTCGAGTCATCTAACCCCTCTAGCGCAGCCTTATCTGCCTCCCTACCCTCTAGTCTGACACTCCTATCTCTAATCTCTTTCTCTCTTTTAGGAGCCTGTCTGAGTTCCTCCTCTAGCCTTAAACGAATCCTCTCAACCTGTTGGAGCTCCATCTGGTCCCGGGTGCGTGGAGGCGGCGAGCTGAACTGCGAGCCCGCCATCTAACTAGTGCCAGTTGCGGACGTACTGGAGATGGATTGTGAACTGGTCGGCATGCCCAACCCTTCACCAGTTGAGTTTGCAGCAGAAGTTGCTGCCGTGGTAGCCATAGCTACAGCGCTAGCTGCTGCTGCTGCTAACGCACGTTCAGCCGCTGCTGCTGCTGCTCTCGCAGTCTCTAGATTGCGGGCTCTTGTCTTGGCCCTAAGCATTCTCTCGTCTCCTGGTAGAAGAACCTGGAACACAATTGGTATCCTACCGGTATCCCGTCGGGTCTGCCTCCTATCGTCAGATCTATCCTCCCCATCGTCTGATTCGCTCATGGACTAGGCAGATGCTGTCTGCACTAATGTCCTCTTTGGGACCTACCGCACCATGCGTCTGACGGGTTCTAGAAATAAATAAAATAATTAATGTCCGGCGAGTTACCTAGACTACTAGTCAAGCGGTATCAACAGCACCTACACAAACTGTATACATGTAGTCTACTTCTATCTTTGATTAGTTCTGCACAGAAGCTTCAAGGATAACTGACTATGGTAGATTATAGTCCTACTCTAGGCTGTTTGTTAGGTGTTAGCAGTCTGTCAACCAACTAATCAAGATAAAAATAAACTACACTGAGCAGATATATGCACAACGGAAAATATAGTGATTAGCAATTGAGTTCACAATTGGAATCCCCTTCCCCTGTATCCAACGTACCTGTGAGCATCATCAAGCTGCGGTGTCTAAGGTGTACAACCACGGCCCACCCCTGTGCCCAAGAAGTATGCTTATGACCAGCCTGCCCTTTATTTACCCTCGCGTGCAACGAGCCTTACGTCTGACTGATCTGGCTGATCAAGAGGCAATTTAAGGACAGTCCTCGAGAGTCCTCAGGAATTCTTTAACGTCGCAATCAGGACGACGATCACAGTCAGTGGACCGTTCAGACCCCAACCAGAAATGTTCATAGACAGTCTGGGAGTGTCTACGTAGGACTGGTCAGTCCGCACACCCCTTCTATCAGCGCAGCAAAGAGCCTCAACGGACAAAGCAGCATGGCCTGCGTGTACTAATACCCATGGGTTGGCATGGTGACCGTGATCCGTGCTTCGACCAGGGCCCTTCAGAGGCACCGCCCTCTCCTGCCAGATGCGCCACCGGGAAGAATGTCGTCTCTCAAGATAGAGCGCACACGACTCCTCACCAAAGAGAGGACACTCAAGTTGGACTCACTTCCTCATGGTAAGAAGAGATTGAGAGGGCAGATAAGGAATGGGAACAAAGTACCTGGAGATAGCTGCCCCCAACCACAGATTTCTCACCAATTGGGCCGACGTGCATTTCAACGACCGGTCATTAGCCTCGGTACCACCCACAACACAATGCAGTGCCACCTCAGCCAAAATGCCACGTCAGCATACTCTCATCATCATGCATACACCCGCTGTCGCCACAGCCTTCCAGCGGCCGGCCTCTCCACCTAGGCCCCGCTAATCAACCAGCGCCAAAGTATCCTTACTGCACATGAAGCATCATCAGCGCACCAAGTCACAATGTCGCTGGTGCCAGGTAAGCGGCGATCACCAACCAGCTCCGATACCAAATTGCAAGGAATATGAGTGTGAGCGATATACATAAAACAAAGTTGCGAAGTCACACAGCTGAACAAGTAGTCGTGTCCCAAGCAGAGAGTACAAATGCACCGAGAAAACCATCCATATAGAGCAATACAATGAAGTAATGAGCCAATGTCCAAGCCTGTAGGCGACACCAACACAGTATCCAAAGTCGCTCTCTCCTGTCTGGCGCTCGGCGCCCAGCCTACTCTACCTGACTAGCCTACCTACAGCTGGTTCACGCAACAGGATCGCTTCGACTCTCGAAGACCAATGTACATGACTGCCAACACCATCGCGGACCTCTCTTCATGTACCAGGTACGTATCTCATCACCCTCAATCAGACCTTGATTACCCCACACAGCGCCTCCTTCCCTGAAGACCACCTGATCATCTGCTGTACCCCCTGGCGCCCAGCAGCCCGGCTATGGCTGCCTGCGCCCCACTGCCCTGCGGCGCCCCACTTCACCTCTCGCTCCCCGTCAGCGCCCTTGACAGCAGCGCAGCATCAAGCGAGAGCGCAGCAGCACTTCCACATTGCCAGCGCTGGCCAGAATGCCTGGCCTGGGCTGCTTCCTTCCTTTTGTGGAAGTGGCAGCCTCCTGGATGCTGCGTGTGGCCTGGCTGGAAGCTTCCAGTAGCTTCCGGTTGGGTCCCAGACCCTGCGCCCAGGCCCGAGACTACAGTTGAGGGCCTGGGCCCCTTTTGCAGTTAGGCATGGCCTGAGTCTCCGGACTTGGGCTGTTTGCTGCATCTTTGCAGGGCTCCCAGGCAGGTGCGTTGGCACTACTGCTTTTGAAAAGGCCGAAGGCCTGCTTCCCAATGTATCGGCCCTGCTTTGTGTATGTGTGCCCAGGCGCAACTGTCAAGGCCTGGGCCAACTGTATGACGCAGCAATGTGAGGCTCACGCGGCTTCCCAACCAACTGGCGTGCTGCGAGAGCCTGAATACCCACATATGTAATTGTCAAATTTTGCCTTTGACGAATATTCAGGCCCGCCTTCACTTAGGGCGGGCACTTAGCTTGCTGGGGGCCTTAGCCCAGGACAATGTGATGTCTGATAGGGCCCCTCAAGGGCTTGTTCCTCACAATTGACATGTGTCATTTGATGGGATGCCATCCATATGGGATTGAATCTCCTGATGGACTGTGCTTGGTGATGTGGGACGTAGAGAACTTTACCATCTTGTTAACTGTCCCCTCAGTATTTTTCCCTCAGTGAAATGCATCTGTTTTCATTTTTTCTTTCCAAGTGCCAACTGGTCTAACTCAGTTTGTACACCCCTGCACTGTTGAAATACAGACCAGACCTGTGTTTGAACTCCGTGGAAGCAGACAAATAAAATATTAAAAATACTGCAATTCTGAATTGCCTAGGGCCGGTCAGTTCAAATGATGAAACCTCAAGCCCATTGTCTTTTTGAAAAAGCAGATCTAGGCTTTTCACCATAGCATGTCTGCTTCTCAGTTGTCGTATTTTTCTGATTATGGCCCATACTTGAGTTTCTATGTCGGACTGCATCACCTTCCGCTGGTTTCCTGCGTGCCATCATATGGGTCTTACTGAGGAAATCAACTGACTCTGGCTGTGTTTCTCTGATCATCAATGGGTGATGCAGGTTTGTAAAGAATTTCTTCCAGAGGTGACCCCAGAAACGGTGGGTTTGCATCCTGTGACACAGTTCTTTGAGCTTTGTCAAGCACATGCTAAGCACGGAGAACTCGTCTCGGAGCCATTGCCTGGCGGGCGCTGCAAGGTGAAGGTGCTTGTTGATGGGGAGAACCTCGGGGAGGTAGATAACAGTCAGAAGAAGCTGGCTAGAAAGCTTGCAGCAGCTCTGGTACGTGTTAAGTTGCTAACTTGCAAACACTTAAGATTTTTTTTGCATCTTCATGTTTGCGCCATATTGTGTTTTTGTGAGAGAAGGGTGATGTATAGTGTACTGCACAGTTAGTGGTGCCAATTGTGTTTTTGTGTGAGATGGGCCGTATAGTGTACTGCACAGTAAGTGTACGCAGTCCAGCAGATAAATCTCCCACTGAGACTGACAATCTTGACCTTGCAGGACAACGAGTTAGAATTGCGGCTGACAATCTCGTGCTGATACCTCAATCTGCAGAGTCTGTGCAGGATCCTCTTCTGTAAGTGAACATGAGCCGCTAGTTTACTATCAATTACTTGACACAGCATCCTTATGGTTCACTTGTCATGGGATACAGCTTCTGCATGTACCTGATCTTCATGTCATAGTGGCACTCGGGCAGGTCACACCTTTCTCTGTTTTTTTTTTTTTAATAGTCTCATGCCAGCTTTTAGCTTTGTCAATGCAGGAGAATGCCAGTTCACTTTTCGTGGAGAGGTGTGTGGTAACCTCCTACACTGGCGTGGCTTTAAGTTGTCACTTGTGGCATGCACTCTGCCTCCCCTCCTACCCCCTTCCATGGCAAACACCCACGATAACTTCCTGCCTCCTATGGTCTGTAGCTTTCAGAGGACATGGTGACTGAGCAGGCCAGGGTGCTTGAAGCAGGAGTGTTTCTGGTGTCGCATGGATTCAGGATGGTTTGGGGGGTTATGATTATGGCTATTTCGAAGTGCATTGACACAAAGGAAGGCAATGTGGTTCAATTGCAAATGAAGTGAAATCACTTGGAAAGAGGAATTCGCAAAGACAGAAGAAGAAAAATAAGAGGTACACCACTAAAGACCAATGTCAAATCTGACAAATCCCCCTCATCTTGCCATCTCGCTTCAACTTCCCTATCTCCCACAATGTCGCATACCAATGTGGTGCAGACCAGACCGAAGAACCGACCGCGCACAGATGTAGTAAGGATAGCACAATGGAAGACAGAAATACCAATAATCAGACCCAATCAATGTCACGACACAGACTGAGCATCATCATCATCATCATTACACAGTGTGTGTGGAGACCTGGCGCTGACATACAGAGAAGAGGCGCCAGGCCTTAGCATACATTGATGAGGAGGGAGGACAGATGAAGGGGGGGAGAAAGGAAAGATGTCGCCAACTGAAAATGTCGTTGATACCGATCCAAAAATAGTCGCCCACGATGTCTCTGTCCAAATGTCAAGTCTGAATCCGAATGTCACCAAATCTCAATGTCATAACTCTCTCTCTCTCTCTCTCTCTCTCTCTCTCTCTCTCTCTCTCTCTCTCTCTCTCTCTC
>BFEA01000390.1:859118-894397 GCA_003427395.1 Chara braunii | reverse complement strand
CACACACACACACACACACACACACACACACACACAGTCTGACGGAGGAGAGGGCAGAGCGTTGGAGGGGAAGAGGAAGAAGAGTGATGGATTGGAGGAGGGAGAAGAAGAAGAAGAAGATCTCTCTCTCTGTGTGTTGGATAACATGCGAAAGGTGTCGCCTGGATGCAGGTACGGACACACGGACGATGAAGCTGGAGCGCTATCGCCGGCAGGTGAGTCCTCAGGTAAGTACCCTACCCTCCGCCATAGCCCAGTGCAATGCCCCCCCCCCCCCCCCCTCTCCCTCTCTTTCTCTCTCGCGCACGTTGTGCTATGTTGGCGCTGGTACCCTACTGCTATCGTAGACTACTCCTGCTATTACCTGAAGAATGCCTACCTGCCTCCTAGGCGGTCCAGCTATATATAGTGCTGGTTCGGCTGGAGGCCGCTCTTGCCAATGCCGAATGGTGCCGGTGTCTGGCGCCTTGGCGCCGAAACGCCAAACAGGCCTGCTTCGCCGGCGAACTTCGCAGGATTCGCAATACCTGGTGACATCGGTAGCAAGGTCGAGACGGAATCGTTGTCGAAGTCTTGCGATTATACAGTTGACTCCGAAGTGGTCGGCGAGTCGTGAGTTGTGGTACTCGCCGAGAAGGCGAGTCCGTAGTCCACACTCTCGTGGGACGCATAGTAAGTCTTTGCCTGATAAATGAAGGAGCAAGTAGCGGTCGGTGATGAGAGAGTGGCCGGCCGGCAGGTGATCTGAGGAAAGCTGCTAGTAAAGAGTGGCGTAGTCTGGATCCGACTTGTATGCATGCACAAAGTCCTGATGAAGGTTTGTTGAAGTCGAACACGTGGTGAATTGTTGCGCAAAGATCTGATCTTCGTGAGAGAGCATCCGCGGCTCGGTTGGATACCTGAAATATGCTTTGGTGTGAAGTCGAATTGGTCGATGAAGTACACCCATCAGGCAATCGTGCTGCTCACCATGTTTTGTGGCTTGTAGTAGGTCAATGGGTTGTTATCGATTGCCCAACTGAACCTACGACGCCCGAGGAGGAAATGTTGCCAGCGCTTTAATTCAAGACTTTAACTGAAACAGAGCAAATTTACTATGATTGTTTAATTTCAGTTTGCTTGAAATGGTACGATGTCTGCTTGCGATGATTTGAATGGGGTTGGAGATGAGGTCCTCCTGACTGATCCAGTCACTTTGCTTGTTTTCCTTGGACATTGAAATGGGGCAGGAGATGAGGTCCTCCTGATTAATCTGGTCGCTTTGCTTGTTTGCCTAAGACAATGAAATG
This sequence comes from Chara braunii, assembly GCA_003427395.1. Classification (NCBI taxonomy): domain Eukaryota; kingdom Viridiplantae; phylum Streptophyta; class Charophyceae; order Charales; family Characeae; genus Chara; species Chara braunii. Next base: position 893,108 of record BFEA01000390.1, on the reverse strand, counting down.
GGATTGGAGATTAGGTCATCCTGAATTGTCTGGTCGCTTTGCTTGTTTGCCTAAGACATTTAAATAGGGTTGGAGATGAGGTCCTCCTGGCTAATCCGATCGCTTTGCTTGTTTGCCTGTGACATTGAAATGGGGTTGGAAATGAGGTCCTCCCGACTAATCTGGTTGCTTTGCTTGTTTGCCTAAGATATTGGTCCTCCTGACTGATCCGGTCTCTTTGCTTGTTTGCCTAAGACATTGAAATGGGGCTGGAGATGAGGTCCTCCTCACTGATCCGGTTGCTTTGCTCGTTTGCCTAAGACATTGAAATGGGGTTGGAGATGAGGTCCTCGTGACTGATCTGGTCGCTTTGCTTGTTTGCATAAGACTTTGAAATGGGGCTGGAGATGAGGTCCTCTGATTGATCCGATCGCTTTGCTCGTTTGCCCAAGACATTGAAATGGGGTTGGAGATGAGATCCTCCTGACTGATCTGGTCGCTTTGTGCGTTTGCTTAATGCTTGAAATGGGGCTGGATCTGAGGTCCTCCCGATTGATCCGGTCGCTTGTCGACAAAAGTCGGACTTTTTTCCTAGTGACAATAAGTCCAGGCTAATGTGGTAGTGATTGGATGGGGTTGACTGAGAAGAACTTGGAAAGTTAAAGATTAACTAAATAAGATACATGACTCATGTCCTTGTGCATCAGGACAAGCAGAAGATGAAAGCTTTGGATGAACGGACCCTTGTTTCTTGAATTGGCTGAAAGAGTTGTTGACATGACATGCTTGTTAGTAATGCTTTGTCTTTTGTTCAAATTCTGTCTATTTTTTATGCTTAGTAGGGAGTCCATTAGTGCTCGCCACGTGCTGGAGCTATAGGAGTCGGTTCATTTTACTTAGTTCAAGTTCTCAAATTTTTTGGGATCATTTATTTTAATTGGCTCTTTATAAAATTTTGGAAAGCTACTTTTCCTATGGGGAGTTAAACAAAATTTGACTCTATGAAATCGGAGTTATTTATGAGTTTTATATTTAGTCTCATATAAATTATGAAAAGACACTTTTCCTACGGGAAGCGTTGCCGAAATTTTCTTAGTTTTGAAGACCTACGAGGATAGTCTTCTGTTATCTTTTGGTAACAGGTCGGTTGGTTGATTGTCGATTCGTCGGCTCACGACACAACTTTGCTTGCACTTGTACCTCAACTTGATGCCTTAACCCTGAGATTTGACGTGTTTCTTTGAGGGTTTTAACTGTACTTCTTTTAATGGGTTGTGATAACCCGTCCAAGCATGGACTGAAACACACCGCTGATTTATGAGTTCCCACCTGCTAAGTCTGTGTGTGTGTGTGCTCGCTGGACTGCGTGTCTGTCTAAGTGCTGGTTGGCTTGCGTGCGTGTGACTGTGCCTGTCTGAGTGCTGGTTGGTATGAATGTGTGTGTGGTCCGCCAGGGCACTTGTTCGTTCGTTGGGCCCTCAGGGCCGGTACTTACCTGTGGTCGTGGCTTTGAAGGGTTGCAGCGGGAAAAAAACACTCAAGTAGGGGGTAGGCCGGTACCGCACCCGACAGGGGGGTGAATATGCACGTATCGAAGGCCGAGCAGAAGAAGACAAAAGTGGCGTTTTTAGAGACCGGTAGTGTAGGCTAGGTCTACCGGGTACCAGTCTGAGTCTAGGGCCTGTAGGGGCAATATCAGAGGCTGCAATGATATTTCCCTCCAAAAGAGGAGGAGGTACCGGTTGCTTGGGAAGGCCAGCGGCCTGGAATTCACCGCCCAAGAGGCAAAGCAGGTCGCTATATCTTCAGGGCGGGCGGAAGACCCGGCCTCTTTTTCGGTGTGCAAGTTTGGCGACACACTGGAGGAGCGCTGGCTGGAGCAGCGCTAAGCTGGAGCAGCGCTAAGCTGGAGCAGCGCTGCTAGGGAGGAAGGAGCAGGACATGAGGGAGGAAGGAGGAGGAAGGAGGAAGAAAGGAGGAGCGCCAGTGGTACTTACCTGGCTATGGTGGCAGCCATCTTCATCACCTTGGTGGGCGCTGCAACAAGGAGTCCCCAGCCGGGGAGAGCCACACCAAGAAGCTTCAAGGCAGGGTTGGGCATGGCGGCCTTAGCTAGAGCAGCCATAGCTGCTTTGGGTTGTCCTTTGGGCATCTGGGCAAGGCCTAGTAGTCCGCCATAGCCTCGGCCTATGAGAGTGCAGTAGAAGAGGGACTCAGACATTGATTCTGGACCAGTCATTCAACATTGTATTATTATTTCTTGTATGAATAAGAGAAGAGGGAGATAAGGAGGAGGAGGTTGTTGGGCAAAGAAGAAGAGCCTTGTCATTGTCTTTGATGGTGTACATCTTCTTCTTCTTCTTTCTTACTTCTTCTCCTTCTTCTAATCCTCTCTCTCTCCTCTTAAGTTCATTCATTTCTTTCTGCAATTGGATGGCATTGTAATTTGGGGAGGATGTGTATCTCGAAATTGGCCAGGGTCATAACATTGGTATCGGAGCGGATTCTACTTGCTGGTGAGAGTTGACTTTGCTGCCCTAACCCTAACCTACGTGGTTGAGGGCACCGCTTAGGATTAGGGTTGGTTGGTTGAGGGAAGTGGGGCAGTCTGGCTAAGGGAAGCTGCCCCCACCTAGTTAGGTCATGTGGGGTCGACATAAAGCCTAACCAGGTTGCTTGAGAGTGAGATTAGGGTGGCGAGACATTTCGAGGAGACTTCATGCGGCGATTGAGAGAGGCGACAGTGGGAGGCACTCGCACCTGGAATCTGATTCAAGGGAGACACTTGGCAACTTAAGGGTTGCCCTCAAGTAGGCGATGGGGGATCCGGCGTTGCACTTGGGTGTTGGAGTCAGACCCTCCTAGGAGATAGGACACTAGTGTAGGGGTAGCGCTAGAGGGGTCAGGAGGACCACATGAGACCCTACTCACCTGATGGATGGAAAATGAAGTATCTTGATCTAAATGCTAAGTCTTTCTACAGTGCTTTGTCTTTTCATCTCTGAACGGTTGTAGTCTGTAGGTTCTGCCAGAAGTTGAAATTTTATTTTTCAGTGCAGTAGAGACTGAACTAAGTTCATGTGGAACTCCTCTTGGTTGGGACGTGGTTGAGACCTACGTGGGACCTTTGGGACCCAGCGGGACCGGGCCCAAACAAGAAGAGCCTCTGGACCCAAATCGGTTAGGCATTGACCTCTTGTCTTCTTGGCTGGGATACGAGTTCATTCTTCTTGGATTATGACACCTACTGCTTAGGGGATCTTGGCTGAGACGTTTCGCATGTCTTCTGATTGCATTGTCTGTGTCTTGACTCGCACCCTGTACACCACTCAATTCTCCATTGTTGCATTTAGTTACTCGTTGTTTGATTTGCTGTACCGCCACGGAGCTGGTTAGACTGGACTCGAGAGGACCTCGTATGCAGTCTGATCAAACTGGGTCGTTGGATCAGACCTCTCATTGAGTTGTTTGTTTCTTTTTGATTCTGCTGCTCTCTACTTCCAAATGAAATGCCGCTCCGGCTAGGAGTTCTACCTTCTCTTCTCTAAGCTTTCAAGTTTTTTTTCTGTATTCATTTTCGATGCCCGTGGAGACCCACCGTCAAAAAGAAGAGAGAGAGAGAAGGGAGAGAGAGTGATCGTTTGGAGTGGGCAAGGACTGGGGAGAGGAGTGTTCATCTAAGAGAGCGGGGGAGTGAACCTCTTGAGAGTCTTATTGATTCTTTTGCTGATTGGCGACTCTCTGACCCACCTATCACCAGTAACGGTCCAAGAATGGCTTAGCTAACTTCAGTCTAATGGCGGGCCATGTTAGACGCAGCTAGTGATGCAGAAAAACCACATCTGCAAGCACTCCTGGATAACGCCATCAAGAAGGAACAGGAGGCAGAGAAGGAGAGGAAAGAGTCATTATTGAAGAGTCAAGTGGCCATCTTGGAAAATGTTCCCTCACTGACGGAAGTGCGGTGTGGGGAACAACTGCAAACTATACTCACCGCCCTTGTTCAAGTTCGGAATATTGAAGATCATAACACTCAGATCGCTGACGTTTTCGCAAAATTGCGAAAACTTCAGGACGACCTGGCTGATATGACCCTCAAGTACCAAGAGTTGACACAAGAGGTGGTTGGGCTGCGACATGCCCAAGTGGCCAATCCTCTCCCTCTACCCCCTGGGTCCAAGGCTGCGATCGGGACTACTTCTGCCTCTCTCACCGTATCTTCTTCCTTGAATGTGTTGGCAACCCCCTTGCGACCTGCAACAGGTGCAAATTCCGCTGTTGTCGTGGCCAGCGATGAGGCCGGGAATTCTGCAACTGCTGCAGCCCCGAGGTTGGAATCAGTAGGTGCTGGTCCCAGCTACGTCGGTCCCTATGTGGACCGAAAGGCGGTACAAATGCCATCTAAGTACGACGGCAAGGAAGACATCGAGTCCTGGATCGGCTCCATGAGGGCCTACTTTGAGATTCTGGGAACTCAACCTGAGACCCAGGCATTGATCATGGGAATGAACATCGAGTCGGTCGTACGGGGCTTCCTAGAAGTCCAAGCGACACGGGCTGGGTTCCAAAAGACTGCTCTAGCCAAATGGCTTAGGACCACCCCGGTTGCCTCCCTCGAGGATCTCCTTATTTCACAATATTATGATCCACATGCTACGGCTAGGGCAAGAATCCAACTTGACAAAGTCAAGCGCAGCAAGTGGACAAGCTCGATGAAAAGCCTGCAAACCTATCTTAGCAAGATGTTCGCTAGTCCTGGTTTGGAATTGACTGCTCAGTCTTGCTTAGACGTGGTTAAGGGTGCGGTTCCAATTAACTTCACTAATGGCCTGGGCAGGGACTACATTGCATACATTGACTGGCTCACCTTAATGAAGGACATAGTTAGTTTGGAGGCTGTAGACCTCGTTAGCACGACAAGCAGCGAAAAGCCCATGGGCGGCAGACGGTTCAAGGGCAGCAGCCGTTTTGCTGTGCATGACCTGCTGGAGGCCGAAGAAGAAGTCGATGCGGATGACCCCACTCTTGGTGATGACCAAGAACAGGACTCTGATACAGCATGTTCTTCAGCCCATGAGTCCGATGCAAATAAAGAAGAAGAACAATTTTCTGCCTTTAAACAGACTGGCAGCACCAAGGGACCGAATCGAAGTGTCGGGAAGAATTATGTCCAACTTCCCAAAGGAGTCAAGATCCCGCCTAAACCGGAGGATGCGTCTAACAAACCTTGGGTAGATCTTTGGGTTACTGAGAATGACTGGCAGGGCAGACTCAAGAAAAGGGTTTGCCTGCATTGCCAAAAACCATACCATAAGGTCCAAGACTGTTACAGGCTGCAGGGAAACCAAAACCGGGTGTAGAGTCAAATTCAACAAACTCTACAGCAGGGGAGAAAGAATCTATTGCAAATCAGCATCCCCCCCTTGAAGCCCAACCATCTGCTGAAGACAAGGCTAAGGTAAGCAATGTTTTGTATGATGAGCCTTGGGAGGAGTCTGGGGCAATCGACTTTCACTACCACTTGGAGCATTGGGCTGAGATGAAACAGCAGCGCGCCCAAGGGACGTGAAGGTTGATTTTCTTCAAACTCCTCATAAACCACCGCTATCTCCTTGTTGCGGTTGACTGTGGTGCTACGGCTAATTTCATGGCACCACACGGGATACGCAAGGTGGGCTTGGGGATGAAGCAAGTGGCCTTGCAGAACCCTTGTCGAACCCAAGTTGGCAACAAGGAAGTTCTATTCCATGCATGCAGTCAAAGGTGTGTGCACTACCTTTGACAAAGGCAAGACTGTCACCCACTCATTGAACTTCTTTGTCCTTGACAAGTGCCCCTTCGACGCTGTCCTTGGCTTGGGCTGGCTGCAGTCCCAATGCGAATGGACCAAGTGGAAGGAGTCACTCTTCATGGTCAAAGATGCTCAGGGGAACGAGCTTCTTGTCCTCTTGGATGAGAAGCGCGAATCCCTAGTGACTTTTCTAAATGCGTTGAAGTTCTGCAAGAAATGGCGCCAACAGAAGGAGGACGAGCAGTCGTATGTTGCTTTTGTTCGTCCTGCCCATGTGCCTTCTACTTTTACGGTAAGTTCAACTACTACTTCAACTAGTAATCCTACTTCTAATACTATCACTGCTACTACCTTTATTTCTCCACCTTGTGATGGTCCAAATGATCCCACTGTTGATTCGGTCGTCTCGAAATGTGACCTACGACCGGATCTAGGTGATCCTTTTGCTGATCCCCCACCCCCACCGGTCCCACCAGACATCCAAAACCTCCTCGATCAGTTTTCGGAAGTACTGGCCAAGCCACGGGGAGTCCCCACGCGATCGGTCCGACACACCATCGAGTTGGTTGAGGGTGTTGTTCCTCCAAAGGGCTGTGTGTAAGAACTCCGGCAGCAGATCGATGAAATGATTGATAAGGGGTGGATCAAGCCTAGTGAGTCAGAATTTGGTGCTCATGTTTTGTTCGTGTCTAAAAAGGGAGGCAAACTCCGCATGTGTATTGATTACTGCGGTCTAAACCGCATCACAAGAAAGAACACCTACCCTTTGCCCCGCATAGATCACCTGCTTGACGCCGCGGGTGGGCGCCAGGTCTTCTCCAAGATCGATCTCAAGTCTGGCTACCACCAGATTGAAGTCGATCCTGCGGACCAGCACAAGACTGCGTTCAAAACACGCGACGGGCTTTATGAGTTCACAGTAATGCCCTTCGGTCTCACGAACGCGCCAGCCACTTTCCAAAGTCTCATGGACAAGGTCCTCCGCGAACAAATTGGCCGGTTTGTGGTAGTGTAGCTGGATGATATTCTGATCTTCAGCAAGTCCATCGAGGAACACCTCAAGCATCTTGAGGAGGTGCTCGCTATCCTCAAGAAGACGCAACTCCATCTCAACTTGGAGAAATCTGAGTTTGGGAAGGATAGCGTCATCTATCTTGGGCATCCGTTGTCTGCTGCAGGCCTAGAGCCTGAAGCAACCAAAATTGAGGTCATACGCGATTGGCCTTAGCCTGCGAACATTCGCGGATTGCGTTCTTTCCTTGGTCTTGCGTCGTATTATCGGAAGTTTGTACCCCGTTTTTCTATCATTGCTCGTCCATTGTCGCGACTAACCAGTAAAAATGTGCCTTGTTCCTGGGATGCCACGTGTACAGAAGCTTTTCGAGCTCTTGAGGAAACCTTGGTAAGTTACCCAGTCCGCATTGCAGATCCCAAACTGGCGTTCGTAGTCACTACGGATGCGAGCCAGTATGGAATCGGTGCAATGCTGCAGCAAGACGACGGCGACGGCCTATGCCCACTTGAATATTACAGCAAACGCATGCCCAACGTCAAGGTAGCCACTTCCACTTACATGCGCGAGCTTTATGCCTTGTGCATGGCATTGGATCACTAGAAGCACTACCTTTTGGGACGCCATTTCAAGGTCTTCTCAAATCACGGGACCCTGAAGTGGATCAAACAGCAAACTACCCTGTCCCCTACCTTGCTTCGCTGGTTCCACGAGATTGACATTTTTGATTTTAAAATAAGGCATAAGAAAGGTTATTATAACCGAGTAGCTAATGCTTTGTCTCGCCACCCACAGTACATGACTTGCCTTGTTAAGTCCTACGACCTCCGGAAGAAACTGAAGGAGGAACTTGTTGAGCACACCGCCAAGGATGCGGAACTCAGTCCCATCCTTGAGCGGCTACGGGCTGATCCAGGCGGTCAGCCTGATTTTCACGAGTTTGAGGGACTGATCTTCCGCCGCTACGGGAACCATGACCGTTTGTGTGTGCCCAACCATGAGCCTCTCCGCACACACTTTTTGGATTTGGCTTATGGCTGGAGCGGGCACTTCGGCATGGCAAAAATGTACGCTAATTTGCTGAGACAGTTTGATTGGCCTGGCATGAAAGGGACTGTTGAGAAGTTTGTGGCTGAATGTCAAACCTGTCAACGGATCAAACCATGCAGACAAAAGCCCATGGGGCTACTCACACCCCTACCCATTCCCGATGGTCCCGGAGAGTCTGTCTCCATCGACTTCACTGACATGGGTAAGGTAAGCAAAAACGGTTATTCACAAGTCATGGTGATTGTTGACCGATTTTTGAAATTTCTTAACCTGATCCCTTTGGCGCCCCACGCCCCAACATATCTAGTGATTCGTGAATTCCAACAGAAATACATTTTGCAATTCGAAACCCCAAAGACTCTTGTGAGTGATCGGGATCCGCGTTTCATTAGCACTAAATGGAAGGGTTTCACGTCTCACCTAGGAATCAAATTGTGCATGACATCTGACCGACACCCCGAAGCCAACGGTTTGGCTGAGGAGATCAACCAGACTGTATTTCAACTTCTCCGCGCGTTGATTATTCCAGACCAGGAGACATGGGATGAGGAGCTGTATTCTGTTAAGGGGTTGTACAACAATTCCGTCCATTCTGCCACTGCCATGACACCCAACATGTTGCATTATGGTTGGCAGATCCGTAATCCGCTCTCCTACTTATTCCCTGAGCAGCCAGCTGGCTTAACACCCGACAGACCCGGCTTCAGGGCTAAGTATGATCGCTTGCTCAAAGTTGCTATTGCAGCTATGGCCAAGTGACAGCATGCCATGATCCACCATGTGAACAAAAAGCGCCGACCGTCGGAGATTCAGGTAGGAAGCTATGTCTGGGTGAAGATGTCTGAATTCTCAGAGGAGGAGGGAGTCTCACGCAAACTACTCCCACTGTACTACGGGCCTTGGGAAGTTTTGAATGTAATTGGGGAAGATCACTTTGGCCCTTCGTACGTTGTAGACGTGCCAGCTCACCTGCGCACATATCCCGTGTTCCATGCATCTAAATTGTATCTCCACCGTGATGCCAAGACATTTGATTACCGCGAAGATATGATCCCTCGCGCAATCGAGTGCGGGCATGAGATAGATAGAATCAAACAGCATGTAGATAAGGGGAGAAACAGACAGTACTAGGTTCATTTTATGTATCACCCGTTAGAGGATGTGTACTGGATCTCCAAACAGGAACTGCTACGCAGCGCACCGCGCGTCGTTAAGGCTTACGAGCGACAAACGCTGCTAACGCCGCACCAAAGATCTCAGCAAGGCTCACTGCGACAGAGTATTCCAGGAATCTCTTTGCCTTGCTCGCCTACGATGCGTTTGCCGAGGACTCAGAATGAGTTACTCGCTTGAAGGGACCTCGCTCTTGAGGGGGGGGTAGTGTGATAACCCATCCAAACATGGACTGAAACACACAACTGATTTCTGAGTTTTGCTCATAGACTGAATGCCCTACTGAGTTCCCGCTTGCTAAGTCTGAGTGTGTGTGTGCTCGCTGGACTGCATGTCTGTCTAAGTGCTGGTTGGCTTGCGTGCGTGTGACTGTGCCTGTCTGAGTGCTGGTTGGTATGAGTGTGTGTGTGGCCCGCCAGAGCACTTGTTCGTTCGTTGGGCCCTCAGGGCCGGTACTTACCTGTGGCCGTGGCTTTGAAGGATTGCAACGGGGAAAAAACACTCAAGTAGCGGGTAGGCCGGTACCGCACCCGGCAGGAGGGTGAATATGCAGGTACCGGAGGCAGAGCAGAAGAAGACAAAAGTGGCATTTTTAGAGGCCGGTAGTGTAGGCTAGGTCTAGCGGGTACCAGTCCGAGTCTAGGGCCTGTAGGGGCAATATCAGAGTCTACAATGATGTTTCCCTCCAAAAGAGGAGGTACCGGTTGCTTGGGAAGGCCAGCGGCTTGGAAGTCACCGCCCAAGAGGCAAAGCAGGCCGCTATATCTTCAGGGCGGGCGGAAGACCCGGCCTCTTTTTCGGTGTGCAAGTTTGGCGAAACAGTGGTGGAGCGCTGGCTGGAGCAGCGCTGCTGGGGAGGAAGGAGAAGGACATGAGGGAGGAAGGAGGAAGGAAGGGGGAGGAGCGCCAGGGGTACTTACCTAGCTATGGTGGCAGCCATCTTCATGACCTTGGTGGGCGCTGCAGCAAGGAGTCCCCAGCCGGGGAGAGCCACACCAAGAAGCTTCAAGGCAGGGTTGGGCATGGCGGCCTGAGCTAAGAGCAGTATCCTTTGGGCATCTGGGCAAGGCCTAGTAGTTCGCCATAGCCTCGGCCTATGAGAGTGAAGAGTGGGAGAGGCGGCCATGGCTATGGTGGACCTTGAGTGATACCTGCAGTAGAAGAGGGACTCGGACATTGATTCTGGACTTCTGGACCAGTCATTCAACATTGTATTATTATTTCTTGTATGAATAAGAGAAGAGGGAGATAAGGAGGAGGAGGTTGTTGGGCGAAGAAGAAGAGCCTTGTCATTGTTTTTGCTGGTGTACATCTTTTTCTTCTTCTTTCTTACTTCTTCTTCTTCTTCTAATCCTCTCTCTCTCCTCTCAAGTTCATTCATTTCTTTCTGCAATTGGATGGCATTGTACTTTATGGAGGACGTGTATCTCGAAATTGGCCAGGGTCATAACATTATAAAGAACTGATGGGTTTTAATGGAAAGTTGGAAAGTGGTTGGGGCTCAAGTGTGTGAGGCGTGGTGTGAGTTGCAGGGAATAGTATAGTTGAAAACGTTGGTGTATGGCGATGTGGCTTTCGTATAGGTTTGTGCTTCATGCAGGTTGGTATTCGGAGCTTGTGTACGAGTCTTACTTTGGAGGCAGTGAGAATGATAGTCATGTGTCGCGCGATCTGCATACCTTACGGGTTTATCTTTCCCCCTTTTATCATATTTCGAGTTCTGATTTTAATGTGGATATTTGGATGTTTGTTTATTTTGTGATTGATTTTGCTTGTTAATGTTTATAGTTGGACGTTGAAGTCGATGGCGGCCGTCAAAGTCAAACCCCTTGACCTGGTTGCAGGCCTCGGGTGAGGGAGCTCGTCTAACGTCGAGAGATCAACCCCTCTAGGCATGTGTCAGCCGACACTCGAGTGTCGAAAGTGACCCTCGAGACCATTGAGGGCCACGCGATCATGGGTATTACATAATAGGCCATTGTTGCGACTGCTTGCGTATTCAGGCATGGCTAGTCGATATGAGTAAGTCTGCATTCGCGCGATATTTATTCGAGTCTCGCGCGCAGCACCTAACTTAGTCGGTGTTGGGAAGATTATGGGTCGGATACATAAAGGGACTAAGAGTGTTTGTGTGAGTAATTTGATTTTATGATTTTGGCGAGATGTATCGCGTGGGTAGACTTGACCATCCTAGTCGACCGGTGTAGGTCGCGTTCGAGAGATCGGCGCCTCAAACGACGATTCGTGCACGGGTTCGATTTTGGCGTTAACCGCGCGTACCCCCTTTGCTATAGTGAACGACAAACACCCTCGGTCGGGCAACTTCTGCAATTGCATACGAAAAACTTTTGCATGTGGTTCGGTAGCTCGGCGGGAATACGCCCACCTAAGGGATGGTGACAACTTCTGTAGGTGGAGGTCAGTTGTACCTCACGTGGCCCTATCCTATCGTAGGGGTTCGCGAGAGGTATGGCTGGCGCACTCGGCCGGAGCGCATGGCTTTACGACAAAGTCCTGCAAAATCCTGTGTGACACGGGCGGGAGGGTCCCACTGCGGGACCCATGCGCTCGACAGGTGGCGCTGTTGTCGGGGATCTTGGTTCCCTATCGCGGTCCTTAAGTGAACGAACTCAGGTTATTGGAAGGTTGATGATCTAGGCAAAATGACTATTTGAGTGTCTTATTGATGATGGTGATTATAGCGTATATGGAATGATTGAGAAAGGAAGTGTTTGGTGATACACTTGTGTACCTTGGCACTTAAGATAATGACTTCAACGACCATATTCTTATTCTGAGTATTTTGGGGTGATTGGTCGATGCCTTGCATATGTGATGCGGCTTAGGTCGAGTATGGCGGCATCAACATTTACTGGGTGTGTCCATTGTTGAAGTAAGCTCTGTTAATAACTGTTAATGCGCCACTGCTAGTACACTCATTACGTGAGTGTTGTGCTAAGCCTGCTTTGGGAGGTAATTAAGTTAAGCTGAGACGTCCTCCCCTAGTCAGTAGAACCTTGCTTTAGAGGAGGCTTCTGGTACGCGAGTGACATAGATTAGGGGGTGACTCATGAGCTCGAAGTGAGGGGTTTAACTGTATAAGTCCTTCCTTGAGCTAGGGTTGAGTTGGGATACGATAGGTACTGTGATTAGTACTGTGTCCGTAGTGGTTACTTGGCTAGTGGTTTGGCTAATTCGAAGAGAGGCCTACGCTTTACGTATATGTGGTATATATGTATATTGTTTCTGTGGCAGTTTTATTTGGTTATCATTTTATGTGTGCTTCTTATTGTATTTGGAAGGAAGATGAGCAATAGCGAACTTCAGCAATCAAACAGCATCATACATGTGAGTTCAAATAATCGTGACCTGGAACCAACAACAGAATTGCATCACGAGTTTCACCGAATAAGAGCACACCAAGAGTTCATAATTGACAACGCTGAAATAGTCCCATCATCATCATCAACGAACAACCAGAGTTGATATCCTATCTGGCGACAACAACTCTCCCGAAGTACGAGCATACAACAACCAATGTCGCACGCTTCCAGCACCAGGTATGTCTCTCGCCTTACTCACAACCTCGTTCCCCAACATACAGATGCCACTTGCATCCAAGGACCACCCTGTGCCACACCCAGCTCATAGTAGCGCAGCTCGGCTATGGCTGCCTGCTCCTTCCCTGCTCGCCCGTGAGCTCGTGGGCGCCAGCCAGCAAATAGCGCAACATGCAGCCAGCACCGGAATACCGAATGAGGAGGCATGCCCTTTGCGATATCGAAGTGGCCTGCCTGTGTAGTCCCAGGAAGCTTCCAGTAGGCCCCGATAGCCTGAGGCCCAGCACGATAGAGAACAGGCCTGGGGCCTGCGGTAGTTGCATGTGCCCAACTGCCTTTGGCATGTGTTTGGCCCAGTACCCGTATCCAGCCCAGGGCCTGCTTTCNCATGTGTTTGGCCCAGTACCCGTATCCAGCCCAGGGCCTGCTTTCCATTCATTCGCACAGGCAGCCCAGGGCCAGGGTTTCCTCAACCAACTGGCGCTGCGCAACTGCCTGAATTTCCTTAGTTGCGCAGAGGCCGAAATACGGCCCTGAAGGCCTCGTCGAGCCTCTTCACTTAGGGCGGCCGACGGACTGCAAAAGAGGGGCCGAAAGGGGCTCATAGAGGCAGTGGCCTTGCATTCCCTCCTCCTTAGCTTCAACAGTCCTCTGAGAAGCTCAGTCGTCGACCATCGGGCGCTTTCCTTTCTGCAGAGATTTCTCATAGTGAGCTACAACTTGAGGAGCGGTCTGCATGAGTTCTTCCCTCGTGAACCAGCAGCCCTCCTTGGGATTAGTATGATGTCGGAACCGAACGCGGTACTGCAACTTCGGTTTCGGAGGACGTCCCCTACCTGTAGGTCTCTGAACTGGCAGCGCCCCGTGATCCACGATGTCATCAATGTCCACTTCTCCATCCATGGTTGGGGCCAGCATTGAGCGACGAGAAGGAAACTCATCTGTTTCCTGGAAAGGTGCAAGCTTGGAGGCGTGAAAGACAGGGTAAGTTCGGAGATGACCAGGGATCCGGATAACATAAGATGGCCCATCCGGATCTGTCCCAACGATGTCCAAGACTTCCCAAGGGCCAAAGTCCTAGGGCATGAGTTTGCGGGAAATCCCGTGCTCCTGTCCTAGTGAAGAAGACTTAACCCAAACTATGTCCCCAACCTGAAACGTAGAAGGACGACAGTGTCTATTTTCAGACTCTATCATTGCAGCATGTGCCTTGGCCCCTTTCTCCACGAAGTGGGCGATGTTGCTGCATCTGTTCTACAGCCTGCTGCATCTTCTGTTCATAACGATAAGCAAATTCTAAGGTACCTGGTGCAGCAGTGGACTGATTCTCAGGAAGAAGAAAGTCCAAGGGCAGTCTAGGCTTGAAAGTTAGCAGTAAGCTGTTTGGACTCACCCCGGTGGCGTTGTGTACAGCGTTGTTGTACAAGCTGGCAATAAGGGCAAGCTTCTCATCCCAGTCCACCTGGTTGGGCTTGATGTAATGCCTCAACAGGTGTTGTACAACTCAGCTGCTCGGCCTGACCGTTGGCCTCTGGGTGATTCCCAGAAGTCATCTGCAACTGAGTTCCCTGCTCCGCAGCAGCGGCCTTCCACAACTCGCTAGTGAATCAGACATCCCTGTCACTCACTATGGATTTGGGTAAACCAAAATCTCTGACCCAGTTCTCCTTAAACAATCTGATGACGTACTCGGTCTTCGCAGTTTCCGACATGGCTACTAACCTAGCATACTTACTAAACCTATCCGTGATAATGAAGATGTGTCTCATCCCACTCTTGTTGGTGACCAGCGTATCCATGAAGTCCATGGATAAACTTTCACCTGGCCTTTCTGGAATCGGAAGGGGCTTCAAGAGCCCAAGAGGAGCCTGCGTACGTGGCTTGTCTCTCTGACAGACTTGACAAGTCTCCACGTACAGCTGGGCATCTCGTATCATCGTGGGCCACCAAAACCGCTGCAGCAAATTAGTTGCGGTCTTCTTATACCCAAAATGGGCGGTGGCGTCATGACACTCGCCTAAAAACAAACTACGCAAAGACTCTCTATTCGGGACACACAAACGTTTATTCCCTGCCTTCTCAAGGAACAGCAAACCGTTGACCAACTCAAACTCGACAGAGGTCTTTTTGTCCTTCACCTCTAGTCTGCGTATGATCTCAGACATAAACTGGTCCTCTCGATAGGCTTCCACCAAAGAGCGAGTAAAATCGTCTGTCAGATCGAACTCAGTAATTAGCGCACATGAGAAGTCAGGTCTACGCGACAAGGCATTAGCAACCTTGTTGTACTCCCCTTTCAGATACTGAGGGTCGAAGTCATACTGCTCAATGACTTCGATCCAACGCTTCATAGCATCAGAAAGTACCGGCTGAGTTCTCATCCATCTCAGTGTCTGATGATCAGTCCTGAGGATGAAGAACCTCCCAAGGAGATAGTGCCTTCAATGGGTCAGTGCCTTGTACACCGCATAGAGTTCCTTCTCATAGGTTGACTTTGCCAACTTCTGAAACGCCATTTTCTTAGACATGTACTCGACTGGCCTCAACTTTGGCCCCTCCTGCTGTGCGAGCACGGCGCCAATGGCGTATTGGCTGGCATCCGTGGTAACTACGAACGGCTTGTCAGGATCAGGGAGTTTTAAGACCTCGTAGTGCGTCAACGCATGCTTCAGATGTCTTAAAGCAGCCTCGCACTCATCTGCCCACTCCCATGGGGTGTCAAGGCGGGTCAGATCAGTCAAAGGAGCGGCCACTATGCTATAGTTCTTAACGAAAGTCCTATAGTAGCCTGTCATTCCTAAGGAAGATCTCATCTCAGTCACAGACTGAGGACGTGGCCAATCACGAATGCTGGCCACCTTCGCGTCATCGGGTTTTAACCCTTCCACGGATATTTCATGGCCCAAGTACAAGACACGGGTGCGGCCAAACTTGCACTTCTCACCGTTGATCTTGAACTTGTGCTGTCGCAGGAGGCTGATGATTTTGTCCAAATGTGCAACATGCTCCTCGACAGTCTTACTAAAAATAAGTATGTCATCGAGGTACACGATGATAAACTTATCCAAGTGGTCATGGAATATCCGATTCATAGCGTGCTGAAAGGTACCAGGAGCATTGCAAAGGCCAAAAGGCATCACCACAAACTCGTATAGACCGTACCTGGTCTGAAAAGCGGTTTTGTGTTGATCCTCGGGCCGGATTGCAATCTGATGGTACCCGGACTTCAGATCTATCTTACTGAAGTACCGACACCCTTGCACTCTATCTAACAGATCATCGATGCGTGGTAGGGGCTCTTTGTTCTTAACAGTGATGGCATTGAGGCCCCTATAGTCAATGCACGTCCTAAGTGCCACAAGAGATGGACTTTCTTCTTTCTCTCTCCAGATATAATTGAGTCTAGAGAGTGGGTAAGTAAACAAGATAATACGCCGCCGGCCAAATCCAACCATCCCAGCTCTTATCTAGACTGAACCCTTAGCTAATGGGAATTGAAAATTGACGATGGCCCGGTGGGATTGAATTCATTGATTGCTCTAGCTTACTGAAACCTCACGGAGCATAAGTTTTTTTTCCTTCTTTGCTCGATTATGTAATCAATCGCTTATCTTACTTTGCGTTCTACCCACTGTAAGAGTTTGAACTTCACAAGACCGACCATACAATACATATGTAAAAGAAAGCCTCAACATTGATCAATCCAGCAAATTAGAATTGAAAGTAGACGCAACGTGAGTGGCTTGCCGCTTTCTTTCTTTCTTTCTTTCTTTCTTTCTTTCCGTCCCATTAATGAACATAATCTCTATCGTGTGGACGACCCCCCTCTCTACAACCCCTGTCGGCTCTTCAAATAGATCAAGGTACTTGGCAACTACTCCCTCTATCTCCGGCGGCATTTTCACCGGCTCGCCTGCAGCAGAGACATAAACTAAGTACATAACCCTCCTCCTGATTTTGCTTATAATAGTTATAGAACGCGGTCGCACACATGCACCCATAGGACTCGATCAGACTACTAGCTTTGAACTTATGTAATATGGCGGTCCCTCCACCTGGCAGAGTGTGTTTGACCACTTTTCTGTCCCATTCAAACTGGGGCTGTGCCACAGAGAGGTAGTACATACCTAACAACATGTCCATGGGGAGGTCATCGCTCACTAGGAACGAGACGTGGTGTCTCAGTTCCCCTCCCGCATACGGAAAACAACACTCCACATCTTGGAGGTAGTCGTTGACTACCATGCGCTGTTTGTTGGCACAGGTCGACTCCACAGGGCGACTCGGGCGCTGCACTTGCCCCTGTAAGCGCAGCCTCTCAACACACGCGCGACTTATAAAGTTCCTAGTCGAGCAAGTGTCGTAATAGGCCCCGGCCTTGCGGCCGCCAATGACAACCTTGCTGACGAACATCTCACCCTTCGGGGCTTTGACTAGGGCCGTCCAAGAAGCTAGTGGGTCTGCTCTAGACCACTCCTCCTCTAGCTCCTCTAAGGACTCGAACACATTCATCGAACAGAGGCTCGATGGGTCCGAATGTGTCTGCGGGACGACGCTGGAGTCAGTAGCTTGGGCCATCTCTCGAGATGGTGAGGATGCCTGCACCACCTCGACCCTAGCAGGAACAACTACTATTCCTACTGGCCCGACGTGTTTCCTGGAGCAGTGCCTGAAGTGCTGGCCACATTGCTACCTCCGGGATGGGAGGATCCTAACGCCTGCCCCACCGTAGGCAGGTTCTTGGGCACCTTCTTGTTTCGGCACTTGAATTGGTTATGGCCATATTGGCGACAACGAATACAAGCTTACCGGGTGTACCGGTCTCTCCACACGTCCTCTGTAAGACCCGCTTTCTCCCATGGAGGAGCATTGGGGTCAACTCGACTCCTCGATCGTGAACCTCCACGGAGTCTACCGGACGCCCTACCTTTCTGAGTTACGGCAGCGACTACTCCACCCCCTGAAGCTTCTACGCTGCCCGCCTCTGAACCTACTCCCTCCTGGAAGTTGTCGTCTAGCTCGATGGTGGAACCATCGTTATCGACAAACATTATGCGCCCCTTCGCCTTCCGGTTAGGAGGCAGTGTCTTCCTCCTTCCGTCTGTAGTGGGTGCCTGTCCATGCCCTATCTTTGCCTCAAGGTCTAGGGCCTTCTTGCTAAACGAAGGAAAGTTGTGCATATTGATGTTGGCCTCACCTGCCAACTGGTTCCTGAGAGGCAAAGAGAAGCATCTCAGGTAGGAGGTGAGTAGAACCTGGGGGTCATAGCGTACCCTTGGGACACAGATCAGACGCTCAACTGCGTCGGTGGCTTCCCTTACTGACTTGAACTGCCGCGTGTCCAGTGTCAGGATTGCATCAGTGGCCCCTTGGGCCTCCTGAGGATCATGCCACCTTTCCTCCACCAGCTTAAGGAAGTCGTCCAATTTCTGGTTGACCGCCCAAGCGCGGAAGTCATGACCATACCCCTGGAGCTGCACTAAACCACTCAACCATCTTGCTGCACTACCCTCTAGGTAGGAGGCAGCCACAAGCACTTCTTCGTGCGGCAAGGTAAGTTTACACCTAACATAGACTGGCACTGCCCTCAACCACGTGTCGAGCTCTTCACCTCTTTTATCCCTTGTGAAGGGTTTCGGAGCGGCGATGGTCGTCTTTGGCACCCACTGTGTTTGTCCCGGTCCCTGCATCACTCCGAACTGTGGACCCGGTGAAACAGGTTGCTGTACTGACTGCAGGGGCTGAGTACCCTGTGACTATACAGATTGCGAGACAAGAGGCTGCACACTGACTGCAACCTGAGACGGTGTCTGAGTGACCACTGACTGTACAGGAATCTGCAAACTTGGACCTGCTGAGAGCCCTCCTGATAACGGCATGCCCAGGGAAACGATAGCAACCGATGATGGGGCTACATATGGGGATACCCCAGTTACCGGTGGGACAAAAGGAGGATGTGCAACGGGCCAGGCACCTAGCCTGGACGGTGATGAAGTCGCTTGCATCCGCCCGACTAACATAGCCAGACTCTGTTGGACGTCCTGTAAGATGTTCGTCTGGTGATCGTCCACCTCCACTACACTTAACAGGACCGACCGTATGGTTCTCAAATCATCATCCATCTCTGCAGGGTTCATCTCCTCTAACTCACTAACGTCCGTTTCTCTCCTTTGCATCCTGGCTCTTCTCCTAATCATTCTCTCTTTCTCAGCCTTAATCTCTCCTAAAGCCTGCTGTAGCTATGCCTCGCGAGCAGCAGCTCGCTGTATGGCGACCTCCTCGGGTGTCAACACCAACGACTGGCTTGCCATAACACCAACGGACTGACTCTGGGTTTGTGCGACCGTTGACCCTACAGATCGTGAACTACCGGCCTGAGTAGTCTGCAGCGCAGAGATGGCCATGGCTTCCGAAGCTGTGGCCTCACTTACAAGGGCCCTGCTAGCCTCTGTTGCTCTAGCCCTCCTCTGCTGCTGCAACCTTTCCCTACGCTGGTGGAACAAGTACCTGTCGCCCTCTGGTCCTAATTCTAAATGGGCAATCGGGCGTCTAGCCGATCGCAAGGTCCGGTCGTCCGGTTGTGGAACCTCCCTGTCACTCATAAGCTACATCACTGTACAATGTCTGCACTAGGACACTCTTGATGCCTACCGCATCATACTATATAGACCGATGAAGTAATCGGTGGCTATGTTTGAGACTAAACAGGTAAGTCAGATTCCTACAAATAAAACTATTTTTAGTTTGATTAGTTCGCAAACAGAAGCACCATGAACAAGAAACAGTTCTAACTAATGTTGTCGGTCAGATGTCAATTGGTTGTACATCTAACTAATCAAAACATAAAAATAGAATCATTTGTGTGGATAGGACAGCATGGAATTTTCTCGAACTTATCACCTGAAATCTACCCCTCCCTTAGTTCCCCTGAATGTCACTTGACGTCAGCGTCCCTGAGCGATCCGGAGAGCGTTGCTTGTCTAAAAGGTGTGTGTTCGGCCCACCCTTGTGCCTCGAGTATCTGCTGAGCTGGCCAGCCCTGCACTGGATTATCCTCGCGTGCAGCGAGCCTTACTACCATTGGCCGATCCAGAGGCAATTTAACGTCCGCCCCCAAGTGACTCCAAGAATTATTTTACGTCGCAGCTGGACGACGATCACAACCAATGGTTCCCCTTCCGGTGCTTATTTAAAGACGCCCGGTCTCGTCTCCCATAGGGCTGGCCTGCCCTTCAGTACCCATCTAACAGCGCAGCAAGCCAAACAAAGGACAAGCAGCAAAGCATGCGTGCTCTACTCCCGGTGGGTTGGCATGGTGATCGTGACCCAGTGCTTCGTCCAAGGC
The DNA here is from genome assembly GCA_003427395.1 of Chara braunii. Classification (NCBI taxonomy): domain Eukaryota; kingdom Viridiplantae; phylum Streptophyta; class Charophyceae; order Charales; family Characeae; genus Chara; species Chara braunii. The sequence goes on along the minus strand of BFEA01000390.1, from coordinate 873,198 downwards.
CCTTCAGAAAGCTCCGCCCATCTTCTCCCAGATGCTCCACGTGAACATTGCCGACTCTCAAGGTTGAGCGCACTCGACACCTCACAATGAGAGGACTTTCCAGAAGGAACACAACTTCACGGTAAGAAGTGTCGAAGAGGGTAGATAAGGTTAAGAGCAACGTACCTCAAATAGTTGCCCCCAACCACAGAGATAATCTCACCAGATGACCTGATGGCGATTGCGATGACCAGGCACTGCATCGGCACAACCAGCATTATCTTGCCGTTCCACTTCAGCATCAATCGCACATTAGATAGTTCTCATCACATTGTCCAGACCACATTACACCTCATAGCCTTCCTGGCGATCCCCTCACCTCCTGGGTCGCCTATCACTCGTCTCCACCCTCCTCACTACACACCATTTACGGCCAACTCGCCAAGCAGACCGCATGTATGTACCACATAAGGCAGAAGACAAGCGCCAGATGAGCGCAATCGTACCACAACTCCGAAACCAAATTGCAAGGAAGATAAGCAATAGCGAACTTCAGCAATCAAACAACATCATACATATGAGTCCAGATAGTAGTGACCTCGAACCAACAACAGAATTGCATCACGAGTTTCACCAAATAAGAGCACACCTAGAGTTCATAATTGACAATGTTGAAATAGTCCCATCATCATTATCAACGAAGAACCAGAGTTGATATCCTATCTGGCGCTCGGCGCCCATACTACATGCGGGAGATCCTATCTAGCCTATACTATAATGCCGAAGTTGACGACAACAACTCTCCTGAAGTATGAGCATACAACGACCAATGTCGCACGCTTCCAGCACCAGGTATGTCTCTCGCCTTACTCACAACCTCGTTCCCCAACATACAGATGCCACTTGCACCCAAGGACCACGCTGCGCCACACCCGGCTCACAGCAGCGCAGCTCGGCTATGGCTGCCTGCTCCTTCCCTGCTCGCCCGTGAGCGCGTGGGCGCCAGCCAGCAAATAACGCAGCAGCGCTTGCGCAACATGCAGCCAGCACCCGAATACCGAATGAGGAGGCAGGCCCTTTGCGATATCGAAGTGGCCTACCTGCGTCCAGTCCCAGGAAGCTTCTAGTAGGCCCCGATATCCTGAGGCCCAGCACGATGGAGAACAGGCCTGGGGCCTGCGGTAGTTGCATGTGCCCAACTGCCTTTGGCATGTGTTTGGCCCAGTACCCGTATCCAGCCCAGGGCCTGCTTTCCATTCATTCACACAGGCGGTCCAGGGCCTGGGTTTCCTCAACCAACTGGCGCTGTGCAACTGCCTGAATTTCCTTAGTTGTGCAGAGGCCGAAATAAGGCCCTGAAGGCCTCTTCGAGCCTGCCTTCACTTAGGGCGGCTGACGGACTGCCGAAAGGGGCTCATAGAGGCAGTGGCCTCGCATATTTTGTTTGATGCCTGATTGATGGTGTATGGATTGCCTTCCAAGAGGACATAGACTTTGCATGAAACCCACGTCTGGCATGGGACCGAAGGTGAATGGGGTGACTCGTTTTTTGTGGAAGGTGGTTCTTCCCAAAGGAAGTTGGTCAAATTGTATAGTTGTTCTCAGTGGAAGTGCACTCTTGAATTGTTACTCCCTCGTTGAGGCTTAAGGAAGCAGTTACGAGTCTTGAGAATGATAGTGAGACCCACGTCGAAACTATGTTCCGTGTCCATTGTGGGGTGCTGTTATCTTTCCTTTGAATAGGAAAGTAACGACATTATCAGGTAAAAGAGGAGGAAATGGTTTGTTCCCTTGCTTGAACATTGATGGCGAAGTAGGGCAACTACTGCTTAGGCAGGGTGGGTCTAGAGTGACGACCTAGGCCAGACTCTTGCTAGGTAGGGCCACCATACTGAGAGAGGTGTGGGATCATCACCTGTTGTTTAATAGGTATGAGTGGGGTTGTCTTGCTAACCTTAATAGGTCCAGTAAGGTGCAAGCGCTCGAATCAAAGAGGGTTGCAATGAGGCTTGAAGTAGAAGAGATAGCTTGCCTGTGAGGTACGGGCGGGCTGGTCGTTAGAGAGTGGGGTTGAGTTCCATCTGAGCGCAACCTTCCTAGATTGTGTAGCGGCGTTCTTATTAGAGGCTGCAACGTGGGGGAGTGATCAAGCAGTCGAAAAGGGTTATTGTTGCAACTTGGGGGATCGTCTGAGAGGAGTTATTCCGCTTGTTGGTTATATTTTTCGGCCATCTTCGTTACGCTTGACTGCGATTCAGTTGTTCTTGCTGCATTCTTGGCTACCATTGCGGGGCCCTCAGGCATGTCAAGGTATCGAGGCCCTCTCACGCGAGTCTGGGAGCACCTCTCCTGGATCTGAGTGACTTGACTTTTCCTCTTCTGCCTTTCTTACACTAAGTCTAGTCTTTTGGTTCAAAGAGGAAGGCGCGAGGCAGGATTGAAACTCATAATCCGTGCTAAGGCCTCTGTGGGAGGTTTGCCCCACCGATTGCAGGAGCTCTGTCGGGGTTCAGGCGGGACCGTGGAGGCATGGGACTTTAAGGTAGGCCGACGCGATCTCGCTTAGGATACCACATGCCCTTATCTATATCACCCTTCATTCAGTTTGACTAAGTTTTGGTTTTTTGTATATTTCCTTGACTTTAATTCATGACTTCAACGGAATCAGAGAAAATTTAGTATGATTGTTTAATTTCATTTTGCTTGAAATGGAATCTATGATGTTTACTTGCGATGATTTGAATGGGGCTGAAAATAAGGTTTTGTTGACTGATCCGTTTGCTTTGCTCGTTTGCGTAAGACATGGAAATGGGGTTGGACATGAAGTCCTCCTGACTGATCCGGTCGCTTTGCTTGTTTACCTAAAACATTGAAATGGGGCTAGAGATGAGGCCCTCCTCATTGATCCGGTCGCTTTGCGTCTTTGCCTAAGACATTGAAATGGGGTTGGAGATGAGCTCCTCCTCATTGATCCGGTCGCTTTGCTTGTTTGCCTAAGACATCGAAACGAGGCTTGAGATTAATTCCTCTTGACTAATCTGGTCGCTTTCCTTGTTTGCCTAAGACATTGAAATGGGGCTGGAGATGAGGTCCTCCTGACTGATCCAGTCGGTTTGCTTGTTTGCCTAAGACATTGAAATGGGGTTGGAGATGATGTCCTCCTGATTGATCCACGCTTTGCTCGTTTGCCTAAGACATTGAAATGAGGATGGAGATGAGGTCCTCCTGATGGATCCGGTCGCTTTGCTCGTCTGCCTAAGATATTGAAATGGGGCTGGAGATGAGGTCCTCTTGACCGATGCGGTCTCTTTGCTTGTTTGCCTAAGATATATTGAAATGGGGTTCGAGATGAGGCCCTCCTGACTAATCCGGTCGCTTTGCTCGTTTGCTTAAGGCATTGACATGAGGATGGAGATGAGATCATCCTGACTGATCCAATCGTTTTGCTTGTTTGCCTAAGACATTGTAATGGGGTTGGAGATAAGGTCCTCCTGACTGATCCCGTCGCTTTGCTTGTTTGCCTAAGATATTGAAATGAGGATGGAGATAAGGTCCTCCTGACTAATCCGGTCGCTTTGCTCGTCTGCCTATGATATTGAAATGAGGCAGGAGATGAGGTCCTCCTGACTGGTCTGGTTGCTTTGCTTGTTTGCCTAAGATATTGAAATGGGGTTCGAGATGAGGTCCTCCTGACTAATCCGGTCGCTTTGCTCGTTTGCCTAAGGCATTGAAATGGGGATGAAGATGAGATCCTCCTGACTGATTCAGTCGCTTTGCTTGTTTGTCTAGGACATTGTAATGGGGTTGGAGATGAGGTCCTCCTGACTGATCCCGTCGCTTTGCGTGTTTGCTTAAAACGAAGAAATGGGGTTGGCCTCCTGACCAATTTGGTCGCGTTGCTTGTTTGCCTAAGACATTGAAATGGGGCTGGAAATGAGGTCCTCCTGACTGATCCGGTCTCTTTGCTTGTTTGCCTAAGACATTGAATGGGGTTGGAGATTATGTCCTTCTTACTAATCGGGTTGCTTTGCTCGTTTGCCTAAGACATTCAAATGGGGTTGGGGATGAGGTCCTCCTAATTAATCCGGTCGCTTTGCTTGTTTGCCTAAGACATTGAAATGGGGTTGGAGATGAGGTCCTCCTGACTGATCCGGTCGTTTTGCTTGTTTGCCTAAGACATTGAAATGGGTTTGGAGGTGAGGTCCTGTTGACTGATTCAGTTGCTTTGCTCGTTTGCCTAAGACATTGAAACGGGGCTGGAAATGAGGTCCTCTTTAATGATCTGGTTGCTTTGCTCGTTTGCCTACGACATTGAAACAGGGCTGGAAATGAGGTCCTCTTTAATGATCTGGTTGCTTTGCTCGTTTGCTAAAGACTTAAAACGGGGCGGGGGATGATGTCCTCCTAACTGATCCGATCGCTTTGCTTATTTGCCAAAGACATTGAAATGGGGCTGAAGATGAGATCCTCTTGACTAATGCAGTCGCTTTGGTCGTTTGCCTAACACATTGAAATGGGGCTGGAGATGAGGTCCTCTTGACTAATCCAGGCGCGCCTTGCTTGTTTGCCTAAGATATTGAAATGGGGCTGGAGATGAGGTCCTCCTAACTGACCCGGTCGCTTTGCTTGTTTGCCTAAGATATTGAAATGGTGCTGGAAATTAGATCCTCCTGATTGGTCTGGTCGCTTTGCTTGTTTGCCTAAGACATTGAAATGGGTTTGGAGATGAGGTCCTCCTGACTGATCCGATCACTTTGCTCATTTTTCTAAGACATTAAAATTGGGTTAACGATGAGGTCCTCCTGACTGATCTAGTCGCTTTGCTCGGTTGCTCAAGACTTGAAATGGGGTTGAAGATGAGGTCCTCCTGACTGATTCGGTCGCTTTGCTAAGTCAATGGGTTTTGCTTATTGACGAACGTCGGACGCATTTCCTTGTGACAATTACTCCAGGCTAGTGTGTCAGTGATTGTATGGGGTTTGACTGAGAACAACTTGGAAAGTTAAAGATTAACTAAATAAGATACAAGACTCATGTCTTTGTGAATCAGGAGAAGCAGAAGATAAAAACTTCGGTTGAACGGACCCTTGATTTTTTAATTGGTTGAAAGAGTTGTTGACATGACATGCTTGCTAGTAATGCCTTATTGATCCTATATATCAAAAAAAAAATCATAGAATTAGCTTAAAGGCAATGCAAAATAGGTAGTCGCCTATCAGTCTGGCAACCGACATTACTTTTTCTCTCTTTTGTTGCAGATGGGCTAAAGTGAGGCGGTGATAACTATCTAAGAGAAGCTTAACCTTTGTTTAGAGCAAGCGGTCTTACCCTCCAACTCTATCCTTTTATCCTATTGCATTTGAGAGGTGTATGACCAACTTTCCCACAACAACCACATACAATCCTCGACCACTGCTCTCACCGCGTGCTATTCTTCCGCCCCGTCCAACTTGCAGTTGATGATGCCTTCTTATCATCACACTCCCTTTTAGGATCAGATGCAGCGGGAGGTAGGGCTATATTAGCTTTTTGGTGGCTCCCTCGCTTTCCTTTTTCCTTCCTTCTTGGGACGTCAGTCGTCCTTTCACAGATACGAGTCGCAACACTCCTCGCTTTAGTTTGCACCTCCTTTCTCTTAATGCAAGGCTCCTCTTTCTTCCCTTCACCTCATTTTTTATTTTGCTGCATCACCTTAGTGTCCTTCTGAAGTCCACCTTTTATACTCTCAGAGGTGCCTTCTGCAGATGCACTTGTCTTTTTACCAAGTTCATTTTTCTCATAATTTTGTGACTCCTTTCTCTTCCTTGTGTCATGCAGAGTATGACAAAGGTGCTGATCAAAATTTCATTGTAAAAAATCTCGCATATAAGTCTTTCTTTTATCCCATGAATCAAATTTCGCTGCTCTGCATCCGAAAAGTGCATAAGGAAGACGAAGCACTTGTCATACTCTGACAGCGCCCAAACCTTGCGGAAAGCGTTGATACTCTGCCAAGAATTGCCCCACTACCACATAATTGTACCGATCTATCTTCTCAAGATCGTCTTTGGTTAGTTTTTCCTCACCTAGCCAGTATGTGTCTCACATGTCATTATGAAACTTTCTCCATGATGATCCTACTCTCCTAATCAACCCACTGATTTTCCTCCTTCAAGTCTATATGGATATACTTCATAACCTCTTTTAGCATTTGCTCGTTGTTCCACTTGCAGTGGGACGGTATTTACCCAAACTTATAAAGGAAGTCAGAAACATGATATAGCCTTTGAAGAGGTCGATCTCAACCTTGGGTAGTTTGTCTCACTCCCAATCTCACATACCCATCACATAGGCAAGTTTCTCGACCCCAATCGTTCCTTAAGAGGCTTCCATCTCGAGCTTTCTCGACCCCATCACCTGTTGAAGGAACAACAAGTTCGAGACTCGAAAGAAGTCATATAACTCAGCCAAATGAAAATTATAGAACATACCGCACTAAAATTACCCCAACACTCATCATGTGAGTGCATATGAGAACCTATTCAGAAGGACAACGATACCGAAGGGAGCCTTTAAACATGAAATGGTATTCACCAATTCGCAGTAGCTGATGCAGATCCTAGGGCTCGATCCCTAGTCCCCACCTTACCTGTATAATTGTAACAGTCTGTAGGTTGTCGTAGGGTCCATAGGTAGCAGGGGTTTGATCTGTAGACCTGTCGAGTAGGAGTCTCAGTCAGGTCTAGAAGTCGTAGCTGTAGCCTTCTCGAAGGGTCAAGGTCGTAGCTGCTACAGTCCAGAAAGGTCAAGGTCGTAGCTGCTACAGTAGCGAAAGGCCAAGTCTACAGCCTTCCGGAAGGTCCCAGTAGTGGCCTTTCGAAGTTGCCCACGTTTAGGCTGAGGCAAGTGGGCAAATGGCGAGGCAAGTGGGCAAGTGGTGGAAGTCTACCGTGCTGAGTCAACAGTCCCAGTCCCCAGTCAGTCCTTGTCCAGTCAAGCAAGTACCGCATGGGATTGTGTGCACTTCGGGCATGGGTAAGGGCCAGACCAACGAGCTGCAGAAGTATAAATCAAGAGGCAGCACCCAATCATTTATTCATTCCTACGTGAGCCATGCGGAAGCGCTGCCAGAAGCGACTTGTGCAAGGAGGTCTGCAGTGAGCCCGAGGGAGAAGTGGGCGAGAGAGGAGGAGTTAGGCATAGCGATAGGGTAGTAGCAGCAATAGCTGTCATAGGTGTAGTTGGAGTTCAGTGTGTGTGTGTGTGAGTGTTCAGAGTATCGCGTGTGGGATATCCAGGGTGATCCTGTGTATGTGAACAGAGAGTTGAGTGGGTGCTGAGTCGCCATAGCCATCGAAGCGAACTTTAATCTGAACTGTGTTCTCGGTTACCATATCTCTGAGTTTTGAGTGGGCGCTTGTCGCCAGTTTGCTGCACACCTGTTTGCATGCATGAGAGTGTGAATGGAAGCGAGTCTGATTGCAACAAATATCCACTTAAAAATAAATCACAAATATTCACTGATAAGACAAATCAAAACATAACTCAACCATTAACCAAATATCACGTCTACTATCAAGGAAGGATACAACACGTTATCGAGCGCATCGGTCCGACACCGCACATGCGGGGTGGGACCCTCCCGCCCGCATCATGCGGAAGTTGGTCTATTCCTCATCGTGAATACACATGGAGCTTTCGCAAGCCGCTCCGGCCGAGTGCACCAGCCATACCTCTCGCGAGCCCCTACGACAGGATAGGGCCTACGCGAGGCACGACTTACCTCCACCTTACGGGAGTTGTCACCTCCCTGCGGTGGGCGTATCCCCGCCGAGCTACCAGTCCACAGTACGAAAGCTAATCAGCTGCAATCGCAAAGGTGGACCAGCCGAGGGCGTTTCTCGTTCATAGGGGGTACGGGCGGTTTTACGCCTCTATCGGACCTGCATGCGAACCGATGTCTTGGGGGGCTGAGGTCACAAGCGTGATCCGTCGTCGGTTAACTAGGACGCTTCCCACACACCACACGCACACCACTTTACACGCATACGCATACGAAACGACACTAACCCAAATAAAACAACGCATTAACATTCCTAGCCCCTTAGTAGCTATCCCATAACTCTCTGATGCGGAGATCAGATAGGCGAAGCGCGCGAGACTTAGTATAAAACCGCGCAGGTGCAGGGCCTTTCCATATCGACTAACAATGCATGAATACGCAAGCAGTCGCAATGATGGTGTACTATGTAGTGCCCATAACCAAGCGGTCCCTCATGGATCCGAGTACCGCTTATGACACTCCAGTGTCGTGAAGGTCAACCCCTTCATGATATTCCATGGCTCAAGGAACAGCCGTGCGGCCTCCGCGGCACCTCTGGCCTTTAGGCTGAGTGTCCCAGAGGGCAGGGCAAATAGGCTTTGCACGGTGGGTGATCCCTTCCATGCGGAGTCTAGGACTTGGGATGTCCTGGACAAGGACCTCGAATCCAGGCCTAGGACTAACGTCCGACTAAAAAAAATCTCTTTAAGAAGCATACAACAATAAAGGGGGTTTCCATTCCTTTCCCAATCTCAACCCCCACTTAAACCCTTAAGCGTGGGCCCCTCAGGCCACACGAACACCCAAACATAGGTAAGTGCGTATATATGTATATATATATATTTTTCTTTCCCTGTCAGGTTTGGTTTCCTCCTCCTTTTCTTCACCTCTTTGCCTTTTGGTTGCGTGCAAGTGGGTCCTTGTGACACACGGGGATGGGGGCAACTCGCACTCAACCTGTCATCCACGTGGTTGACCTTGTACGTAAGAGGTGATGAACAGGGGGGGCTTTCCTTCCTTCCTTTTTTTCCTTTTCTTGTTTTGTTTTTTTTCGCCTTCGCGCTGTCGAGCGCACGGTCCTCGATGGGGGAACCTTCCCGGCCGCGTCACGCAGGATTGACAGTATTCGCAAGTCACTTCACGAAAAGGGAAGCGGCGGAGCCGCTCCGGCCGAGTGCGCCAGCTATACCTCCATTGAGTCCCTACGACAGGACAGGGTCTCGCGAGGTAGAACTTACCTCCACCTGCGGGAGTTGTCACCATCCCTTGGGTGGGCGTATCCCCGCCGAGGTACTGAACCACACACGAAAGCTTTTACTTGCAATCGCGGAGGTGGCCCAGCGAGGGCGTTTCTCGTATGTTGTAGCACAGGGGGTACGCACGGTCCACACCTAGCTCGGACCCGTACGCGAACCGTCACGCAGGGGCGCTGATCTCCCATGTGCGATTCAGCATCGGGCGACTAGGACATCCTAACTCAACCACGCGATACACGACAAAACAAAGTAACTCATTGTCCCTTTTTCATACGTCCTGACCCATAACTCAAAACTGCCAATGTGTCTGAGCGAGGTCCGCGCAGAGTTGCATAAAAAGAATGCCACGGCCATGGGAACCATAACGTTCAGTCATGTGTTCTCACTTAATCTACTATCATGGAGACGCCTCATGCGTTACCCACATCCGTGCAACCTCCCATGGGTTTCGGGGTTGCGTACGACACTCAAGTGTCGAAAACAAAATATCGTGAAGGGTTCTTCCTTCACGATATTGCACGACTTAAGGATGAGCCGTGCGGCCCTTGTGGCGCCCCTGTCGTTTAGGCAGTGGGTGACCATAAGCAAGAGGCGTAGGCCCAGCTCAAGGGGGAAACCCCTTTGTGCTGGACCAGAGTCTGGGATGTCCTGGACAAGGACCTCGAATTCCAGGCTCAGGACCAACGTCCGACTAATAAATTAAACGGCAAAACCCCTTTGAGATGGGATTCGCTCGTCCCTCCCCAGAGGGAAGAAGAATACGAGTAATCACGGGTTGACGAGCAATTCGCCGTACCCAAACTAAGTCTCAATCCGATCTAAGGTCGAGCGCTAAACCTTGTGCTCGACTACGCTTTGCCTGTTTGCTAGATGCATGCGGTAGGAGCAAAATAAGAGAAAGAAAGGGCGAGTCTCGAAGGAAATCAGGGAGGACCATTCTCACAGCAACAGTTGAACCTTGTCACTCACACCCAACATTCATCCGTCCACATCACCCTTAATCCAGGAGCGAGTCCTTGCTCCTATACATACCTGCATACATATATAGCCCAATGAAAATTCACATGCGGATGCCACAAAAACGTGATCAACCCCCTTGCTCCCAGATTCATGTCCCACACGCCCTTTTCTGAACCCCACTCAACAAAGGCATACCCGTCCGACCCATTTTCACACAACTTTTGCATGGCCATTCAAGAGAGGTTCTAAGGATAGGTTTTCTTTCACACGGAAATGCCTTTCGCCTACAGGGTCACAAACATCTGGACGTGGGTATCATGGTGGGTAGGAGTTGAGTCGCAAACCGACTTGCTATCAGTCCGATAGCAGAAGTTGATGAAGCTCAAGACTTCGAAGAACGCTCGCAGGTAGCAATGACCTGTGTCACAAAATCAAGGCAGGCATCGCCTGTCGAGTTAACGGAGTTCAACTCCGTAATGCACTATAAGCTACTTAATAGTAGCATCCGGTAACAATGTGAAAATCCCAAAAATTTCGGCAGCACTTCCTTTAGGGAAGTGTGCTCGAAGAATATTTACTATACCAAATCTAAAAAGAAAAACTCACGACTATGAAAATCATCTAAAAATAAACTAACTCTTTGGTTTCAGTAGAAATTTCGGCAGCACTTTCTGTAGAAAGGAAGGCTTTCAGAATTTCCATGGTCCCCAACGACTAAACTATATCATATCCTAGCTGACATCTCAAAACCTTGCCTAACTTTGAGGATTCAGCAGAAATTTTGGAAGCATTTCCCCTAGGAAAAGAGTCTCCCATAATTTCTACTAACTCAAAGGCTAGCCAAAGCCCTATCAAAACAAACATACATGAAAAAGACAAATGCGAACACAAAAGTGAACATCTAGCTGCCTATCGCTCGAGCATAAGGCGAGCACTAACAGACTACCCTATAATGCAGAAGACAAACAGAGCATTGAGCAAAAGACAAGGCATTGCCAGCAAGCATGTCAAGTCAATAACACATTCAACCAATTTAAAACAAGGGTTCGTTTATCCAAAGTTTTCATCTTTCGTTTGTCCTGATCACAAAACATTGGTCATGTATCTTACTTAGTTAATTTGCACTTTCCAGGTTGTTCTCAGTCAAACCCCATGTAATCATCAACACACCAGCCTGGACTATTCTCACAAGGAAAAAAGTCGGACTGAGAACAACCTGACCCCGCCCTGTCTCAATGTCCAAGCAGTCAACAAAGCGGCAGGTCCTGACCCCGCCCCGTCTCAATGTCCAAGCAGTCAGCAAAGCGGCAGGTCCTGATCCCACCCCGTCTCAATGTTCAAGCAGTTAGCAAAGCCGCAGGTCCTGACCCCGGCCCATCTCAATGTCCAAGCAGTCAGCAAAGCGGCAGGTCCTGACCCCGCTCCGTCTCAATGTCCAAGCAGTCAGCAAAGCGGCAGGTCCTGACCCCGCCCCGTCTCAATGTCCAAGCAATCAGCAAAGCGGCAGGTCCTGACCCCGCCACGTCTCAATGTCCAAGCAGTCAGCAAAGCGGCAGGTCCTGACCCCGCCCCGTCTCAATGTCCAAGCAGTCAGCRAAGCGGCCGGATCAGTCTGAAGGACCTCATTTCCAGCCCCATTTCAAATCATCGCATACAAACATTTCCAGCAAAGCGGCCCTGGTTACAACGTAACCCTTTGTCACAAGGTCCTCCGCTTAGTTAATTTTCACTTTCCAGGTTGTTCTCAGTCAAACCCCATGCAATCATCAACACACCAGCCTGGACTATTCTCACAAGGAAAAAAGTCGGACTGAGAACAATCTGACCCCGCCCCGTTTCAATGTCCAAGCAGTCAGCAAAGCGGCAGGTCCTCACCCCGCCCCGTCTCAATGTCCAAGTAGTCAACAAAGTGGCCGGATCAGTCAGGATACATCATTTCCAACCGCATTTCAAATCATCGCATACAAATATTTCTCGCAAAGCGGCCGGATCAATTTGAAGGACCCCGCCCCGTCTCAATGTCCAAGCAGTCAGCAAAGTGGCCGGATCAGTCTGAAGGACCTCATTTCCAGTTCCATTTCAAATCATCGCATACAAACATTTCCAGCAAAGCGGCCCTGGTTACAGCCTGACCCTTTGTCACAAGGTCCTCCGCTTAGTTAATTTTCACTTTCTAGGTTGTTCTCAGTCAAACCCGATGCAATCATCAACACACCAGCCTGGACTATTCTCACAAGGAAAAAAGTCGGACTGAGAACAACCTGACCAGCAAAGCGGCAGGTCCTGACCCCGGCCGTCTCAATGTCCAAGCAGTCAACAAAGCGGCAGGTCCTGACTCCGCCCCGTCTCAATGTTCAAGCAGTCAGCAAAGCGGCAGGTCCTGACTAGAGAGCGCAAATGGGTAACCATTGCCGGTGCCCAGTCGTACCCAACCGTAACCGCCAGGTTACGGGCGGGTATGGGTACCCCTTCCGAAGGGGGAGTTGGGTATGGGCAGGCACAAACAAAAGGTGGTGGTTGTTAGGGCGGGCACAATTGTGCTCTTTTTGGAGATCATGGGTGGGTAGGGGCAGGTAGGGGTACGGGTAAAAAAAAAAATTGGGTATGGGCGGCCATAAAAAAAAAATAGACAGGTATGGGCAGGTACGGGTGACCAAAAAAAAAAACGGGCGGGTAGGGGCGGGAAGAGGTTCCCATCGAATAACCGTGGTATACCCGATGTGAGTCTTGCAGCTTTGCAGGCTTTGTATTTTTGCTCATGCGTGACGCTTTTCTCATACTCCAAATTTCTCGCTTTCCCATGAAGCAAGCGTTGTTTCTTGCAAGGGTGAATTTTATCTCTTCATTTTTTTATTTCTTTGTTTTTTTAATTTTCAGACTATTTTCATATGTGTGTAACCCTGTGTATGCAATATTTATATGTCTTTGTGTGTGTTGTGTGTGCATGTGTATGTGAGAGAGTGTACGTGTGTGTAACGACTCTAACGAGGCTTGTACGCTAGTGCCTCAACTGGGGATGAATGGAAGAGCCATTCAGCGTCAGTGCTCGCGTCCGCTGTCTGGTCAGGTTGCTCCAGTAGAGAGTGATGTTCCTCGCATGAGATAAGATAGAAAAGGAGTGGGGGTGCACCAAGAGATATATTGAGAGAGGTGGTAGGATGGGAGTCTCGTGAGTATGGAAAAAAAAAAAGAAGAAAATGTGTGTGCGACAGACCGAGGGTTGTTGCTCTTGCAGATGCTATACAGGTAGCATAGGTTGTTGTAGCACCAGATGCATCCATAGCAGCATCAAAGTGACCAGATGTAACAACTGTTGCTGTTGCGGCAGTAGCTGCATCAGCTGCCACATCTCAAAAACAGTAAAATAAAATAATAATATTAATAATCATAAAATTACCACGTGAATCTTGTGACGTCTAGGGGGTTGGGAACAATTGGGGGCGATTAAGGGCAACTAGGGTCGGTTAGGGCCAGTTAGGAACAGTGAAGGCCGGTGAAAAAAAAAAAAAAACTTAGGGGTGGTTAGGGACAGTTAGGGGCGGTTAGGGACAGTTAGAGGCGGTTATGGGCGGTTAGGGGAGGGTCGGTGACAAGCATGGGTGGTTACGAGTGGGTGCATACAATTATGGGTAGGTACGCGTGAGCACAGGTAAAAAAAACTTGGGTAGGGTATGAGTGGTTAACAAACGGTTTGGGTTCAGGTGGCCACGGGTCATTTTGAAAAAAAATGTTCATGGGTAGCTATGGCCAATTACATGCTGACGAAGTTCAGGTAGGGTAGGTTTGGGTGTACGTTTTTTTTTTTTTTTTTCGGCAGGTGGAGATGGGTAAAGGTTCGGCAGGCCAGATATACAGTGGGTATGGGTGGTTAGCTTTTAGAGAGGGTGTGGTTTGGTCAGGTACAGGTATTCCTAAAAATCCCAATTGCGAACTCTGGTCCCGACCCCGCCCCGTCTCAATGTCCAAGCAGTCAGCAAAGCGGCAGGTCCTGACCCCGGCCCGTCTCAATGTCCAAGCAGTCACCAAAGCGGCAGGTCCTGACCCCACCCCGTCTCAATGTCCAAGCAGTCAGCAAAGCGGCAGG
>BFEA01000390.1:843359-859097 GCA_003427395.1 Chara braunii | reverse complement strand
TCCAAGCAGTCAGCAAAGCGGCAGGTCCTGACCCCGCCCCGTCTCAATGTCCAAGCAGTCAGCAAAGCAGCAGGTCCTGAACCCGCCCCGTCTCAATCTCCAAGCAGTCAGCAAAGCGGCAGGTCCTGACCCCGCCCCGTCTCAATGTCCAAGCAGTCAGCAAAGCGGCCGGATCAATCTGAAGGACCTCATTTCCAGCCCCATTTCAAATCATCCCATACAAACATCATGGTTTTTACCACAAACAGATGACTTAAACAGGCATAGTAGATTCCCTTTCTGATTCAGTTAAAGTCCTGAAAAAGAAAACAAAGATATACACAAGTCAAAGTCAAACAGACCAAACATAGATAAGGGGTTTATTGGGATTCTAATCGTATAGTGTCGGCCTACCTTTGAGTTCCTTGCCTCCAGAGTCCTGCCTGGGCTCCGGCAGAGCTCCCGCAATCGGTGGGTAGACCTCCCACAAAGGCCTTGATGTGGTCCTACGGGTTGCAATCCCGCCTGCTGCCTTCCTCTCCAAACACAGACTAGACTGAAAGGAAGAAAGGTAGATGAAGAAGAGTTAGACGCTCGAGATACGAAAAGGGGCCAACTCAACTCACATGAGAGGGCCTTGTTGCCTTCCGATCCTGAGGGCCCCGCAATGGTGGCCAAAACGCTGAGCTCGAAAGTTTGTGAGTCACAGATGCCGCGGCAGAATCTCAGCAACAACATTGGCTGCACTGGTTGCAGCAGCGCAGCCTCCTATTGCTCAATTAACCATACGCCCAGTCCGCGGAAAAAGGCAAGTGCACTGACTCGTCAAGACCTGCAGTCCGAGCATGAGTCTCAACGCCCTGGTAGCAGCACCCTGATGCAAGAACCAGCTGGTACCGAGCGAGCTGCAACATCCATCTAGCGGAAAGTGGCAGCAATCCGTTTCGCAGTGGCGACCACACTCAGTTGCTCAATCAACAACGGTACTTTGGAGCACAGCAGTAACATTGGTAGAGAACATGACAGCAGCAGATCTTGGAATACACAGTGCCACAATGGCGAGTTTGAAGGAACTCTCAGCCTGTCCTTCCTCGTTCAAACCAACCATTCCACCATCAGCCCAAAGCACAGAGGTCTTACCGGCAGTAGTAGTTTGACACCTCAGCAGCCTCATCAAAAGGTAGCAACACAAGTTCAGCAGTCTGTGTGCTTCACTGCTCCAGCAACTTTGAGATCTCAGTAACGCCAACCCCCTGCAACTTCGACTGTGACTGCAGAAGTACCAGAAACAGACGGGAACTTAGCACCAGCGAAACAGGCAACAGCCGTGCTATGTGATGGACATCAGCAGCTCCCCGTCTCGAGGCAGCAGCACCTTCAAGCTGATCATAACAACGGCCACCTGGATGGATCAACAGCCTTCCGAAAGGGAACAGGGACCTTTCCTGAGCAGCGTCCACCTGCCCAGCTATAGTCTCACTACTAGCTGCAGCATTCCCCGGAAGCAGAAACTAGCAACAACTTCGAATTGATCAGGACAACACTACCGTAGCGAGCGAGAATAACACCCCACCTAAGGAGTAGCGACTCAGACCCAGCAACAGTAACACCTGTATTCGACAGGTTGCCCTGAATGCAAAAACCGACTCTATGGGCCTGGCAGCAACGTGAGTCCAAGAAGCAGCATGGTTCAGTATAAGGAGCAGCAATGCCGGCCTCTGGTCTCAGCAGTATTCGTGGATTCCTGCAGCTATTCAACAAGGCAGAGTCCCCACCACCAATAAAACCACGCGGTTCAGATCATTCTATTACTAAAAACACCCATGCACCAGCTGCAGCCCCTCAGCGAAATGACCAAGACCATTGTGACGAAGTGCATTTCCTCGTGAATGACTGGGATTGTGATGGCAGCCCCGAGCACAACTAGTTTGGTCAACACCTGAACTGTGACGAAGAGGACGAACAGCAATGTGCCCGCCACCTGCAGGACCCTGACGACGACTAGAAAGGTCCGCGTGTTCGTCTTACGTGCAAAACGAGAACAAATCCTCCACTAGAACATGGAAAGGTACACCAACCATACCAGTATCCAAGACCTTGATGACAACGAGCGGGGAAAAGTGCTCCACTTGAGAGGAAATCGCCGGGCTGGGGTCACGATCACCACAATGAGCATCAATTGGCGCAGCAGCGCAAGCCTCACGATGGATACTAATGACGCGCAGCCTCAAACACTACGTTGAATACCAACAGCGCTGCCGCTCCAGCGCTCATCAACTGCGCAAAACAAAAATTTCCGCCAAATCTTGGGAAGGTACATCCTCCCAAAGCGCCGAGCTCTCTACGCTGTTCGCCTCCCTCTACCACTTACCAGTGTAAAACATGATAATGTATCTTCCCCTAGAAGATAGAAAGATACGTTGCCACCTTCGCAGACTCCCACAGTAGTCATGCAACTCCTACCAACCGAAACGGCCGAACCACTGCTCAAACCCAGAATCTGGCGCGCTCAATCTTCTTGCAATTCCTCAAAACCCCCAACTAGCATCTTAGTTTGCCAAATTCGATCAAGAAACGACCGAAATGTGGCAACTTCTACTCTCCTTTTTTTTTTTTTTTTTTTTGTAGATACTTCTCCCCTTTTATTAAATGTACCTGGTCATTATATCGGCCCGATTTATCGACCTTAAGTTCCAGACCACAGGTTGCCACGCAGCCTTCACGAACAGGGAAGACGGTGATCAGGAGTGACCATGACCTCAACGAGGATGACAACGGCCCTGATGGCGACGTGACTATGCTCACAGATGAGCATGACCCTGATGACGAGATGTAGCGACCTTTAGTAGAGGAAACAACGATCACCGCGATTGAAGCGGGAGCACGGGCGGATGATGAACACGACTGGAGCAAACCTGGTCGCTGCGGGAAACAACTAAGACTGCGCCGCAACTTTCGTAGAAAATCACGGACGTTATTTCAGGCGTTGTTCCACC
Source organism: Chara braunii (assembly GCA_003427395.1). Classification (NCBI taxonomy): domain Eukaryota; kingdom Viridiplantae; phylum Streptophyta; class Charophyceae; order Charales; family Characeae; genus Chara; species Chara braunii. The sequence continues at coordinate 856,122 of BFEA01000390.1, read as the reverse complement.
ATCCACCCAATGTGCCAAATAAAAATGAATCTTCCGCTGAAATATGGGAACTTCAAGATACACTGTAGATTTAAGAGTGAATCTCCCGCTATAACGTGCAAATATATACTGCTGTATGTGTGGTCACCTTTACCCCGTCTCCCGCACACACATCGAGACCCACTACTTCCTCCTTTTCCTCGTTTGACTGATCCCTCTGCTCACCTTTTCTTACTCCCGTCATTGCCTCTATGGCGCACTGCTCGGTTTGGGCTCACCGTTCTGCTTACAAGAAGCACCACATGGAAATGCATCCTCCTCTAAAACACAGGATGATACACAAATGAATCTGCCACTTAGAACATGGCCAGATTCAGTGTCAGGTAAGCGCCACTCGCCCTTTATTTCACCCTCTTCCGCTCTCACTTCGTACCTGGCCTGTTGCTACTGTGAAGATGGCAATTACCGCCAAGACGCACCCCGGAGGAGAACGTGCAGCATCGAGATGGACACCACCACCAAACGTGAGATGCCCCACCTCCAAATCCCGATGAAGAAGTCGATAAGGATGGTGAGCAATGGGAGCGACACTGATCATGAGAGAAAGAAAGAAAGAAAAACAAAAATAAAAAAGAAAAATAAAAATTCCCCGTGGTTACCGGCAGCCCTTACTGCTCGTAGTGATCAGATCGTCATCCGAATCAAAACTCTGCCACGGCCATTTGATCCGCAGTGTATCAAAACCCCCACTTCGCCTCTCAGATCGTCTAAAACGGTCAAGGATTGACCGAGATCCATCACTTTCCCTCCGTTTTTTCCTTTTTCGTCTTCCTCCTCGGCTCTTCTGCGCAACCCCTTTGTCTCTCACCTCCTTTTCTACCCTCTCATCGGCCAATCCGACTTCACCATGCAGGTCGCCCACCTTCAAAACCCCTGAAATCAATGAAACGGTATTCACCAGTTCGCAGTAGCTGACGCAGATCCCAGGGCTCGATCCCTAGTTCCCCACGTTACCTGTGTACAGTACCTGTGTCAACCCGTAGAGTTGAACCTGCGACCTGTAGGATCACCAGTGGTAGGTAGGACATCGTAGGTTGCAGGGTATAGGGGATTCGAACTGTAGATCTGTCGGGTAGGAGTCTAGATAGTCCAGAGGTCTTAGCTGTAGACGTTCCGAAGGGTCAAAGTCGTAGCTGCTACTTACCTGAAAGGGCAAAGTTGTAGCTGCTACAGTACCGAAAGGCCAAGTTGGTGTTTCTAGAAGTGGCCTTTCGGAAGTCAGCCCACTGTAGGTCCAGGCAAGTGGGCAAGTGGTGGAAGTCCACCGTGCAGAGTCAGCAGTCCCAGTTCAGTCAGTCCGGTCCAGTCAAGCAAGTACCGTCTGGGACTGTGTACACTGTGGGCCAGGGTAACAGGGCAGACCAACGAGTCACAAAAGTATAAATCAAGAGGCTGCGCATAGCCATTCATTCATTCCTGCGGAAGCCCTGCGGAAGCGCTGCCTCAGCGTCTTGTGCGAGGAGGTCCGCAGTATGCCCGAAGTCGAAGTGGGCCAGAGGAGTGTAGCCATAGCGATAGGGTAGAGGCAGCCAGCGCTGCCATAGCTGTAGCTTAGGGCGAAGTGTGTGTGTGTTGTGCGAGTGTTCGGAGTGTCGCGTGTGGGATATCCAGGGTGATCCAGTGTTTATGAACCGTGGGTTGTTGGGCGCTGAGTCGCCATAGCCAGTGGAAGGGAACTCTTACCTGGAGCCATATCTCTGAGTTCTGCGTGGGCGCATGTCGCCAGTTTGCTGTGCTGCTCTTCACCTGCATGAAAAGTGTGAATGAAACGAGTCTGATTGCATTGGTATCGGAGCTGGTACCCGCTATTCCATGCACGAAGTCGTGTGCAGGGCCTGAAGCGCCATAGCGAAGGTGGCTGCCGAGGGAGACAGTCCGCCATAGCGGACCTGAGGTTGGAGAAGCCGCCGCGCACCTGCAAGGAGACCATGACGAAGAAGAAGACTGAGAGAGAGAGAGAGAGAGAGAGATGAGCGATACAAGATTGGGTTACTACCTGCTTCGCTAAGGATACCGCTACGGAGAGAGAGAGAGAGAGAGAGAGAGAGAGAGAGAGAGAGAGAGNGTAGCAATAGCGCTAGGGTAGAGGCAGCTAGCGCTGCCATAGCTGTAGCTTAGGGCGAAGTGTGTGTGTGTTGTGTGAGTGTTCGGTGTGTCGCGTGTGGGATATCCAGGGTGATCCGGAGTGTGTGAACAGTGGGTTGTTGGGCACTGAGTTGCCATAGCCAGTGGAAGTGAACTCTTACCTGGAAGCCATATGGGCGCATGTCGCCAGTTTGCTGTGCTGGTGTTCACGTGCATGAAAAGTGTGGATGAAACGAGTCTGATTGCATTGGTATCGGAGCTGGTACCCGCTATTCCATGCGCGCCGTCGTGTGCAGGCCCTGAAGCGCCATAGCGGAGGTGGCCGCCGAGGGACATAGTCTGCCATTGCGGACCCGAGGTTGGAGAAGCCGTCGCGCACCTGCCAGGAGACCACGACGAAGAAGAAGACTGAGAGAGAGAGAGAGAGAGAGAGAGAGAGAGAGAGAGAGAGAGATGAGCGATACAAGATTGGGTTACTACCTGCTGCGCTAAGGATACCGCTACGGAGAGAGAGAGAGAGAGAGAGAGAGAGAGAGAGATGAGCGATACAAGTTTGGTTGTCACTTACCTGTGAAGCGAGCTGAGCAGACCCACGAAGGAGGAAGAAAGCGGCCATAGCCGTGGAGCTGTACCACAGAGTGACGAAGGAGGACAAAGAGGAGGGACCGAGGAGAGAGGTAGAGGAAGAAGTGCGGAAGGAGGGACATCGGAGAAGAAGACAGACATAGCCGAGGGTGACAAAAAAAAAAAAAAAAAAAGGAAAAACAAAGGAAGAAGAAGGTGAAGGAAGGGGAAGAAAGAGACAAGGGTGGCGAAGGAGAAGGTGCCGGCAGCCATAGCCGAGGTGGAGGGTTGATCGGAGGGTTGACCGAGAGGTTGACCGGGGTCTTGCTGCGTTGACCAAGCGTTGATCGAGGAGTTGACCGGCGCCGTTGACCAAGACTTGACCAAGCTGGAGTTGGTAACATCTCGCCAAGCCCTTAGCCTACCCCCTCACCCTGTGGATGTGCACTCACCCTACGGTACTTGCTRAGTCTGAGTCTGTCTGTCTCTTCTTTCTGCATCGAGTCTCTTCTGTCCTAAGTGGTAGTACTCTGTGCATGAAGGGTAGGCCTGGATGACGAAACCCCTATCGAATCTAGTAGGGCTGAGGCTGTGAAAGATCCAACTGTCCAGGGGGGCATAACCCTCCGAAGGACCGGTGCTGACCGGCTGGACGCGGTTGGTATGGAACAATGGGCCTGAAAGAATGGGTTGGGGCTGACACACCAGGCAGTCTTTAAGTGTTGAGGGCCTGTTTGAACCACTCCCCTACCGGACCAAGTAAGGCTGAGGATCTGTGTCTGACTGTGTCTGACGACTCGACTGTCCCGGGGGATACGAACCCTCCCAAGGACCGGTACAGACCGGCGGGCTGCTCGGTGTGGCACAGTAGGCCGGAAAGGCCGAGTTGTGGGCTGAAAGCACAAGCAGAACCAAGCTGATCACATCATCCTGTCTGCGACGTTAAAGAATTCTTGCGGAGTTTGGGGGATCTCCTTAAAAGGCCTCCTGATCAGCCACTGGTTCAGTAGTGACAGCCTTAGAGTAGGTCTAGGCTAGTGACCATAGTTGACAGGGTTCTACCCTGTGGTCCTTAGAGAGTCAGGCAGTCAGTAGTTTGGGTAGGTCTATGTGGTGAGGAGCGGGACATTGTCGTGCACCTGAACACCATGGATGACTACCCCATGTATGGTCTACTCGTTGGGTTCTCCCTCTGGGGAACCCTTTGGCGTTTCATGTTTCCGTTGGGATTCTGGAACACCTTTGCGTGTAGGGTAGAGACCAAGGGTGGTACGACCACACACCCCTACACACCTGAAGAAGAGGCCAAGGCCACCGCCATCCTGAAAGAGAGGAGAGAGGAGGCGGCCAAGAAGAAGGCCTTGTTGGAAGAGCAGGTGGCGAAGCTGAAGAAGATGGAGGAGGAGATGGCCAGAGAAAAAGAAAGACTGAAGAAAGAGGAGGAGGCGAAATTGAAAGAGGTAGAAGAGGAGGAGGAAGATGATCAGCCATTGGAAAGGAGGAGATGGCAACGGGGGCAGGCCAGTGAAGTTAAGCAGGATGAAATGAAGAAGAAAATTTCGGAATGGGTTGCCAACTTGTCCTTGGGAGAAGAAGAGGAGGTTGCAATGTATATCCCCAAGGATGAGCAAGAAGCCGCCGTTAAAGCATGGGATGCAGAGGAAGACCCCCTGAAGCGGCAGGCAATGGAAGATGAGACGAGGATGGAGTGGAGGCTCAGGATGATGAGGGAAAAGAAAAAGAGAATGGAGGCGGCGAGTGCAGCGGCCAAGGGACTAGAGGAGGTGAAAAGCTTGAGGGAACAACTGGCTGCCCAGACGGATCTCCAACGCAAAGTGGAGGTCATCGCCCAGAATGTTGAGCGTCTGGCCCAAATACAAGGGGAACAATATGAGTTTAGTAGAAGTCAGGATATGGCCGTGCGCTCGATGCGAATGGGATTTCGGGATTTTGCCCGCGAACTGGTAGGCGCAGTAGGGGCCGAGGTGAACCATCGCCTCGAGAAGACTGAACGGTTTTGCGTGGGCGCTATTGAAGGCGTCAAGCTGACAGCCCCTAAAGAGGAAGAGGCACGCCCTCGCAGGGAGCCAGTCAAAGTCAAGTTCCTCGATTCCTACAGTGGAAAGAGGGAAGAGAACTTTGACAATTGGGAGGCCAACGTCAAGACGTATGTGCATTTGCAACAGGTCTCCCCGTATCAGCACGTCTTGATTGCTATCCATGCGCTTAGAGACGAGGCTGCCAGTTTTGCGAGGTCCCTAGTCCGCTCTGCCAACTGCAACGACGATGCAGTTGCCTACTCGTCGTTCACCCCCTCATAGATTTGATGAAGTTGTTGCGCGAGCGATTTGCTGATGTCGCCCGCAGTGTCAAAGCCTCTGATAGGCTCCAGAAGGGTGTTATGGACGAGTGGGTGGCTGTCCTTGACCATGGGGTCACAGAGACCCAGTTGGTCAACCTCTTCTACAGGGCTATGCCCGAATCTCTGAGAGGCCACTTCTTTGCAAAGAGTCGAGATCCTGCTACGACGTATGACGCACTCAGCAGGGAAGTGGTAGCCTTTGAAGCAAAGTCCGCGTCAGTATCCACTTTCTGGCACAAGGACCTGGATAAAGGTAAAAAGTGGAAGGGCCACACTATCTCAAGGCATTGTCCTCACTTTGGATGAGGGTAGTGTGGACGAGATCCCCTACGAACAGATCGAGTGGGGATTAGAGGATGAGGACAGTGGGGTAAGTCAGGGGAGAACTTATGCCGCTGTCGCGGCTGGAGGGAGGCCGCAAGGAGGACGAGGCCAGGGCCAAGGGGGCCGGGCCTCAGGGGGCCGATTTCAGGGCGATCAGGGGGTTGGCGGTAGAGGAGGAAACCGCCAAGCGGGAGGAAGGGGTCAAGGTCCCCCGCAAAACGAGTCTGGGAATAGGTCCCCTTACAAGAGGAGTGGTTGGCACCCAGGGCTGCCTCAGGGCAGGCCTTGGGAAGATCTGGGTCTGGACCAGCGCATATGGCAACAGCGTGTGACCCAGTGACAGTGCATTTATTGCGGTGACCCTGGCCACATCATTAAGTACTGTCCAAAGTATAGGGAGACCCGATCGGCTGCTCAAGGGCCAAAAGGCAGCCGCCGGTAGGGGTAGCAACTGCCCCTACCATAAGGCCATGTGGGGAAAATAGTTCTAGCCAGCAGGAGACTCCCACACCACATGTGCCTATGGCAGGGGTTGCAGGCCGGTGTCTAGATAGATGTCCAGAGACTGCTTGTGTTAGATTCTCTCTAGACACCTCCCTCACCGACGTGGCTGAAGAATTGAAGGAGAGGATGCCCGCTTGGGCCAAGATGAAAAAGGAGAATAAACGGCAACTTATATTAGTAGATACATAGATTTTTGGAGGACGAGCAGGCGCCTTAGTGGATAGTGGAGCCACTCGTAGTTATATTAGTAGGGAGGCGCTACAGAAGCTGAAGTTGCAGTTAAAGGTCCAAAGACTAGCAGACTCCATAGTAAGTATCCTCGCGGATAACCGCACCATGCGAGTCGAAGAGTACGTAGAGGGAGTCCAGGCATATTTTCGCCTAGAACAGGAGGGGAAGGTGGAGAAAGTTCTCCATTCCCTGACTCTCCTCGTAGAGGATAGCCTCCCGTTTGATGTAGTCCTAGGTATGGACTGGGGAGAGGCAGAAGGGGCCACACTCCATTTGAGAGAGCATGAGTGTAGGCTCCCTAGTCCGTCAGGCGGCGTCAAGACTGCCCGTCTGTTCCATGTGTCAGGAGTAGACAACTCCCTGGCGCATTGTTGCCTTAGTGCTCCTGCGTTTGCAAGGCTAGTGAAGAAGGAGCAGCTAGAAGAACAGGTTTTCGTAGCCTATGTTAGGCCAGTAACTAACCCTAAGGAAAAAAAGCCTATGGACCCTGCTATTGCCAAGCTGATGGAGGAGTTTAAAGATCTAGCCGAGCCGCCGATAGGAGTAGTTCTGCGGCCCATCCAACACCGAATCGAGATAGAGCCTGGCAGTAGAACGCCCAAGGGAGCCGTGTATAGAATGTCCTTGCGGGAATTAGAGGAGTTGCGCAAGCAACTTGACGAGCTCCTAGAGAAAGGTTGGATAAGGCCCAGTTCGTCCCCATTCGGGGCACCTGTTCTGTTCGTTCCCAAGAAGGAGGGAGAGCTTAGGATGTGTATAGACTATAGGGGTCTGAATGCTATCACAGTTAAGAATGTTGAACCACTGCCCAGGATAGACTATCTTTTAGATCGAGTGCAGGGGTGAAGATATTTTACGAAGATAGATTTAAAGTTCGGATATCATCAGATAGATGTTTATCCTAATGATCAGTACAAGACAACCTTCCGGACTAGATACGGGCACTACGAGTTCATCGTGATGCCCTTTGGACTAACCAATGCGCCAGCGACTTTTCGACGATGCATGAATGACCTGTTTAGGCCTTGGTTAGATAGATTTGTTGTAGTTTATTTGGATGATATCCTAGTGTTTAGTAAGACCCTTGAAGAGCATCAGGGTCATCTCAGGCAGGTCTTGGAGAAGCTGAGAGAAACTAACTTCAAGATCAACGCAAAGAAGTGCGAATGGGCAAAGACCCACGTTTTGTACTTAGGCCACGTCTTAGACAGAGACGACATTTAGCCAGAGGATAGTAAAATTGCAGCAATCAGGGATTGGCCTACACCGCGTACGTTGACAGAGTTGTGGTCGTTCTTAGGCCTAGCAAACTACTATAGGAAGTTCGTAAGGAACTTCTCCGCCGTTGCTGCGCCCCTTCGCGGACTGGTCAGGAAAGAGACCATCTGGAAGTGGGACAAGGACTGCACGTCTGCTATGAAGAAGTTAAAGCAGGCACTAATAGAGTATCCAGTCCTTAAGGTAGCCGATCCGTCCTTACCCTTTGTCGTCACTACKGACGCTAGTCAGTACGACATAGGTGTTGTGTTGCAGCAAGACGATGGCAATGGTTATAGGCCCGTAGAGTTCATGTCTGCTAGGATGCCTTCAGAGAAGGTTGCGACATCTACCTATATGAGGTAACTCTACGCTCTCAGGCAAGCACTAGAGCACTGGAAGTGACCACGAGACGTTAAGATGGTTGAAGACGCAGGCCAAGATGACACCTATGCTTACTAGGTGGGCCGCAGAGATAGACCAGTACGATTTTGAGCTCAAGCCAGCCAAGGGGAAATACAACGTAGTTGCGGACGCCCTGAGTAGGAGAGCGGATTACTTTGGAGCGATAGTTCACTATCTGGATATAGGGAGAGACCTGCAGGAAAAGGTTAAAGAAGCGTATGCGCAGGACCCTATCTATAGTGACCTCCTCAAGCGAGTAAAGGAGGCCCCTACTTCAAACAAATTCATTGCTCCAGCCCAAAAAACAATTAATCCTGCATGAGCTACATGAGCGCCCAATAATTTACCAGAAAGATTAATAAGTCTAGCATTGCCTGCCCACCAAGCAAAACCAGTAGACTCTTGGTCACGGCCACCTAATGCCAAAGTTTCATTAAAGAGCGTTTCCACGTGGAAGTACCTCCTCAGGGAATACAAGATTTTCATGAGGCTGATCTTGAGCTGCCATCCAAGCACGAATTCCTTCATTAAGCAAGGTATTCTTAGTATAAAAAGTTTCAAACTCAGGATCTTCTGCTGCGCGTATTTCTTGAGAAACAAAATCATAAGCTCTTAAGTTAAGAGCAAGACCTACTACTCCAATAGCACTCATCCATAAACCAGTTACAGGAACAAATAACATAAAAAAATGAAGCCAACGTTTATTGGAAAAAGCAATTCCAAAGATTTGAGACCAAAACCTATTAGCAGTTACCATAGAATATGTTTCTTCAGATTGAGTTGGATTAAATGCACGAAAAGTATTAGCACCATCTCCATCCTCAAAAAGAGTATTTTCTACTGTTGCGCCATGAATAGCACATAAAAGAGCTGCACCTAAAACTCAGAGACCGAGCCAGACTACCGCACTACGGGTGGACTACTATTCGAGAAGACTAACGTAATTGACCGCCTGTGCATTCCCAATAGTGAAGAGATCCGTAGTCTGTTCCTAGGGGAATGTCACGACACAGAGGGTCATTTTGGTTGGCAAAAGACTCTAGCCAACCTGATGCACACGTACACCTGGCCAGGGATGAAGAATGACTGCATAGAGTATGTCTGCAGTTGCAAAGTTTGCCAGCGGAATAAGACCACTATGTGTGCTCCGCTAGGTCTTCTCAGACCCTTGCCTATTCCTGATCAGCCCGGGGATTCAGTGTCCATCGACTTCATGGACGCAAGCATCAAGAGTAGGCATGGCAAGAGCCAAGTCATGGTGATAGTCGATAGGTTTAGCAAGTATGCTGTGTTTGTACCTTTGCCTTCAGAGGCACGAACGAAATTAGTGATCCGTAAGTTCTTTGATCAATGGGTCAGTGAGCACGGGGTCCCATTGTCCATAGTTAGTGATAGAGACACGCGGTTCACAAGTCAGAACTGGCAGGAATTGATGAGAGTCTATGGCTCTAAGTTGTTGATGTCGTCTGGCCGTCACCCAGAGACCAACGGCCAGACTGAACAGATGAATAAGATCATGCAGCAAGTTCCGAGAATGTACATTAGACCTGATCAGATTGACTGGGATGAGATGCTCCCCAAGGTAGCCAGTGCTTACAACAATAGTGTGCATCTGTCTACGTGCCGCACTCCCAACGAGCTGTACAAGTCCTTTAGGCCGCGCAGACCGTTTGAAGGACTCAACCAGGATCAGATTCATAGGCTACCGCCCGGTGCTAGGGAGTTCGCTCTCCAGCACGAAAAGGAACTAGCTACTGTTGTAGAGAACCTCAAGAAGGCCCAGCATAGGATGATAGAGCAAGCCAACAAACATTGTCGCCCATCACAGTTCCAAGTAGGCGACTTAGTCTGGTTCAAAGCTAAAGAGTTCGCTCCTGAGGAGAACATCTCCCAAAAGTAACTAGAAGTCAAGGGCGGAGAGGATGGTCCATCATATTCAGTAGATATCCCATTACACCTCCACACCTACCCAGTTTTCCATGCGTCAAAGTTGTTGCCGTGCACAATTAGTGATCAGTTTCCATCTAGGCGTTCCATGATCCCTCTAGACATGGATGGGAGGTATGACATTGACGGCATTGTAGGTGAAGATGTGTTCAGGACAGGAGGTCGAGGTCGTCCACAGAAACAGTATAAGGTCCGATTTGCATATCAGGAGCCAGAAGACGACCGGTGGTTCACCAGAAGTCAACTTCTAGAAACAGCCCCGGACATAGTTAAGGCCGATGAAAGAGGAAAGGTAAAGGTCCTGCTGTGGACTGAAATTTTCTCGGAGGACCTCGAATTTAGGCCAGCGGGAGTGAAACGGTATTCACCAGTTCGCAATAGCTGACGCAGATCCCAGGGCTCGATCCCTAGTTCCCCACCTTACCTGTGTACAGTACCTGAGTCAACCCGTAGAGTTAAACATGTGACCTGTAGGATCGCCAGTGGTAGGTATGACATCGTAGGTTGCAGGGTATAGGGGATTCGAACTGTGGATCTGTCGGGTAGGAGTCTAGATAGTCCAAAGGTCTTAGCTGTAGACGTTTCGAAGGGTCAAAGTTGTAGTTGCTACTTACCTGAAAGGGCAAAGTCGTAGCTGCTACAGTACCGAAAGGCCAAGTAGGTGTTTCTAGAAGTGGCCCTTTCGAAGTCAGCCCACTGTAGGTCCAGGCAAGTGGGCAAGTGGGCAAGTGGTGGAAGTCCACCGTGCAGAGTCAGCAGTCCCAGTCCAGTCAGTCCGGTCCAGTCAAGCAAGTACCGTCTGGGACCGTGTACACCGTGGGCCAGGGTAACAAGGCAGACCAGCCATTCATTCATTCCTGCGGAAGCCCTGCGGAAGCGCTGCCTCAGCGTCTTGAGCGAGGAGGTCTGCAGTATGCCCGAAGTCGAAGTGGGCCAGAAGAGTGTAGCCTTAGCGATAGGGTAGAGGCAGCTAGCGCTGCCGTAGCTGTAGCTTAGGGCGAAGTGTGTGTGTGTTGTGTGTGTGTTCGGAGTGTCGTGTGTGGGATATCCAGGGTGATCCAGTGTGTGTGAACCGTGGGTTGTTGGGCGCCGAGTCGCCATAGCCAGTGGAAGGGAACTCTTATCTGGAGCCATATCTCTGACTTCTGCGCGGGTGCATGTCGCCAGTTTGCTGTGCTGCTGTTCACCTGCATGAAAAGTGTGAATGAATCGAGTCTGATTGCATCAACCTTCACTTCGCCCTTTTCCATCAAGGAATGGACGAACTCCACCTTCTCCTACCCTCTTCTTCCTCCCTCCCCTTCGCGTTTGTCTTCTTCTTCCTCGTCGTTCCCGCTAGCGCCCACGTCCCCTACTAGCGCTGCTCAGTACCGCTCAGTCCGTCCGGATGAAGATGCGTTCCGACAAAGTCCACCTACCCCGGGGAAACTTCAGAGGGAACCGGCCACCAGCAGGTTCGATAGTCTCTCGCCCCTATACCAAAGTCCGACGAACGTTTTGGACGTCAGCATTGCTGCCAGCGGGGAATTTCAGGGGGAACCCGCTATCCTTTGGCTTTGCACACCCCGCAGGGCGTACTCATACTAGCCCGTACTCAAACTAGCTTGTTCCTGAATGTATCTGACTGCAACTGCAGGCTTGAGGTAGCCCCTTCAAGCTGACCAACCGTGCGCAGTTCAAAATTGTAGCATCTACTCATTTTCTTCCAGTGGCAAAGGACCTGTGTTTCAATAGCTCGTGGGTGTACCAGTTGAGCTAGGTCCTGTGGCGCTAATCCCACAGGCCTGTTCCTCAACACCTGCTGGTATGCCAACTGAGCTAGGGTAGGTACTCATCCCACAGGACTGTTTTTCAACAGTCTGCGGGGGTACCAACCTGAGCTAGGCCCAGTGGCTGTGATCCCACAGACCTGGTTTCTCAACAGTTTGTGGATGTGCCAACTGAGCAAGGCCCAGTGACACTGATCCCACAGACCTGTTTTTCAACAGTCTGCAGGTGTACCAGCTTGAGCTAGGCTGTGGGCCTGGTCCCACAGGCCTATTTTCAACAGTTCACGGGCATACCAGCTGGGCTTGCTTAGGTGGTGATCCCACAGGACTGTTTTTCAACAGTCAGCGGGTGTACCAACTGAGCTTGGCCCAGCGGCATCGGTCCCACAGCACTGTTTCTCAACAGTCTACGGGCGTACCAACCGAGCTCCCGCAGGTACAAATCCCACATGACTGTTTTTCAACAGTCTGCAGGTGTACCCACCGAGCTACCGCAGGTACAGATCCCACAGGACTGTTTTTCAACAGTCTGCGGGTGTACCAATTGAGGTATGCCTACTGGTGCTGGTTTCACAGGTCTGTTCTCAGCAGTTCGCGGGTGTACCAGCTAAGCTATGTCTGCAGGTGCTGGTCCCACGGGCCTATTCACACTCAGATTTCTCACAGCAGATTGCGGTTGGTGGGTGGTGCACTTGCAAAGTGCCCCGCCACCCGGGTTTCTTCCGCTCCGTGTGCAATGACTTGCTGATTTCTGCTGCCGAGACTGACCGCGAGGCTGTACACTAATCGTAGGGTTAGATTCGTAAATTTGTTTGGCTGAGGGCCAACCGAGAGACCTGCCTGGTTGGAAATTCACGAGGGACAGATCTGCAATTCCGGGAAAATACAGGCCCGGTACTAACTGAATTTCTACAGGTACCCTAACTGCCTATAGCAGGCCCGGGCTACCCCTAGGACCGACAGGCCCTAAGCGGCCTATACTGCTATACGGTCCCATAGCCTATAGCCGGGTCCGGTAGAGGCCGAGAGGCCGAAACAGCAGCGGTACCGGTAGGTCCAGTCAGTCCAGTCTAGGTCTAGGTTAGAGTAGGAAGTCTATAAGTCCGGTAGGGAAATCGGGTAGGGACTTTTGGCTTTTCATTTTTCGCGTGACTGCGTTCGTGGCCAACCAAGTTTAGCAGCGCTGAATGTCTACAGCGGCACCTGCGACATCAGTTGTGTGAGGCAGCCATAGCCCGCCTAGTTGAGACAGCCATAGCTGGGGCTGTGCTCAGCG
>BFEA01000390.1:815286-826353 GCA_003427395.1 Chara braunii | reverse complement strand
GAGAGAGAGAGAGAGAGAGAGAGAGAGAGAGAATTTTGGCAATTTGACACCCTTTACACCCTTTGTGGAACTCTGTGTGTCTGTGTGTGTGACACTGTGTATGTTTGCACAACAGGGCTATCAGGCGCTTCTTAGTCGCTTGGAGTCTGCACATGGAGAGACGGAAAACGGTGTGGCTGATGATGGCATGTCTGCAGGAGAGGGGGGCACCAGCATTGAAGGTAATTATAAGTTTTGATGTGTTTGTCATGTCTGCACAGAATATGCGATATGTCTGCTGTGTGCTGGAAGGGCTGGAAATTCATGGGTGATGCTGTGCACCAAGCCATGGAGGTCTGTCTAGTCAGCACGTGGCAGTGGTGGTAAAGGTTGTTGGGGTTTCGTGTTTGAGAACCCCGGACTATCAACGGTTCGGGAAGATGGTTGCTGCGTTTTATGCTAGGGAGATTATATTTGGTTCTTAGCTACCATCAACACTTTGCACAAGGTGATTAGTCCTTTTTTTTCTTTTTTTTTCCAACAAAACAGGTCCTTGAAACGGTATTCACCAGTTCGCAGTAGCAGATGCAGATCCCAGGGCTCGATCCCTAGTTCGCACTTTACCTGTGATACAGTATCTGTGTTGACCCTCAGAGTTGAATCCGTGACCTGTGTAATTGTAACAGTTGGTAGGTTGTCATAGGGTCCATAGGTAGCAGGGATTCGATCTGTAGACCTGCCGAGTAGGAGTTCCAGCCAGGTCTAGCAGTCGTAGCTGTAGTTGTCTTGAAGGGTCAAGGTCGTAGCTGCAACAGTTCGGAAAGGTCAAGTCTTAGCCGCTACAGTCACGAAAGGCCAAGTCTACGGCCTTCCGGAAGGTCCCAGTAGTGACCTTTCGAAGTTGCCCACGTTTAGGCTGAGGCAAGTGGGCAAGTGGTAGAAGTCTACCATGCTGAGTCAACAGTCCCAGTCCCCAGTCAGTCCCTGTCCAGTCAAGCAAGTACCGCATGGGACTGTGTGCACTTCGGGCCTGGGAAAGGGACCAGACCAACGCACTGCAGAAGTATAAATCAAGAGGCAGTGCCCAGCCATTCATTCATTCCTGCGCGAGCCATGAGGAAGCGCTGCCACAAGCGACTTGTGCAAGGAGGTCTGCAGTGAGCCCGAAGACGAAGTGGTCATAGAGACAAAGCTTAGCCATAGCAATAGGGTAGTGGCGGCCATAGCTGCCATAGCTGTAGTTGAGGCTCAGTGTGTGTGTGCGTGAGTGTTCAGAAAGTCGCGTGTGGGATATCCAGGGTGATCCTGTGTATGCGAACAGAGAGTTGAGAGGCGCTGAGTCGCCATAGCCAACGAAGTGAACTTGAATCTGAACTGGGTTCTCGGTTACCATATCTCTGAGTTCTGAGTGGGCGCTTGTCGCCAGTTTGCTGCGCACCTGTTTGCATGCATGAGAGTGTGAATGAAAGCGATTCTGATTGCATTGGTATCAGAGCCGGTACCCGCTATTCCACGCGCCGCGTTGTGTGTCGCAGGGAGTGATGCGCCATAGCTGAGGTGGCTGCCAAGGGAAGAAGTCCACCATAGCGGACCTGGAGGTTGGAGAAGAAGCCACCGCGCGCACCTGCAGAGAAGACCACGACGAAGAAGAGAGAGAGAGAGAGAGAGAGAGAGAGAGAGAGAGAGAGAGAGAGAGAGAGAGAGAGAGAGAGAGAGAGAGAGAGAGAGAGAGAGAGAGAGAGAGTGTTACATGCTGAGAGCCTCCACACGGGCCCCTCACGGGACCCGAGGTTGGATAAGGGCCCCCAGGTCGCGTCACCGCAACCTGGAGGCCCTACGGCCATTTTACTTAGGCCTGCATCGGAAAGACTTCAACTTTAAGTTGATTTNGATACAAGTTTGGTTGTCACTTACCTGTGAAGCGTGTCGTGCGGTCCCGTGAAGTGAGAGGCGGCCATATCCGCGGAGCTCGACCACAGAGAATGAAGGAGGTTGAAAGAGAAGGCGGAGGAGGAGACTGAGAAGGGAGAGAGAAGCCATAGCCGAGGAGGTGAAGAGAGAGAGACGATCCAAAAAAAAAAAAAAAAGACGAAAGCAGACAGCTGGGGTGAAGAGAAAGGTGGCGAGGAAGGAGGAAGGAAGGAGAAGGGTGGTGAGGAAAGTGAACCCGGCAGCCATAGCCGACCAGAGGAGTTGACCGAGAGAGTTGACCAGGCGTTGATCGGTGTTGACCGGGAGTTGATCGAGAGTTGACCGGAGGTGTTGACCGATGTTGACCAGAGTGACCGGGGGTTGACTGCAGCGTTGACCGAGCGTTGACCGAGCGTTGACCAAGGCGTTGACCAAGGTGTTGACCACGATTTTGGCCAAGCTGGAGCCGGTATAATCTCGCCAAGCTTTAAGCCTACTCCTCGCCCTATGGATGTGCACACACCCTGTGGTACTTGCTGAGTCAAGTTTGTCTGTCTCTTCTTTTTGGATTGAGTTTCTTCTGTCCAGGTGTAGGAACTCTGTGGATGAAGGATAGGGCCTTGTTGACCAAACCCCTGGCGGACTAAGTAGAGCTAAAGACTGTGTCTGGCGACTCGACTGTCTCGCGGAGGACACGAACCCTCCCAAGGACCGGTACAGACCGGCGGGCTGCTCAGTGTGGCACGGTAGGCCCGAAAAGCTGAGCTGTGGGCTGCACAACAGGCAGTCTAAGTGTTGAGAGGCCTGTTGATCGCGGCGTCCTGTTTGCGACGTTAAATAATTCCTGAGGAGTTACGGGGGATCTCCTTAAATGCCTCCTGATCAGCAACAGGTTTAGTAGTGACAGCCCTAGAGCAGGTCTAGGCTAGAGACCCTAGTTGACAGGATCCCTGTCCGGGTTCTGTGAGTCTTTAGATCAAGTCAGTCTGTCAGTCAGGGGTTAGAGTCTAAGTGGTGAGGTTTGGAACCGTTGACCCGATTGTGCACTAATCACCATGGTTGACATCCGTAGTGGGAAGAGCACTAGCCCCTATACCTATGCTCAACAAGCGCAGATGGCCGCTTTAGTGAAAGAGAAGAGGAAAGAGCTCCTGAAGCGGACGAAATTGAAAGCAATCGCAGAGGAGCAGGCGGCGAAAATGAAGAAATTGGAGGAGGAGATGGAGGAGAAGAAAAAGGTTGTCGAGGAGGAAGCAGCAGCAGAGGAAGCAGAAGAGAGAAGACACAGGGAAGCAAAAGGGGAGAGTAGTGGCACGAAGAATGAGGATGCAGAGATGGAGAAGAAGATCAGCGAGTGGATAGCTAATTTATCGTTGGGGGAAGATGAGGAGGCACAGTTGTATGTGCCACAGGAGGAGAAGGAGGCGTTTGCCAGGGCACTAGCAACGATTGAGGATCCCTTGGAGCGACAGGAGACAGAGGAGGAGAAAAAGTTCGAGTGGAAGTTGAGAATGAAGAGGGAGAAGAAGAGGAGGAGGGAGGAAGTTAATTGGTTGACCGCAGAGGCGGAGAAGGTGAGAGCCTGTAGGCAAGAAGTGCAGGCACAGGCAGATGTCTCTGCCAAAATGGACAAGATGTTGGGGTATCTGGAGGTATTGAGTGAGGCCTGGCTGGAGGAACGCCAAGCCAACTGGGGTCACGATGTGGCCCTGAATGCCATTCGGTCAGGGTTTTGAGAGTTTGCGCGCGACATGGTCACCCACGTTGGGGCCGAAGTTGGGCGGTTGAGAGATAACATGGGGCTTGTACCCAGCTTATGTAGTGCTGGGTCGGCCTCAGTCTATGGTGTGACGCATACCGTAAAGACTAACCTCCTGTCTACTAACCTACCTGACTGAGGCTTGTACCCAGCTTATGTAGTGCTGGGTCGGCCTCAGTCCTACCGAGTGCCTTCATGTCGCATACCGTAAAGGTGCAGACCAGAACAAGAACTGACCTTTCTCACATAGTACAAGATAGCGCAGCGGCAGGCTTAAATACCAATGATCAGACCAACCAATGTCGCAATGCAAACCAAACATCCATGATCATCATTCCATGGTGTGAAAGGGGTTGGCGCTCACACAGGAAGAGTGCGCCAGTCCCCAACCATACACAGACGAAGAAGAGGGGGGTTAGACGAAGAAGACGGGAAGATGGGAATGTCGTCGACACCAAGTCTTCGGTACGGGTCCCAAATAATCCCTTGTTCAATGTCTCAATCCCAATGTTGAGTCTGGATCCAAATGTCGTCAAGTCCCAAAGTCACCAATCTCTCTCTCTCTCTCTCTCTCTCTCTCTCTCTCTCTCGTAGTCTGCAGATACTGAGAAGTGGGGTAGCGAGAGGGTGAGGGAGAGATGGTGGACTTAGAAGAGGAAGAAGAAGAACTCTCTCTCTCTCTCTCTCGCTCGCTCTCTCTCTATCTACCTATCTTCTATTAATATTTTTTGTGGCACTATTTTTTTACTATTTTTTCACTCAGGGACTTCCGGTCCTAGGCCCCTTCGCGGTTTTGCAGTCCTCTTGGGTCAGTAACTGCGCCTACAGAGGCTCGAACCAGGTACTTGATAATTACAAAGGTAATACATTGGGTAGTCGCTACCTGCCGAATTTCCTTGAACATAACAGATTTTCTTTTATAGATTCATCTCAGGCTAGATACATCGATCAGGGTCCTCTTTTTCCTTCTCTCCAAACGTTTCAGTCACCTTTGGGACCGGGGACTGGGTACCTGACCGCACCAGGTATTTAGATCGGGATCGTGATCTCACTCCACACAGTGCCAGTGACGAGCTGGCTGCAGCGACAGAGCAAAGCATTTTTCGTCGTCTTCTTCACGCGGGATCTCCTCTGAGCATCGCCATCGCGATCTTCAATGCATACCTTGGAATGCGTCTTTTCAACACTAAAATGGAGCAGATACGGGCGCCGCCACTCCGATCTCCTGGGCTACTGCCCAGTCTTCTTCTCGAAGAGCCCCATTTTTTCAGTGTTTTCGCACACCCCCTCTATCTCTCCGCTTTCCCTTCTTTTCCCCTTTTGTCTCTCCCTCCTATCCCTCTCACCTGCCCCTCTCCTTCGCTCTTCTCCTATTTAAGAAGCTTCTATGCTACTATTCCTCCAAGGCTACTGATGAGTCCGCTACTGCTGAGCGGACGAAACCGGTCTAGCCAATCAGCAGGCTTCGCCATCGTGCAGAGACTTCGTCTCCTTCGCTCTTCGTTCCATATTCGGCGACGCATTTTGTAAATCTTCGATTCTTTCTTTATTCATTTACTTTGGTAACGCTTTTGACGACGTATTTCGTGTTTCGTTGATTCTTCTCTATTCTTTCGGCGACGCATTTTGTGAATCTTTGATTGTTTCTTTCTTTGTGCATCTACTTTGGTAACGCTTTTGGCGAATGTATTTCGTGTTTCTTCRATTCTTCGTTATTCATTTACCTGGTGAACGATGGTATCTATGYTGCGCTCACACTTCTTTGATTGTCGTGTTTGAGGCTYGATCTTGTGATATAATGTGTTATGTTCTCACCACTTCGTCATTCAATCTGGCTTTTCGCTATCATCTGTGCGACCTCATTCGATGTGCTTACGGATCATTGTTTCTCTATAATTTCTCTCGTCGTTTTGGCTATTCCCGTGGCCGTGATTTTCGTCGATGACGATATCGCACTCACTAAAGCTCACATCGAGCTCTCTTGATCACACCAACCATAGTAGAGTAGATCACTACTACTGGTGAGTGTGCTACCCACCCACCCACCCACCCACTCCCTAATCCTATTCGTTGTTGAACTAATTTTTATTGTGTGTTTTATTGTGTCTTCAGGTTTCTCCATGCTCGGAAGGCATCCGTTTCAAGGGAGAATCATGAACTCCAACGTGCAATGCTGGACGTGTTACCAGTATGGACACGTCCCGTCAGTGCCCCTATAGACAGGGTGATCAGCAGCAAGTCTTCCCTGCTCCCGCTCAGGCGAACCCATCCGCGCCACCACGCCATCCCCGCCCTCCACAACTTGCCCTCCCTGCGCCTCCTACTAACCCAGTGGTTAACGCTCCTCTACCCCCTCCTACGATCACTCCACAATCTTATCCCCAACTCCAACCCCAACCGCGGCTGGCTCTCGAACCAAGTCTCGGCTATCGCCACAACTGTGGCAGACTTGGTTTCTTGGATTGATATCCAAAAAGCCAAAGAGGAAGAAGTACGCACCAAGGCTAGAGAGGAAGAAGACCGTGCTAACAAGCAGCGTGCTGACTAGGAGAGAAAAAAAGCCGATCGATTGAAAAAGGAGGAGGAAGCTAGAAAGAAGGAGAAGCTTGAGTTGAAGCGGGAAGAGGCAGAGGCCGCTGAGAAAAGGCATGTCGACTACATCAAGGCTTTGCAGGAATCGTTCGCATCCTATACCGCAGAGATGGCAAAGGTCTGGGGTAGTAACACTTCGGCTAAGATTGCACAGGATCCGGAGGAGATCCAGATGCTCAAGGCGAAACTTGCTAGCATGAAGAACGCACCATCTTCCTCTAATGCCAGTGGCGAGATGCAGACAAAAATCGAGGAGCTAACTCGTAAGATCAATGATCTTACAGCGGAACTCGCCAAAGTCGCAGGCGAAAAGAAAAGGCCGAATGGTGTCGTCATCATGTCAAGCCCTCCTAACGAGACTGCAAAGGGGAAACAGAAGATTGACACCGGCTCATCGATCAACGAGGATCGATGGAGGAGAGAGATTGAGATGATGAGAAAAGACATCCAGGCGAGAGAAGAAAGGGAGAAAGAGAGAGATAGGGAGATAAAGGAAATGAAAGAAGTGATCCTGCGTCTTTCCACCGCACACATGCCCGCGCCAACGGAACCTAAGGTGGTTCAGACAAATCCTAAGCCGCCTGTCGACCCCCAGTCCCTCTTCCTCCAGACCCCCTCCCACCACTCTGCACCCCCGATCCCCTAATCCGCCTAATCTCTCGTCCCCCCCGGCGGAGTACCATCCCTAGAGGTAGAGGCATGTCTATCGATGATATGCTACAAAGGCTACTCGTCTCCTATGGGCCTCCGATCTCGCAGATTGTCGACCTCTTCTGTGCGTCCCCCCGCTAACGGTCGTTTGGAGTTTATGTTGGAGCAGAAGAGAACCCTCATGAAGCTCCCCTGGGGGGATCTGAAAACGGAGTGTGAGGAAGTGGGAATTGACTACTCCGTTAAAGAGAAGTCTGCAATGGAGCTGGCCGAATACCGTACGAGGGAGCGCTTCGACGAGGGAACAAAGAAGGATAGTGAGGAAGAAAGCCATTTTGATGATAGCTGAACACGTAACCTTTCTGATGACGAGCGGTGGGATTGGTGTGTTGGTTTGATTAAGGCCAGGGCTTGTAGGACTTTGGAGTCGAATTTTTCTTCGCTGATTGAAAATGCTTTAAGAACTATTATTTGCATTATGATTCTTAATGGGGATTTTCCCTGGGCCAACAAATTCGCACCGCTCATTAAGAAATTTCTTGACGATGGTTTTCTCCCTTCTTCCTCCTCTTCCTGTGTATGCTTTTTTCACCTTTTTTCAAGCAATGTTATATTGGCCTTACTAATCGTAATACTAACTGTAGATGGAATGAACATGTGCAGAAAACTTCATGCTGTTCCTCTAATTTGAAGTTGTACAGATGGTTGAAACGGGTTGGCTGGACAAACTACGTTGTTATTCCTATTGTTTTCTCTTCTTCGAATTTGGGCCAAATCGAAAAAAGGCTCATGAAGATGTTTTGTCCTTCCCTGAGTTGTCGAGATCGATCTAATAATCTCAAACTCAACCGTCGACACGGACCAGGTAAAAAGGAACGAGGTAGACGCAAAGGTATAGTGCCCCCAGAACTCGAACCCATTTCATTTTCCTGCCCTGCTTCCAATGAAAAATCCTATAGTCTCTGCTCTATTCTGGAAAATCTATTACCCCACCGCCACTTTCCCATCAGCATTTCCTCCTCCGACGGTAAGTTATGGATAGACCCATTGAAGATCGTCAAGAGAAGATTTGGGGGCTTTGTCATGTGTGTTAAGAACTGCTGTCTCGAATTAAAGAACGCGCGAGGTATTTTTGAATCTGGAGGAACCATCGTTTTTCGTACTAAAGCTCGAAATTCCTCTAAATTGCTCCAATTTAAACCTAGGCTTCTCTCCCTCCTAACTCATCCTCCCTCGCGAAAAGAACTATACTCCTTGGATCTTGTGAATCTGTGCCTGCTCTACCAAGCCATTTCCTGTTTTGATGATAAATCGTCTAGGCAATCTCTGAAAGGTATTGCATCAACTATTATCTCTAAACGCTTCGCAATCAATGTCAGGAGGAAACTTGTTATTAAGATTCCTTTTTCTCCCCCCATCTGTAAATCAAAGGTACGGGAACTTTGTACAAGTACTCTTCGGAAGAACTCGCAACCTGTGATTGCTGAAATATTAGCCAGAAGGGTTCGCGTGGTTTGGACTAAAAATCCCTCCATCGGTACAATCTTGAATAATCATAGGAAATTTGCTACTCAATCTACTAACACTTGTAATTGTGATTGCTCTGGTTTTCCAAAAATTGAATCCCATGTATGCTTTAGACTCGCCACCATAGAGGGTATCCACTATATGCTTAGGAATTCCAAAAATATTTCGATTCCTACAAAATTTGACTCACTGAGAAATCTCAGAGTAGCTTTCAGGGACGCCTTCTCATCAATGGCATGTAGTATGCCCACTCGGAAGGATTTCATAAGTTGCCTCAAATCTTCACCCCTGCCCTCTGGGATTTCGGAACAAGAAGTCCGTGAGTTTGGTAGGATTCTTGATGGGTTTGTGCTTTCACCCATCGACCACAACCCTGGGGACACCCTTGTATGTTGTCAAACTGTTTATAGGAAAGGGCTTGATAAACTGTTCCTCGAAAACCCAGGTTTCCGTTCTTGTACTATCCCCTCACTAGATACCTTCTACTCGAAATACCAAGAGGTCTACAAATCCCTTAAATTTGATACTATCTCTGCACTAAAGAAGGTGGAACCATAGGATGTGGGTACTGTATCCCGAAGCACAAGGACATTGAGAAATGGAGACCGATCTGCCCTTCTTTCTCTGAACCCTCCTCTAAAATTTGTAAACTCATGGCAAAAGCGCTTAATCTTATTTTGTCAAAAATCCCTCCTGCTACCCACTTCAACTTGCAAAGCCCGTCCGACCTACCTTCATCTCTGGATGTCATCAATAGAAAAAATCAGGGCAATAATAAGGAAATTATTGGCGCTAGCTTTGACATCAAAGAGATGTTTTGCAAACTCCCACATGATCGCATACTAGATGCCCTGGACTGGGCCCTCCAAATCATCGAAGAGAAAGTATTGTCTGATGTTCGGGTCTCTCGAATCAGCAAACACGCGAATTTTGCGAAAATAAACGGTAAAACAAACTGGGTTCGCATCCCTTCTTCAAAACTGTTTCTCTTCGTTCAGTTTGATCTTCTTAACAGTTATGTCCAGGTAACAGGTAAAATGCTTAAACAAACGATCGGCATCCCCATGGGAAAATCCACGAGGCCTCCCCTTGCTTGTATTCTTTGTTCATGGTATGAATATATGTTTCTCACCAATCTCGGTTCTGACAAACGTTTGGTTGCCGACATTCGTTTGATGGATGATGTGTCGCTTTTTTTGTTGATTAGGAGAAATAAAATAAATGACTACAATAAAGCGGTCGACATCCTCAAGACCTTCCTAAGCTGCTATGGAGTGGATCTCCTTTTAGAAAGAAGAGACGAAGGAAACGGATCCTGGCCCTTTCTAGAAACCATCATATGCATCCTAAGTAAAGTGGGATTAATTACTTCCACAAACACTATTAAGAACCAAGGCGTTCTGAACTTCGGTAAGATTACGAGTCTTTTTCTAGCAGAGAACAAAAGATGGCGGTGATTACAGCCTTCCTACATCGTATCAGACAGCTCACTACACAGCCGATGGGAGAATTCTTGGTGTTGCTTGCACTGCAACATGAGCTTTCCCTGAGACGTTTTCCAGACAATATCTTCCTGCAGGCCCTCTCTTCCTTCTCCAAACGCATTTCGGGTGCCTGGGATATCTGGGTTCTGGTATTGGGCTATGGACGCTCCACACCATTCTTCCCTAGCACGCCTGCTAACCGAGGCATTAGATCCGGGCAAAGTTTTCTCTCTCTCTCTCTCTCTCTATATATATATATATATATATATATATATATATACCTATCTTCTATTAATACTTTTTTTGGCACTATTTTTTTACTATTTTTTCACTCAGGGACTTCCAGTCCTAGGCCCCTTCGCGGTTTTGCAGTCCTCCTGGGTCAGTAACTGCGCCTACAGAGGCTCGAACCAGGTACTTGATAATTACAAAGATAATACATTGGGTAGTCGCTACCTGTCGAATTTCCCTGAACACAACAGATTTTCTTGTATAGGTTCATCTCAGGCTAGATACATCGATCAGGGTCCTCTTTTTCCTTCTCTCCAAACGTTTCAGTCACCTTCGGGACCGGGGACTGGGTACCTGACCGCACCAGGTATTTAGATCGGGATCATGATCTCACTCCACAGAGCGCCAGTGACGAGCTGGCTGCAGCGACAGAGCGAAGCATTTTTCGTTGTCTTCTTCACGCGGGATCTCCTCTGAGCATCGTCATCGCGATCTTCAACGCATACCTTGGAATGCGTCTTTTCAACACTAAAATGGAGCAGATATGGGCGCCGCCACTCCGATCTCCTGGGCTACTGCCCAGTCTCCTTCTCGAAGAGCCTCATTTTTTCAGTGTTTTCGCACACCCCCTCTATCTCTCCGCTTTCCCTTCTTTTCCCCTTCTGCCTCTCCCTCCTATCCCTCTCACCTGCCCCTCTCCTTCGCTCTTCTCCTATTTAAGAAGCTTCTATGCTACTATTCCTCATAGGCTACTGATGAGTCCGCTACTGCTGAGGGGACGAAACCGGTCTAGCCAATCAGCAGGCTTCGCCATCGTGAGGAGACTTCGTCTCCTTCACTCTTCGTTCCATATTCGGCGACGCATTTTGTAAATCTTCGATTCTTTCTTTATTCATTTACTTTGGTAACGCTTTTGACGACGTATTTCGTGTT
>BFEA01000390.1:734153-753428 GCA_003427395.1 Chara braunii | reverse complement strand
TCGGGATGGGGGTGGGAAGGAGTTGAAGGGGATAGCGATGAGATCTATCAGGGTCGGGAAGGAGACGAGATCATGATGGGGGGTAGTCGAAGTTGGGATTGGGAGTTGGGATGGAGACGAGGTCGGGGATTGGGAGGGAGTCGAGGACGTGATGGGTCAGGACCGGAGAGAGTCGGGCTCGGGATTGGGAGGGAGTCAAAATCGGGATGGGAGGGAGTCGAAGTTGGGATTGGGAAGGAGTTGAAGGAGATAGAGATGGGCTCTATCGGGGTCGGGAGGGAGACGAGATCGGGATGGGGGGTAGTCGACGTTGGGATTGGGAGTTGGGATGGAGACGAGGTCGGGGATTGGGAGGGAGTCGAGGACGTGATGGGTCAGGACCGGAGAGAGCCGGGCTCGGGATTGGGAGGGAGTCAAAATCGGGATGGGAGGGAGTCGAAGTTGGGATTGGGAAGGAGTCGAGGTCGGGATGGGTGTGGGAAGGAGTTGAAGGAGATAGAGATGGGCTCTATCGGGGTCGGGAGGGAGACGAGACCGGGATGGGAGGTAGTCAAAGTTGGGATTGGGAGTTGGGATTGGGAGGGAGACAAGGTCGGGGATTGGGAGGGAGTCGAGGTTGTGGTGGATCAGGATCGGAGAGAAGCGCGATTGGGAGGGCGTCGAAACCGGGATGGGGGAAGGTCGAAGTTGGGACTGGGGGGGGAGTCGAGGACAAAATGGGGGCGGGGGGGGAGTCGAAGGATCGGGGTGAAGATCAGGATGGGATAGACAACAACGGGGGATTAGTAGCTCTCACTCAACCAGGGCTTCGTCTTCGAAATCTAGAGCTCGGACATGGTGGTTTTGGGGATTGTTGGGACCGATCGTGGTCGCTCGGGCAATGGCAAATCTGGCGTCTTTGAAACCTGTTGCGCAGGTTCTCCGCGATGGCCTTCGCCTTCCACCCACTCGCCATTGTTGACACGGGCGCGCCTCATAGTAGAAAATTCAATAGTATGATCACTTAAAAAACCCAACCCAGTGACATCAGAACCGGCGTTCAGAGCCCTTAGCTTTTATTCTGGGCGCAGAGCATGCAGCGCTGAACAGCTAGGCGTTTAAAAAAAAAAGCGACCTTCTCCATAACCGAGCGCGAGATTCCCCTCTAATTTTGACCCTAACAACTCGTACTTGTTACTAAACTCGCCCCACTAGCTCGTTTTCTTGCGATCTCGCTCATGGCTCTCCCATAGATACTCTCAAGTACAACTCGGCCCCGTGGTTTACACATTAGGCAAGGAGTCATCCACACGCTCACGGGAACTCATTAGGCAAGTCTGGCCCAAGAAGGTACCTCACGCGCTGTTTGACTGGCATCATCAGAAGTGTGATTGCCCACACCTCCTTGGCGAGACTCGAGCAAATGTCTCTCCTTGTGGAAAACCCAACTCACACTCCGATGTCACCTGCTGCAGAGCGAGTGAGATGATCATACGTGCTGTTTGGCGGCTGTTGAAGATAACAAGTTAATTACCACATTGATCGGGTTGGCCCCGCGGACCCCTCAAGAAAGCCTGGCCCTGGAATGCCCGAGTACAGCTCAATTCCACTCGTCACTCACAAACTGTCACTCGTACTCCATGCCCTTCCTCTCTAGTACCGTGACTAAGAAAGATGAAGTGGTGTTGGCTCATGAAACCACACCCGAGTAGCGCTTCCCTTTAGTTTTTCTTCCTCACCTTTTCCCCGTTGCTTGCATATCATGCGCACCCCCTTTTCGTCCTCACCCTGCTCTGCGTCTTTACAGAAGGGATGACGTCAACCGAGCGGCCTCCTTGCACAGTGCTCCCATCGAGAACTAGGTCTCGCTCGGCATTGTCAGGCCATGACACCCATCTGCCGCCTCACTACATCGATTGTCGTGAGTTGGCCTTGCTCAGGGGTAGATGACATCAACGACGTTGAGCATGTTCCCTTCTCCAGTTGGTTCGTGTGAATCTGACTTCCCTCTTTTGAACGTGTCGCTCGTGTCCAAGCCGCTTTCACCACCAGCGGCACTTCCACAGATTCAGTGCCCCTGCCAATGGCGTTGTAACGCTTGAAGTGTGGCTATGGATGACCTCCATTAGCCGATGACGCCAAGAGTTAAGGAGCGAAAAAGCCCGGTTCTCTCTCTCGTGTCAGACTTTTGTGTCTCTCTCTTTCTTGGCCCCCGTTTCTTGACTCGTTTCCCCCAGTGACTCTGCCCTCCACGCGCGTAACCACCTTCCCGCGTTAGGGCCTCCGTCGCGACCTGGCTTCCAGACCATCTTCCACAGGCCCAGTCGGCGGGTTGTGCTGTTGCCATTGGTCCAATGCATGCCAGGACTGGGTCACCGCATCCAAGTCACTCACTTCGGCAGCTTTGCACGCATGGACTGGCATCTGACACAGAGCGGAACTTTTGGACTGGCATCTGGTAAGCACAGAAGGGCCGGGACACCGCGATGGCAGCAACTTCGGCATCTTTGCACGAGGTGTTGGCTTGGCGCGTCATGCCAAGGGGGGGTTGAAAACTTTTATTTACACAGAAGAAAATTTTGAAAATGTTATTGACGAGAATCAATTCCGAAGATGAATTTCGTATTTAATTCTAGATTAATTGAATTTATTGAATTTTATTCAAGAATAATGGATTTAAAAAGTTTTTTTCAGGAAATTTGTGGAGGGAAAATGTTGAAATTTTGAAAAAGGATAATTAATTTCGAATGAAGAAATTAATTCTGACTTGGATTAATTGACTTTATTCAAAAAATAAGTGAAGAGTTCAAAAGAAAAAAAAAACTTGCAAAAAAGAAGAGGGGTGAAATTTTGAAAAATAGTTAATTCTAAAGTGTTTTCAGAATTAAATTAATCTCTAATTACTTGAATTGGTTGAAAAGAATTAATAGATGTAAAATCATATTTTGCAATAAAAAAATCCAAAACGAAAAAAGTTGAAATTTCGGATTAATTTGGAAGTAATTCAAGAAATTTGAGTAATGTCGAATTAATGTCGTTTGTAGTTTGAAAGCAAGAAGGTTGAAAAGTATGAGATATTGAAATTTTGCAAATTTCAAATTAATTAAGTCATTCCGAGTGAATTTCGAGGAAAATACTGAAGATTCGAATTTTGGGGAATTTTAAGAATGATATTTGAGAAAAAAGAAAATGAAGTGGGAATGACGTGATCCTAGCTTATGCGAGCTATTTGATGGTAGTATAAGGGTAATGGTTCTAATTAGTGACAATAAGAATAATAGTTGGAGAGAGGGGGGGGGGGGGGGGGGGGGGGGGAGAGCTGGAAAGGGAGCAGAGAAAGTATCACACCTCCAATTGTGAGCGGAGATACGTGTCCAGCTCCTTATCTAATAATTGTTCTGGCTTGCTGCACGGATCTCTTGACCACTGAAAGTCCATACCGGCAGAATAATACCCATCCAACAGCACATCATCACTCACCTGCAAGAGGAATCCGTTACGACCATAAAGAGTTGGCTGGGTGGATAATCAGGCGAAGAGCAGAGGAAATTGGGCTGAAGATATGTTCAGGGCGGGGATTGCATTGCATTCAACTTCTTGAGGTTAGGTTCGACACGATGCAGAGTTGGCATGACACACGAATTGTTGAAAAAAACTTGAAATGCAAACCAACGTTCAAATCGACATGCAATCAGAAACCAACGTTCGAATCACTTCGAACTTCAGAGACAATATCTCGAGCCCATTGCCCTTTACGAACACACAAAGAAAAAAGAAACACAGAGTCCGCATGACACATATTTGGGGGTTGCCAGTGGTTGGGCAAGGGTGAAGCTCCCGGCAACGAGCACATGCGCATAATCATGCTCGAGTTCATCTACCTCCACATCAAGAAAGTGGTGCAGCCACTCACTCAGTGCTGGGACGAGTCTGGCTGCATCTCGTTCATTATGCACGGATCGACAGACCGCCGCAATCAGCCCGTTATGAACTTCTTGGCTGCCCAGAAGCAAGCAGCAGAGCTTGTGGCAACAGTGACGATGACTGGCAGAAACAAGACAGCATCAACACTAGCAAGGCTATGAGACAAGATAATGCGTGAGATTGAACTTCAATAGACCAATGTCATATGCACCAACAACGCGGAGGTTAACAAGAAGGCAGAAGAAATACTGGAACGCCGCAATGACTCAAGTGTCGCGATGATCCTGTGTTCCTTGCACTGCCCGCTGCTGTGGCGCGGGCGTACGCGTACACAGCAGTGAAGGTCATTGGGAACCATCACAGCACACATGGGCTGATGGTGTCAATCGACAACAGCCTCTCATTGCTTCAGCCTACGCAGGTGTTACATGCCCAGTTGGGCGATGTACACAATAACCGAGGATCCGCAACGTGATGAAAAGGACTGAATGGACAATGCAGTGCAAGTGGAATCTCAACAAACAGTGGTGCTTTATAGCGTAGTGGAAGACTTAGATACAAGTCCTGACCTGACCGGGTCTGACCTCTTTCACGTAGTACAATATAGCGAAGCAGAATGCTAGAATACTAATGACTAGCCCAATCAATGTTTCAACGCACACCAAACATACATCATACGAGCCAGGCACTAACCTGTGAAGTTGGCGCTGTGCTGCAGGTACCTTGAAGACGAATGCAATGACTTGCTGGTTTCTGCTGTCGTGATTGACTGCGAGGCTGTACAGTGCACTGCTGTGTTGCTGTGTGTTTGCGGTGTTTTTTTTGGTCGCACTGAGGGCCGCCCGCTGTTCTAAAAATAGCCTGAAGTAACAGCAGTAGAGGCTGAGTAGTTACCGGCCCTAAGTGGCCTTGAGCCCTAAGTGCAGTAGTAGGACCGATTTCGTAGAGGCCGAGCAGGCCCTAACTGAAACGGTACCGGTAGGTCCTAGGCTAGAGTAGTGTAGAATCTACAAGTAGGTTGGGGTAGGACCATTCAGGACTTTTGGCGGTTCATTCTTGCGACGCAGGTTTTGGAGAAGCCAAGCAAGTTGGCGGTGGTGATTGTCTACAGGCGGCATCCTGAGACTCTCGCCGTGGACGCAGCCATAGCCGGCCCTTCTGAAGGTTGCCAGAGCTGGCGCACCCTCAGCGCATCTACCCCTGGGGGTATCTCGAGGCTCTTCACTGGGTGTTTGTGGGTGGCGGCAGCCATAGCTGCCTGTTTCTTCGTCAGAGTTGTCCATCGGCACTGAAGACTTCATCGCAGGATCTGTTCTTCATCTGGCTGGTTGGCGCTGGCCTCTGGGAGGCCATTTCGGCGTTGCGCTACTAACTGGGTGTGGGGTAGAGAGTGGAGTGTGGGGTTATGAAAGTGACGAGACACTGGAACAAACTTTGTAACGATACTTGGTTGTAATAGGCTCATCATCAATGTGAATTCCGATTGTTATCCTCGCAGGTGTCTTCCTGTGATTGGTTGTTGGGAGTTTGTCAGAGAGTGAGAATCACGGAGTGTCTTCTCCCCATCTGTGCATGGTTGAACTTTCGCTGCCCACTATGATCTGTGTGCAGTTTGGACTCCGTCTCCTCTCCGCCTCCTCTTATGCATGTATGGGTGTGTATGAGACTGTCTGTGTGTGAGTGGTGGTGAAAATCGTCAGACAACCAAGTTCATAACAGTTGGTATCGGAGCAGGATTGGAATTGGAGCACTGAGAGTTGAGTGCAATAGAGGCATCTTCTTCATCTACCGATCTAATGGCGAGAAGCTTCATGGCCATTCATTTTCTCCAGTACTGAGACAGCAGGGAAGAAGATTTCAAGCGGTGAATTCAAGAGTTCAATGGTTGTACTGAACAAGCGCACTGAGCCTGTCAGGGCGCTTGCAAGGAAGTGGCGAGAGCAGGGCTAATTCGCCATAGCCAACCCTGAGGGCAGTATTGCGAATTGCCTCAGAGTGGCGAATTACCCCTGAGGACCTTAGAATCCTCTGAGCGGCTTCCCCCCGGGGCAGCGCTGAGGGAGATTGACAGTCTGTGTCAATCGCAGGTGAAAATAACCTCATTTGAGGCTATTTATAGCATCAGCAGCTGTCAGGCACTGTGGCGAGATAATTTCTTGTTGGCTTTTTGAGCGCCACAGGGTCAGATTCGGGGAATCTGGCAGAAGGGGTTGCAGCGCTTCAGGATCCTGAAGAGGATCAACAAGTTTGAAAGTTTTGTGCGCTGAACAGAGAGGAGGAACCTCTGGGAGAAATTGGCGAGATGAGAGTTCAGTTTGCCATAGCCAAATCTTCATCAAGTCACGCAGAGAACTCTGAAAGTGAGTCCGTTCCATGCACCTACCTGTATAGCAATTCAGATAGGGTAGAATCGTTAGTATTCATAGTCTATTTGTCTGTCAGTGATTGGATTTGAAAATCGCAGACTGCATGACAGCCATAACCATCCTTCTCCTACCTTCCTCCGCTCATTTCTTACCCTCTGTTGACTCTTTTCCACCCAAAATTGTTTTGCGACTGCTTGACTGTATTGCGTTTGATCTGGGATGCTCAGATTGAAAATTTTGTACTGGAAAAGTAGAGATACTGTGAATTGTAGTTTTGCGCTGAGTTTAATTTTAGCCTGTGCTAGCTAGGGTCAGTCATAACTTCAATTTTGTCCATCAGAATTCAATTCTGTAAGTTGCCAGTGAATCGCAATCCAAAAATAGTCAGTATTGCAGGACGGCTTGATTGGATTTGCAGTATTTCACTGATATCGTTGCATGCTCAATTGCTGTCTCTCTATTTCGGTGGTTTTGATAGAGGAAAATGGTGGATCAGGGTACTCAGCAGCAGCCAAAGGTGGAAGTAGTGATGAAGGTAGAAGAACAACAACCTTCTACCTCCACCCCTACTCCTCCTCTGACTGCTACTCGGCGGAAGGAGTTGCAGGAAAAACTGCAGCAGGAGCAGACCCTGGGGACTGCAGTTCCCCCCAGTGTTGCACTTCCATCTGCTGAGGTAGGTGGATCTGCAGCTGCTTCAGTTGAGACAAAGCCCGAGAGTTTGGGGACTGCACGGGCAGCATCCTTTTGCTATAAGGATCCTGACCCGGATCAGGACCCGGGGCAGGATGAGCTTCAGTCACTTGCTGCTTTCTTCGTTCATCTGAAGGAACAAAAGAGAAGCAAATTTGATTTCATCCTTCTTCGGCCCCTGATCAATAACATCAGTATTAAAGGGTTGTTGGATTGTGGAGCCACCAGGAACTTCACGTCTCCCAATGCTATCAAAAAGTTGCATCTGGGCATGAAAGTCCAGCAGCTGCAGCAACCGCTGCTGGTCAGAATAGGCGACTCCACTGTTCTCACGATCAGGGAGAAGGTCAGGGGTATCCCTGTTAACTTCGACAATGCTGGGGAAGTCGGACACACTCTGAACTTCCACATATTCCCTGACTTACCCTTTGACCTGGTGTTCTCTATGCAGTGGCTAAAGGCCGTCAACCCAAGGATCGACTGGCAGATCCCAAAGGTTGAACTGCCTAACAGACAGGGGGTGTATCAACCATGTATGATTGCTGCTGAACACCACCCTAAAACCAGTTGCTACTGTTTGAGAGCGAGGGAGTTTTATGCTCTCTCGCGCTAGTATGACCATGGGCGCCTGTTCTTGGCTTTGGTCACGCAGACAGACGCTCCTACTGGTTCCTGTCCTCCTGAGATACAACAGGTTGTGGACCGGTACGCTGATCTGATGCAAGAGCCCTTTGGGTTACCCAACCGGCCAACCAAGCATCACATTGAGCTACTACCTGGAGCGGTCCCTCCCAAGGGCCGCATCTACAGGATGCCCCCTGCTGAGCTTGAGGAGCTCAGAAAGCAGCTTGAGACCCTGACCAGCAAAGGCTGGATACGACCGAACACTTCGGAATTTGGGGCACCAGTCCTCTTCGTCCCGAAAGGGAATGGAGAATTCAGAATGTGCATCGACTACAGGGGTCTCAACAAGATCACTAGGAAGTGTACAGAGCCACTTCCGAGGATCGATAACCTTCTGGATATGGTGCAGGGCTGCACAGTATTCAGCAAAGTCGACCTCAAGTCTGGATATCACCAGATTGAGATGGCAGAGGAGGATGTCTATAAGACAACCTTCAAGACCAGATATGGTACTTACGAGTTCCTGGTCATGCCCTTTGGACGATGCAACGCCCCGGGTACCTTCCAGACTGAGATGCACCGCATCTTCAGGCCTTACCTGGACAAGTTCATGGTTGTCTACCTTGATGACATCCCGGTATTCAACCAGACTGCCAGGGAACATGCGGAGCACTTGGCTCTAGTCCTTCAGTCGTTATGTGACAACAAGTATAAGATTAACAGAGAGAAGTCCTCTTTTGGAGTTCCCTCTGTCATCTTCTGGGTCATGTAACCTCTGGAGATGGCCTGGCTCCTGAAGCAGCTAAGATAGCTGCTATTCAGGAGTGGCCCCAGCCACAGACAGTGAGGGATGTCAGGTCCTTCATGGGTTTAGCCTCCTACTACAGAAAGTTTGTCAGAAACTTTTCTGCAGTGGCTGCACCCCGGACCAACCTAACAAAGAAGGACACTCCTTTTCTTTGGTCCCTTCCCTCTCAGCTGGCCTTTACACGACTCAAGAAGGCCTTGACTCGTGCACCAGTGCTGAAGTTGCTTGACCCCACTTTGCCATTCATCCTGACCATTGACGCCAGTCAGTATGGCATTGGGCCAGTTCTTCAGCAAGATGATGGGAATGGTCTACGGCCAGTAGAGTTTATGAGTAAGAAGATCAAGATTCAAAAGCTTCAGAACTCTACCTACGAGAAAGAGCTGTATGCTCTTGTCAGTGCCCTGAAACATTGGAAACACTTTCTTCTGGGAAGACACTTCAAGATCTTTTCAGACCACTCCACTTTACAGTGGATGAAGTCCCAGGGAGAGTTAAATGATAAGTTGGCACGATACTTTCAGTTCATGGACATGTTTGACTTTGAACTGAAGCATAAGAAGGGCTGCTACAATAAGGTAGCAGATGCCCTCTCTCGTAGGCGTGACTCTTTTACACTGATCTCCTCTACTCACTCCTTTGGAGAGGAGACCATTGCTCGTCTTCTGCCTAAGGACCCAACTTATGGACCCATAGTCAGGAATTTGTAAGCGGACCCCAATTCTGAACCAGGCTATGCCCTGAGTTCAGACTTGCTGTATACTTACAGCAGAGGTGAGGAACGCTTGTGCATTCCCCAGGACCAGCGGCTCAGGACACTGCTGATGTCAGAGTGTCATGATGTCCGTGGACATTTTGGGTTCTTAAGGTCATATGCAGCCCTATCGCAGTGCTTCTTCTAGAAGGAGATGTGGAGTGATATGCTGCGATATGTGGAAACCTGTGAGCTTTCCCAGAGGAACAAGGTCCAGCGTAGGCCTCCTCTGGGACTACTCAAACCCTTACCCATACCTGATGTCCCTGCTAAATCTGTGTCGATTGATTTCATAGATTTAGGCAAGACCACCCCTCGTGTCATGCGCCAGGTAATGGTCTGCGTGGACAGGTTCTCCAAATATGCAGAGTTCTTCCACTTGCCAGAGGTAGCTAGAGTCCCGGTTGTGAGAGCAGCCTTTTCAGAGAGGTGGGTCACACACCATGGACCGCCCACTTCCATAGTCAGTGATAGAGACCCCCGATTTTGCAGCGATGAGTGGCGGTCCTATTGTAAGGACTACCTCCACTCACAATTGGACATGACCTCTGGTCATCATCCTAAAGCCAATGGTCAGGCTGAAGTGATGAACCAAGTCTTATTCCAATTGTTGCGTCCTGTCATCTCTCCAGATCAGCAGGACTGAGATCTCCACTTGGCTCGGGCACAACTTGTTTATAGCATGTCTGTCCATTCCTTGACTGGGTTCAGTCCATATCGGTTGCACTGGGGACGTGAACCACGACAACCTCTCAATGATATCATCGATAAGGCTAAGTCAGACCTGACCCCGGGCACCGCGGAGTTCACCAGACGCTACCGCATAGATGTGGAAAGGGCACGGTCGAACTTGTTCAAAGCCCAAAAGGCAATGATTGAACAAGCTAATCGCCACAGGCGGCCTTCCCCCATCCGCACTGGTGATTATGTCCGGGTTCTGAGTTGTCGAGGGAGGAGGATATCTCCCCCAAGTTGTTGCCTCGTTATTTGGGTCCATGGCAGGTCTTAGATACAGTGGGCGCTGATCCATTTGGCCCATCCTATGTCATCGACGTCCCGCTGCATCTACGAACCTACCCAGTCTTCCATGCATCTAAGCTGCTTCCATTCACCCCAGCTGATGCATTCCCAGACCGGCCCCCTCAATTTGGTCCACCGATCCCTGGCAAGGGGTATGACGTTGAATGGATTGAGGATGAGTGGGGCACAGGCCCCGATAGGCAGTATCTTGTGAGGTTCGCTTTCCAACCTCCTATTGAGAACAGATGGTTCTACAGAAGGGAACTTCTCAAGACAACAAAGTCAGTTGTTCTGCGATATGAAGCGGCTCAGAAGGGCAACCTTCCTCGCCGTTCACCTCGTATGCATCCCTAGCTCGGAGGTCCTCGTTCCCCGGGGGGGTAAGACTGCAATGACTTGCTGGTTTCTGCTGCCGTGATTGACTGCAAGGCTGTACAATGCACTGTTGTGTTTGTCGTGTCTTTGCGTTTTTGGTCGCACTGAGGGCCGCCCGTTGTTCTAAAAATAGCCTGAAGCAACAACAGTAGAGGCTGAGTAGTTACCGGCCCTAAGTGGCCTTGAGCCCTAAGTGCAGTAGTAGGACCGATTTCGTAGAGGCCGAGCAGGCCCTAACTGANCTTGAGCCCTAAGTGCAGTAGTAGGACCGATTTCGTAGAGGCCGAGCAGGCCCTAACTGAAACGGTACCGGTAGGTCCTAGGCTAGAGTAGTGTAAAATCTACAAGTAGGTTGGGGTAGAACTGTTCAAGACTTTTGGCAGCTTATTCTTGCGACGCAGGTTTTGGAGAAGCCAAGCAAGTTGGCGGTGGTGCTTGTCTACAAACGGCATCCTGAGACCCTTGCCGTGGACGGCAGCCATAGCCGGCCCTTCTGAAGGTTGCCAGAGCTGCGGCACCCTCAGCGCATCTACCCCTCGGGGTATCTGCATCTATCCAGGCTATCTCAAGGCTCTTCACTGGGTGTTTGTGGGTGGCGGCAGCCATAGCTGCCTGTTTCTTCGTCAGAGTTGCCCATCGGCATTGAAGACTTCATCGCAGGATCTGTTCTTCATCTGGCTGGTTGGCGCTGGCCTCTGGGAGGCCATTTCGGCGTTGTGCTACTAACTGGGTGTAGGGTAGAGAGTGGAGTGTGGGGTTCTGAAAGTGACGAGACACTGGAACAAACTCTGTAACGATATTTGGTTGTAATTGGCTCATCATCGGTGTGAATTCCGATTGTTATCCTCGCAGGTGTCTTCATGTGATTGGTTGTTGGGAGTTTGTCAGAGAGTGAGAAACACGGAGTGTCTTCTCCCCATTTGTCCATGGTTGAACTTTCGCTGTCTACTCTGATCTGTGTGCAGTTTGGACTTTGTCTCCTCTCCCCCTCCTCTTATGCATGTATGGGCGTGTATGAGACTGTCTGTGTGTGAGTGGCGGTAAAAATCGTCAGACAACCAAGTTCATAACACGAAGCTGGAGCAACGGCGCCGCAGGTAAGTCCATCTGGCCTCCGCCCAATCTCTCTCTCTCTAGTACTACTCTAGTTACTATGGTGTGCAGTGCGGAAGACTACAACTAACGCTACTAGCGCCCAACTCTAAAGACTACTGCTAACGCTGCTACTACTCCTGCAGCACTCCTCCAGAGTGCTGTTGCCGAATCCTGAAGACTACCTCTTGCCTCCTGAACTGCACGTGAAGTGCCTTGGAAGTACCTTGGAACTACCTGCCGGCCTGCAAGGCGGGCCAGTCCTATATAGTGCTGGCCCGTCCAGGAGGCTGCTCTTGCCAATGCCTCAACGTGCCCGACCCTGGGGTTGAAGCTCAAACAAAGGTTGTCTTGAAAATGGGCCAGAAATGGCCTGGGCTAAAACCCTGGTCGGGTGCCTGAGTTTCAGGGTGGGTCGGTGTTATGAGGGCCTGAAAATGGCCCTCAGTTTCAGGCTGAAAACGCTCAGGGCCGGAAAGGCCCCGATTTAGCCTGAAACGACACAGGGCCTGTAGGCCCTCGTTTTTAGGCTTTCAGGCTGAAACGACACGGGGCCTGTAGCCCCTTGTTTTCAGGCTTTTGGCCTGAAAACAACACGGGCCTGAAAAATGGCCCATGCAACCTGTTGCAGGCACAGCATGTAACACCCCCCCCTCCTTATGAAGTCAAGCCGGGGCGAGGGCGAAGCTGATGATCTGAAGGTGGAACGTGGATGCGGGTGCGACGTGGAGCCGAAGATACCGGCTTGCCTTGCATCTTCTGTTTGTAGCGTGCGAGAACATCCAGAGCTGTGGCTTGGAGTTCCGCACGGGTTAACCAACGGTCAGCTTTGTGACTGCAGTATGCAAAGTGTACCAAATACTCGGTTGGCCTGTTGCCGTAGCGTCGCTGGGAAAGATGTCGCGAAACTCTTGAAAACTGTCCATAGAGGGTGGGTCTTGCGATCGTCACCCGGGAAAATCGTCATGTTCTGCTGGCGTGTAAAGAGCCAACTTGGAGCAATGAAAGACCGGGTAGACGGGCAAGTGGGCGGACACCTGAATGGTGAAGGAAGGTCCTTCGGGTGCATCCCCAGCGGGTGCCACGATTGGCCAACGCCCCATCCATTTTGGGAGGAGCTTGCGAGAGATATCTTGTTCAAGGCTGAATTATGCGGCGGAAACCCAAACGAGATCGCCGACGCGGAATGGGCAAGGAAGACGCTGGTGATTGGCCTGTTGGCTCATGCGTTGCTGCGTCTTGGCCATCTGGCCGCGTGCCTTGACAAGTAGCTCTTGCATCCGATGCAAGAAAAAGAGATGGTCGTTGCTCTCGGCCGTTCGCGAAATGATTGTGTCTAACGGCGAAGTGACCGGCGAGCCGTGCTCGAACTCGAAGGGCGACATCCCGATAGCCGGGTGGATGGACGAGTTGTAGGCCAACTCGACATCCGGCAGCCTCTCAACCCAATCCTTTTGGTCGGGACGGATGAGAGTGCGAAGGAGAACCTGTGCGGTCTGATGCACCCTCTCCGTTTGGCCATCGGTTGGGGGTGGCGAGGCGAACTTGACTTGAGAGATGACCCCCATCGTTTGATGAGCGCCAACCAAACATCCAATATGAACCGAGTGTCGAGGTCGCAGGCGATTTCCTTGGGGTAACCCTTGGTTTAAATCCAACCGGCATAAAGAACCTCGGCCAACTCCAGTGCCTTGGCATGATAGCCGCAAGGCAAGAACATGGTGAACTTGGTGAGTTGGTCGACCACCGTGAGAATCCCATCCACTCCGGTCTTGTGCTTGGGGAATGGGCCGATAATGTCCATGGCAATTGCTTCCCTTCGCCGCAAGGGGACCGGTAACGTTCGCAACTCGTTGTACGGACGATGGTTGCGGGATTTACAACGTCCGCAAACCTTGCATGACTCGCAATAGCGTGTGACGTCGCCGAGAAGGCCGGGCCACCAAAATCGCTCGCGACGTCGGCCAATCGTGCGATTGACTCCAAAGTGTCCGGTGGCTGGAGCATCGTGGAACTCGCCAAGAAGCCGTGTACGCAAGTGAGGGTCACTGGGTACGCAAAGAAGGTCCTTCCCCCGTGTGTGGACAAGCAAGTACCCCTCTTGGATCCGGTAGTGAGAAGGCGCCGGATTGGGAGAGGAGCAATTCGCGTACTTGTCGCGAAACTCGGGGTCGGCTAGGTAGTCGCGGATGAAGCTGTCCCGCAGGTCGTCGTCGATCTCAAAGGTTGAGTAGACCACGGTACAATGATCCGGACGCCGTGAAAGAGCATCCGCAAAACGGTTCGACTTCCCCGGAATGTGACCGGGAAAGAAGTCAAATTGGTCGATGAAAGCCATCCATCGAGCGATGGTGCTGTTGACAGTGTCTTGGGTCTTGTAAAAGACCAACAGATTGTTGTCCGTTACCCATCGGAATTGGCTTCCACCAAGAAGGAAGTGCCGCCACCGCTTAAGCGCGTGGACGAAGGCGAGGAGCTCCTTCTTGCGTGCATCATCAATGGAGTGCACGACGGGCACTTTCTTGCTGAAATAGTCGACTGGGGTGCCAGTCCACGCCATCGTGTTGCTCGAGGACGGCACCAATGCCATAGCCGGACGCATCCGTAGTGACGCAAGTAGGCAAAAGCGGGTCGTATATGCGCAAGACCTCCGCAGATAACAGCGCGACTTTGAGAGCCAAAAATGATTCCCGCGCCTCCTCTCCGAAGTCAAACGGCCGATCCTCGCATTGAAGCTTGGTCAAGTGGGCCGCGATCTTCGAGTATCCTTTGATAAAACGCTGGTAGTAGCTGGCCAGGCCAAGGAACGAACAGACCTCCGTGACGTTTCGTGGCTCCGGCCACTCTTGGATGGCTTGAATCTTGTCCAATAGCGGACTGATGCCCTCCAGTGTGACAAAATGGCCCAAGTATTCCAGCTCTTGCTGGACAAATTCGCACTTGTCGCGGTTGGCCTTGTACTTGGCGCGGCGGAGCGTTTCCAACACTCGTCGAAGGTGCTCAAGATGATCCTCTAATGACCGGCTATAGACGAGAATGTCGTCTAAGTAGACCAGCACGAACCGGTCCAACATCGTACGAAACTCGTTGGTCATTGCCGCTTGGAAGGTCGCCAGGGCGTTGCTGAGGCCAAAAGGCATAACCACCCACTCAAAATGCCCGTACCGTGTCTTGAACACGGATTTGTAGCAATCGTTCGGCCGGATCGAGATTTGATGATATCCCGACTTTAAATCCAACTTAGAAAAATACTTTGTGCCGCCCAATCGCTCAAGAAGATCGTCGATGCGAGGAAGCGGCCCCACATTCTTGACGGTTTGCGCATTGAGCTTGCGGTAGTCGATGCATAAACGTAGATCCTTCTTCTTTTTCCGTACGAAGAGAACTGGCGCACCGTATGGTGAGCTACTAGGGCGGATCCAACCCTTGTCCAACAAGTCATCGAGTTGCGCGCGCAGGACCGTAAGCTCCTCCTCGCTCATGCGATAAATGCAACCTTTCGACGACACGGCACCGGCCTCAAGAATGATCTCGTGAGAGATCGGCCGATCCGGCACCACACCGGTAGGTAACTCGAAGATGTCGGCGAACTCGTCAAGCAATCACACCACACGGGGGTCCGAAGACAAGTCCGTGGGTGAAGAGTCGGCTTACTGCGACGGTCCGTAGGAAACATAGGCCGATTTCGTCGGGCTGCTCGTAAGCGCAAGTCGCCTGGAATGACTTGGCCGTCACCACTTGGCACCGAATCGAAGGGTGCGGAAGAAGAATAGTACACGATACTTCGACGCCGAAAGCATCGCGAACGGTAAGAGTCGGTCGGTGGAAGTTGACCGTGTGATCCGCACCAAGGCATTCCCAAAATAATGTCGAAGTATGTGTCCAAAATGTCAAATGTCACCGGTTCGCATGCATGAGGTGCGAAATGCACCGGTACGGCGTCGATGTAGCGGTCAATAAGCTGTTGCGTCCTTTCGTCCACCAACTTGATCGCCGTCGAGCTTGCCTTCCTCCGAACTTGTGCACCAAGGCCAACCCTTTGCATAAAGGCTTGGCTCATAAAGTTGCGAGACGCGCTGAAGGACGCTTGCCCCACTTGGATGCGGACATAGATGAGCGGTGCGTTGTTGTCGTCGTACCGCTGATTGCGAAACTCGCAGGCCACCTTGGTAACATACGCAAGGATGTCCCCCACCGCGACTTCGTCATCCGTCAGCGAAGTTGGAGGTGCATAGAAGGATAAGTACGTGTGAAGATGAGCGCATAGTGTTGCGCATTGCGGTCCCGGCAAGCGGCCCGTGGTCGGGAGAGGAAGCCATGCGAAATCCCCGGACGTGAGTGGGTCCAATACCTTCATGTTGAACTCGCGCACCGAATCCCGTGAAGAACCACTTGAAGACGATAAGTCGCCACTGTCGGATGGAGAAGATGCCGCACACACATCTTGTCCTTGAGCTCGAGTACTCAGCGTAAGAGTCGGGCAGCATAGTCCTCAAAAGAATAAAGAAGAGGAGGACTATCAACTTCCACGTGTGTCTCGGAACGAAGGGCGGTCACCCGCGAAGTGACCAGTTCCAAAGGCCTCGGGAGTGTCGTCGAGTCACTCCCAACCGTGCTCAGTTTTCCGATTTGCCCTTGCCTTTTGACTGGCAGGCCACTGTCTCATGGAGATCGTTGTTGCACCATAGGCAATAGTGAAATCTTGTGCGCTCTTTGAATGCTTGCTCGGAGAGACCGTACTGGGACCATGGGGCTAGAGCTGCTGCGCCAGGCCCGAGGCTAGATGCGGTGTTTGTCTTCGCCTTGTCGCGTCCTCGGCCTTTGCCGTGGCGGCCACCTTCCCGGCCGACTGCGAGTCTGTCCTGTTCATTGGCAGACACGGCCTTGCTAGTTTGGTCAAATGGCGTTGCCGCCGCGACCAAGGCCACTTTCGGCCGATGTTGATCTCTGCTCGGGCCTGCTGTAGACGAACGCAGGTTCTTAGCCTCTGCACAGCCTTGTCAAATAGTTCTGTCGTTGTCGTTAGGGTGTCCTCGACGTGAGTCAAGGCATTGCTCAATGTCGGACACAACCTTGAGATAAAATAGTGGCGGATGGCTTTGAAGCCCATTTGAATGTCTGGGACGGGTGTCAAGCGCTGGTACTCGGCAATCCAGTCAGTACTCGGCAGTGTGCCTTGTTCGAAGACCATTAGCTTGTCCATTGCCTTGATCTCCGCGTTTCTACTTGGAACCGCTTATGCCATGCCGCCTTTAGATCATCCCAACTGATCTTCGTGTGCAACTCTGCAGCGACCACCCCGTTACTTGGACAAGAGATTGTCCATCCATGCTTGACATGCGCCTCCCAACCTGGAGTATAAGTACGCGTGGTGCTTGTATTCGCTGACGAGATGGAGCTGCAACGTGAGTTCAAACTTGCGGAACCACGGAATTGGGTCCGTCTTCATCGAATCGCAGAAGATCTCTTGACCATCGAACTTTGGAGTTGACTCCCGCAGTCCCGAACTTGGGTTGGCGGCTGCAGCACAGATGCGCTGCTCCAACTGTTGCGTCGTGGTGTGCTGTAACTGCACGCCGTCCGTGAGGGATCCGACGTCAATCTCCAAAGCCTCGAGGCGATCGGAGGTGTTGGAGGAGCTGGCAACGGGAGCGGCAATGGTTTGTTCCAACTGCTGGAGGCGGCTATCTAACGCCCGTTTGTGCTGCTGAACCATGCCGTCGAGGTTGTGGATGTCCTCCTGGTGTGCAATGCACGTGGTTAGGAGGTTTGTGAGATGGGAGAGGAGTAGAGCGATGTTGTTTTCACTCTCCTTCATCTTTCCATTCTCGGCCTCTGTCCGCCATTCCGCTGCCATTGTGAGCAAGGCTCGCTCTCTCCCGAATATCTTCTCACGTCGTTGAATTCGTTCTTCATTGGCAGCCCTTGTTGCTGCCTCGTCTTGCTGGCGCTGCTGTTCGATTGCCAACAGACGTGCCTTCTCGGCGTCCTCTGCCTTCTTCTTCGCTGCGGTTGCTACGTCATCCGCCCGTCTCTTGGTTTCGGTACTCCAGGCCAGCATCCGGGCCTGATAGGCCTCGTCCGTTTCTCCGGACTTCTGGTCCATGACGGCTGTTTGTGAACGCAAAAGCATAGACCAGGGCGGGGGCCTGCTAACGTGGTACTCCCTGCTACTAACGTGGCTTTGCTGTCGGCTGACGTGGCCTGCTGACATGTTCTGCTGAAGTGGTCCGCTGACGTGGCCTGCTGATGTGGCAACTCACCAATGCCGCCGTAGGGGTTACCCAGAGACAGGTAGAGAAGGTAAGGCGAGAGGGGGCAACAACATAGGTGGGGAGGGTGGGTGGGAAAAATCGCCTTGATAAGGAGCCACTAATCAAAAAAAAAGTTTGAACTTTGCAAAAAGAAATTTCGAAAAGAAATAGAAATCCCAAGTTTTGCAAGTTCAGTAGGTCTCCCAATCTCCCTTGAAGTTCAAAATTACCATTGAGAAAAAAATGTGACTAAAAGAATCCCGAAAATAAAATTCGGAATTACTCAGATGTGCAGTTTGGAAAGTGATAACTGCAGGAGGGATTCCCGTACCGTTTTCAAAAAAAACAATTTCGAAAAAAGAATATTCCGAACTTCCAAATAACGGGAATTGCAAAAGGAAATCGAAATTTTCGAACAGAAAGATATTCTGGATTTTCAACAACGAAATTTCAAAATTTCAGAAGAAAAACGAAAATGGAAATTTCAGATGTTGCGCTATTGCGATTTTTCACAATAGACATAGCGAGAAAACAAAATCCAAGAAAAGAAAAAAATTTCCTTCGGCCAGACGGAAGGAAGCGTGGGAGTTGTATGTTTATTGTAATGTCTATTCTGACTTGCCGGTGGAATAGGAACCAGACTGCGGCAGTAAGGTCAAAATCGTGATTTTGGGGGCTAACTAGTGTGCTCTAATCAATCAATCAAGACTAATCAGCTACCTAGTCCCCGCACATGTGTCAGATCAGGTTGTCCTGATTCACGTGCAGTGTTCCGATATCAATTGTTACATGCCCAGTTGGGCGATGTACATAATAACCGAGGATCCGCAATGTGATGAAAAGGACTGAATGGACAATGCAGTGCAAGTGGAATCTCAACAAGCAGTGTGCATTCTGATACATACAAAATGGTGCTTTATAGCGCAGTGGAAGACTTAGATACAAGTCCTGACCTGACCGGGTCTGACCTCTTTCACGTAGTACAATATAGAGAAGCAGAATGCTAGAGTACTAATGACTAGCCCAATCAATGTTTCAACGCAGACCAAACATACATCATGCTCATCACAAGGTGTGAAGGGGCCTGGCGCTATACACCGGAAAGAGGCGCCAGGTCCAGACATACACAAACGAAGAGGAGGGGATCTGACGAAGAAGAGGAAGGGGGAGATGGGAAAGTCGTCAACACCAAGTCTCGTTACAAGTCCCAAATAATCCCTCATCAAAATGTCTGAAGTCCAATGCCGAGTCTGGATCCAAATGTCACCAAGCTCTCTCT
Source organism: Chara braunii (assembly GCA_003427395.1). NCBI lineage: Eukaryota > Viridiplantae > Streptophyta > Charophyceae > Charales > Characeae > Chara > Chara braunii. The sequence continues at coordinate 734,260 of BFEA01000390.1, read as the reverse complement.
CTCTCTCTCTCTCTCTCTCTCTCTCTCTCTCTCTCTCTCTCTCTCTCTCTCTCTCTCGTAGTCTGCTGATGCAGTGAAGTCAGATAGCGAGAGGGTGAGAAGGAGAT
>BFEA01000390.1:702582-717685 GCA_003427395.1 Chara braunii | reverse complement strand
TCAATCTGGTGGTAGCCAGACTTGAGGTCGATCTTGGAGAAGACCTTGCATCCACCTGCCGCATCTAGCAAATCATCTATGCGAGGCAAAGGGTACGCATTCTTTCTTGTGATCCGATTCAGGCCACAATAATCAATACACATCCGGAGTTTGCCTCCTTTCTTTGGTACAAACAAGACAGGGGCACCAAACTCAGACTCACTAGGCCTAATCCACCCACGGTCAATCATGTCATCGATTTGCCTCCGCAGCTCCTCCAACTCGCCTTGTCCCATACGGTAGACGCAGCCCTTTGGAGGAACACTCCCTTCTATTATCTCGATTTTGTGTTTGACTGGACGCTCGGGAACTCCGCGAGGATCATCCAAGACTTCAGGAAATCGATCTAATAGACAACGAATGTTTGCTGGGATTTCCAGTGGAGGATCATCCTCATCAGGGGAAAGAAAATCAGATTGAGAATTTACAGCGATCACAACCGGTTTCGAGGTATTTGGATCAAAAGTAGGTTGATTATTTATAGTAGAAGTAGGTGGAACAAAAGTAGAAGTAGTAGAGGTGGAGTTACTTTCCGAGGTCGAAAATGCAGCAAAAGTACAAGGCACATGGAGAGGTTTTACAAGAGCTATATGTACAAACTCAATCTCTGTGCGCCTGCGCACTGATTTGCAGAATTTGGTTGCACTTAGAAGAGTCACAGGGGACTCGCGGTCTCATCCAATAGGACGGTACGCTCGTTCCCCTAGGCATCACGCACCACGAACTGGTTGTCCGCCCACGTGGTCCTTAGGCAATGAGCCTTTAACGAGCCCAAGCCAACGACCGCGTCGAACGGACACATGTCCATGACGTAGAAGTTGAGCTCATGTGTGACAGTGCGGTCCTTGTCAAAGGTGACGCGCACACCTTTGACAACCTCTTGGTTGCCCACCTGGGTCTGACAAGGGTTCTGCAGTTCCACTTGCTTCATTCCCAGGCCCGCCTTACGAATCTCGTTAGGAGAAGAGAAGTTAGTGGTTGAACCACTATCAATCAGCACGCGGATGTATCGGCGGTTAATGAGCAGTTTAAAGAAGGTTAGCTCCACACTCCCTTGGACACGGCGCTGCTGCTTGAGCTGCAGCCAATGTTCCATGTGAGCGTGGAAGTCAACTTCCTTAGACTCCTCCCAAGGCTCTGTGTATAACACATGAATTGCAGCAGCCTTGGATTCAGCGTCGTTCCGGGCTTCAAGAGTGGGCTGTTGATCAGATTCAGGCTCATCAGAGGGGCCTGCAACTGATGTTCCAGCTTCCCTTGTTGTAGGGAGTGTTGAGGACTCCTCTACGCCCTTTTGTTGTTTCCCTGCAGTCTATAACAGTCCTGCACAGCATGCCCGGGCTTTTGACAATGCAGGCATATGCGCAGTTTAGATCTTCTTTCCCATTCCTTTTGACTGATACAGAGGGCTTCCCAAGGCTTGGTTGATGCATCTCCGGTTTCTCAGGGATCTTTGCATTCTTTGGGAGGTGGACAACAGTTCCCTTACCTGAACCATGGTTCGGCCCCTTGTTTGAAGCAGTCTTTCTGAAAGCATTAAGCTTTTCGTCTTCATTTACGTCGGACTCAATGGCTGATGAGGAACAACCCATATCGAAGTCCGGCTCTTGATCGTCATCTAGAGTCAGATCATCCGCATAGGACTGATCTTTAGCCTCCCGATGATCATGCAGTGCAAGCTGGTTGCTCCTTCCAAACAGGTTGCGTTGTGGTTTCCCACCTGCAGCGGGCGCCTTCTTCCGCCTGGCGAGGTCCTTGGCCTCTAGGTTGACTAGATCCGTCATGAGCTCTCGCCAGGTGGTATGGTCTTTGAGTGCCAACAGGGAGAGATATTCCTTAGGGGCCACTCCCATGACTACATCCATACAAGACACGTCAGTCATTCCCAGATCAGGAGTGGTGAACAGACCAGTCAAGTGCTGTTCTAAAGCCTGCATGGAGGACCTCCATGTTTGGCCTTTGAGGGCCTCAAGCTTCAGCCTAGCCTTGAGCGCAGCATGCTTGTCTTGGTACCGTGCGAGGAGAAGGTCCTCAAGGGTGCGTACAAGGGGTTATCTTCAGCCACTCGGTCAGGTCTATTCGTTCATAGCCTGCAACAACAACTTGGAGCTCAATGTAGTTCCGTACGGTGGGCTCGGTATTAGTCCCCATGATCATACTTCGGTCCTCTTGCGGTGTCTGCATAACCTCGAAGTATGACCTCATGGAGCTAATCCAAGAGGTAACGTCTGCTTTCCCATCGTACTTGGACGGCAGCGTGGCCGCCCTCTTGTCCACCATGGGACCGCTGTACTGAACGCCAGTAAAGACTGTGGCGTTTTGGGCTGATGTCCCTGTATTGGGGACTGTGACCAGCGCAGAACTGCCGGCGTTGCCGCTCGAGGAGCTGGCACCGGTTCCTGCGCTTGCCACAGTTCCACTGGCCCTTGGCACAAGGACTGTGTTGGACTGAGAGACTGGGATTACAGCAGATCGAGGGTTAGGAGGGCGGGGGGCAAACAGTTGAGACTGTTTGAGGCTGGTTATCTCAACCTGCAGCTCTTGGTTCTGCTGCTTTAGCGCTGCTACACGGGACTGAAGGTTTTCCAAGGTCCGCAGCCGAACCAAGGCTGCTACAGCAGCAGCTAGTCCCTCCTGGAACCGGTCAGCATTGGCTTCCGGGATCCGAAGGAGAGCCACCTGATCAGCAATGTTGGCAGCTCTAGCTGCTGCCTCTGCCTCCCTTTCTCTCTGTATTGCATCATCATACTGTTTCTGGAAGAACGGTCTCTCGCTCTCATCTGCTGCATCCAGCATGGCCTGCCATTGGGCAGATGTGATGTTTGCCATGCCGGAGGAAGGGGTGTCAGTAGATCTCTCAAGAGGGGTCCGCTCACTCCTTACGTTTGGACGGACACTCCTCTTGCCCCTCCTCACACTCTCAAACAACACACCTTCTCTCTCCCTTTCTTCTCTTCTCGTTGTCTGCGCACGCGTCTCGATATCGGACATAGATAGTTCGAATGAAAGAAACAAGCAGAAAAGTACACAGAGAAGAAGTAGAACTCCAGCAAGGGACATGCATCACGATAAATCAGTCGAAGGAAACTAACTGCAGCAATGGAGATTTCGAGGGGTGCAGACGGTCGCCGAGCCAAACGCGGGGCAGTATGTGATCACATGCGGTAAGACCAGTCAAGATCCCCTTGAAAGGAACGCCCTTGCTGTCCGTATGTCCCCTAGATTCAGCACAGCAAAGAAATGCCCGAAAGGTCCTGTCCCGTTGGGCCTGGTCCCACTGGTCCCAAAAGGTCCCAAGTAGGTCGTGGACCAGGTCTAACGAGACAGGGGTACCAAGTCAGTCCCAAACTGTCTCTACCGTACTGAAAAGGAAAAGGCAACTTTCAGCAAGAACTTACCCCTACTACCGTTCAGAAGTGAACAGACAATGCACTGTAGAAAGATGAGCCATTTAGAACAAGATACATCATCCATTCACTCATCAGGTGAGGAAGCAATCCACATGCTCAACACACACAACCAAGACTGCAGAGAAGAGGAAAAGAGCCCAGTTACAACCCCAACAGGCCATGACGTACCAAGCAACCACCCGTGGGCATACCCAAGTCACACGACACTTACCTGTGAGGCCCGGCCTCCAAAGATGATTAGCGAGTCACCCCCCTCTCTCATGAGTCCTCCTGACCCCTAGCTACCACTACACGAAGTGTCCTGGCATAACTAAGAGGGCCTTCCTACACCCCTATTGCAAAGCCGGATCCCCCGTCGATGCCTGAAGACCAAAGTAGCAACTTGCAGCAATCCGATGCAGATATGGCAGCCTCCGATCAAGTCTCCCTCTTGAGGGGAAGCCCAAAAGTCACTCAATGTCTTCCTGAAGTCCAGATTCCAGGTGCGAGTACCTCTCACTCTCTACTCCCTCTCGCTTACTCCAATCAGCTTCCTTTGTGTCTCGCCACCCCATACATTCACTCAACCAACCTGGTTGGGTCCAATGTCGACCCTACATGACCTAACCAGGAGGGGGCAGCATCCCCATACCTCGCTGCCCCACTTAACCCTACCTTCCCAACCCTAATCCGAGATTAGGTTAGCCCTAACCTAATTCGGAATTAGGGTTAGGGTGACTAACACCTCTCGCCAGCAAGTAAGTCCGCTCCGATACCAATTGTTACGATCCTGGTCATTTCCCAAGTGCAAATTCACAATGAAAGACAATGCCACCCAATTGCGAAAGAAATGAAAGCACTTGCAAAGAGATAAAGACTAGAGGAGAGAGAAAGGAGAAGAAGAAGAAGAAGAAGAAGAAGAAGAAGAAGAAGTACACCAGCAAGACCAATGACAATTCCCCCTTCTCTCTCCACCTTCCTCCTCCTCCTTCACTTCACCAATCTTATTCTTCACTCAATAATAATAATAACAATGAATGGATGAACCAGAATCAATATCCGAAGTTCCCCCTTACTGCTGACTCAACTCAACAACAACAACAACAACAACAACAAGTCCACCATAGCTATGGCTTCCCTCCTTCAACCTCCTCTCTCATGCATAGGCTATGGCGGACTACCCCCAAGCAGCTAGGGTGCTGCGCTGATGTCCAAGGGACAACCCAAGCAGCAATGGTGCTGCGCTGATGTCCAAAGGACTACCCAAAGCAGCTATGCTGCTGCTGACTTGGTCCGCAATGCCTGACTCTGCCTCGAGCTGCCTTGGTGCCGCACTACCCCAACTGGGGCCTTCCAGATGCAGCGCCCAACAAGGTAATGAAGATGGTGTCTACCATAGCCAGGTAAGTGCCTCGCCACTCTCTCCCTCAACCTCCTTCTTCCTCCTCCTCACACTGGGCTGCTCGCCATAGCCAGGCTGAGCGCCCAGCTGCCTTCACCTCCACCCAGCSCTGTAGCAGACCAGCGCTAGCGCTCCAGCAGCATGTCGCCAATCCTTGCATACCGCAAATGAGGAAGAGCTCTTCGCTCTTCCTGAAGATATAGCGGCCTACCGGCCTCCTGGGCGGTGACTTCCTAGGCCGAGCGGCCTCCCAGCAACCGGTACCTCCTCCCTTTCGGAGGGAAACATCACTGCAGACTCTGTTATTGGCCGGACAGGCCCTAAACCCGGGCTACTTGGACTGGTACCAGCCTACCTCTAGCCTACCGCTACTGGGCCTCTAAAAATGCCAACTTTTGTCTATTTCTGCTCGGCCTACCTGCTACTTGAGTGTTTTTCCCCAGCTGCTCTAAGTGTCGTGGGCCTACCCCCCGCTACCTGAGTGTTTACCCCCCTGCAACCCTCAAAGTCACGGCCACAGGTAAGTACCAGCCCTGCGGGGCCTTGCAAAACAACAAGTACCCTTGCGGGTCACACACACACTCAACCGACAAGCACTCAGACAGGCATGCAAACGGGCAGGCACGCACACACACACAGACTTGGAAAACACAGCAGAATGCGGGAATCACAGCCAGGCATTCATTCCAGTGGCAAATCCCAGAAATCGGCAGTGTTCTCAGTCTGTGTTTTTGGCGGGTCATTACAAGCCTATCTTCTCCCTACTGCGGCTATGGCCGCTCTACTACTAATGACTATGGCTACGTTGTCTTCTTTGACCCACTTTGACTTCTGGCGCTCTGCAGACCACCTCGCACAAGACGTTGTAGCAGCCCTTCCGCATGGTTTACGCAGCAAAGGAATCCATTGTTGGGCGCTGCTTCTTGATTTATACTTCTGGTTGCCGCTGGTCTGCCCCTTTCCACCAGGCCCTGGGTGTGCACAGTCCCACACAGTACTTGCTTGACCGGACTGAGGGTGACTGGGACTGGTACCACTGACTGCATGAGGTTGCACTGCCGACTCAACGCAGTTGGACCTGCGACTCACCTACAGACCTCTAGCCTAGCAGTTTCAATCTCGGCACGGCTATGACCCCTACTCGACAGACGTACAGATCGAACCCCTACATCTACACAGACCTACGACAGACAAACAGCCAACTATTGAAACACACAAGTCACGGGTTCAATCACTAAGGGGTCCACTCGATACTATACATGGGTAAGGTGAGGTCTGGGGATCAAACTCTAGGGCCCGCATCTATGACTGCAAAAAGGTGAAAACGGTTTCACTCCCATCGGCCTAAATTCGAGGTCCTCATAGAATACTTCAGTCTAAGGCAGGGCCTTTACCCTTCTTATCTCTTTCGTAAGCTCAGACTATATTGGGAGCTGTCTCTAGAAGTTCTGCTCGCGTGAACCAGCGGTCGCCTTCTGGCTCTTGGAAGGAAAATCTGACTTTGTACTGTTTCTGTGGACGACCTCTACCTCCTGTCCTAAAGACGTCCTCACCTACTATACCCATCAATGTCATATCTCCCATCCATATCCGGAGGGATCATGGATCGCTGTGATGGAAACTGTTGACTTGTGACACAAGGCAGCAGCTTTGACGCATGGAATACTAGGTAGGTGTGGAGGTGTGCTGGAATCTCAATAGTATAGGACGGTCCATCCTCTTCGCACTTGACTTCTAAGACTGGCCACAGTCCTCTATACGCATGCAGTAACTTCTATGAGATATTGCCCTCAGGAGCGAACTCTTTTGACTTGACCCAGACTAAGTTGCCTACTTGAAACTGTGAGGGGCAACGGTGCTTATTAGCTTGTTCTATCATTCTGTGCTGGGTTTTCTTGAGGTTATCAACAACGGTAGCTATCTCTTTCTCGTGCTGTATTGCAAATTCTCATGTACCGGGCGGTAACCTCTGAATCTGATTCCGGTTAAGTCCTTCAAATGGTCGTTGCGGTCTAAAGGACTTGTGCAGTTCGTTGGGAGTGCGACATGTGGCTGAGTGCACGCTGTTATTGTATGCACTCGCTACCTTTGGAAGCATCCCATCCCAGTTGATCTGGTCGGGCCCAATGTACATTCTAAGAACTTGCTGCAGGAGCTTGTTCATTTGTTCAGTCTGACCGTTAGTCTCAGGATGACGGCCATATGACATCAACAACTTGGAACCATAGACTTTCATTAGTTCCTGCCAGTTCTGACTGGTGAACCTGGTATCTCTGTCACTAACTATCGACAGCGGTATACCATGCTCATTGACCCAATTGTCAAAGAACTTTCGAACTACTAAATTTGTTTGTGCCTCTGAAGGCAAAGGGATAAAAACTGCATACTTGCTAAGCATATCAACTATGACCATGACTTGACTTTTGCCATGCCTACTCTTGACCCCAGCATCCATAAAGTCAATGGAAATAAAATCTCTGGGTCTGTCAATAATAGGCAAGCGTCTGAAAAGACCAAGAGGGCCTCGCGTAGTAGTCTTGTTTCTCTGACAGACTTTACAACTGCGTACATACTCTATGCAGTCAGCCTTCATTCCGGGCCAGACATACGCGCGCATGAGGTTGGCTAGTGTCTTTTGTGTCATGGCATTCCCCTAAGATCAAACTACGAATCTCCTCACTGTTGGGAACGCACAGACGGTCAACTACATTAGTTATCTCAAATAGCAATCCATCAGTAGTGCGGTAGTCTGGTTTAGACTTTGGGGCCTCCCTAACTCTCTTGAGGAGGTGACTATAGATAGGATCCTGCACATAGGCTTCTCTAACCTTTTGTTGCAGGTCTCTCCCTATATCCAAATAGTGAACTATCGCTCCAAAGTAATCAGCTCTCCTACTTAGAGCATCCGCAACTACATTGTACTTCCTTTTGACTGGCTTAAGTTCAAAGTCACACTGATCTAATTTTGCGGCCCGCTTAGTAAGCTTAGGTGTCATCTTGGCCTGTGTCTTCAACCACCTTAGTGTCTCGTGGTCTGAATAGACTTTGAAGTGCCTCCCAAGCAAGTAATGTTTCCAGTGCTCTAGTGCTTGCCTAAGAGCGTAGAGTTCCCTCTCATAGGTGGATGTCGCTACCTTCTTTGAAGGCATCCTGGCAGACATGAACTCTACGGGCCTATATCCATTGCCATCGTCTTGCCATAAAACAACACCTATGCCATATTGACTCACGTCAGTGGTAACAAGGAAAGGCATGGACGGATCGGCTACCTTAAGGACTGGATACTCTATCAAAGCCCGCTTCAACTTGCTCAGGGTTGATGTACAATCATGTCCCAACTCCATATTGCTTCTTTCTTTAGCAACCTGCGAAGGGGTGCAGCGATGGTAGAGAGTTCCTAACGAACTTCCTATAATAATTGGTTGGGCCTAAGAACGACCGCAACTCTGTCAGCGTGCGGGCCGTTGGCCAATCTTTAATTGCTGCTATCTTGCTATCTTCAAGTTTTATGCCGTCTCCATCTAAGAGGTGGCCCAAGTCCAAAACCTATGTCTTGGCCCGTTCGCACTTCTTTGTGTTGATCTTGAAGTTGGCTTCTCTAAGCTTCTCCAAGACCTGCCTTAGATGACCCTCATGCTCCTGGGGGGTCTTGCTAAAAACTAAAATATCATCTAAGTACACTATCACGAATCTATCTAACCACGTCCTAAACAAATCATTCATACAGCGTTGGAATGTTGCTGGCGCATTGGTTAGTCCAAAGGGCATAACTATAAACTCATAGTGCCCATATCGCATCCGGAACGCCGTCTTGTACTGATCATCAGGATGGAGTTCTATCTGATGATAACCAGACTTCAAATCTACCTTTGAAAAATACTTACAACCCTGCACCCGATCCAACAAATCATCTATACGGGGCAATGCTTTTGCATTCTTTACTAAAACGACGTTAAAACCTCTATAGTCTATACACATCCTGAGTTCTCCCTCCTCCTTGGAGACAAAAAGAACAGGTGCTCCAAATGGAGATGAATTGGGCCTAATCCAACCCTTCTCGAGGAGCTCGTCCAACTGCTTACGCAGCTCCTCTTAACTCCCTTGGGGACATTCTATAAATGGCTCCCTTAGGAGTCCTGCTGCCAGGCTCTATCTCTATATGATGCTGGATCGACCATGACACTACTCCTGTAGGCGGCTGGACTAAGTCTGTATACTCCTCCAGCAGCTTGGCAATAGCAGGGTCTATGGGTCTCTCCTCTTTAGACTGTGACTGGCCTTACATAGGCTACAAAAACCTGCTCTTCTAACTGCTGCTTCTTTACTAAACGCGCGAACGCGGGAGCACTGAGACAGCAATGTGCCAGAGAGTTGTCTACTCCTGACACAAGAAACAAGCGAGCAGTCTTAACTTCACTTGTGAGACTAGGGAGCCTACACTCGTGCTCTCTCAAATGGAGTGTGGCCCTGACTGCCTCTCCCCAGTCCATTCCTAGGACCATATCGAAAGGAAGATTGTCCTCTACGAGGAGAGTCGGGGAATGGAGAACTCACTCCACCTTCCCATCTTTCTCTAGGCGAAAGTACGCCTGGACTCCTTCAACGTAATCCTCGACTCGCATAGTGCGATTGTCTGCGAGGATACTGACTATAGGGTCTTCTAACTTGTGGACCTTAAGATTTAATTCCAACTTCTGCAGCGCTTTCCTACTAATATAGCTGCGGGTGGGCCCCACTATCCATAAGGGCCCCTACTCTACCTCTAAAGATCTCTACGTCTACTAAGATTAGTTGTTCTTTCGCATCTTTTTTCATTTTGGCCCAGGCACGCATCCTCTCCTTCAACTCTTCTGCCACACCTGTGAGGGAAGTACCTAGAGAGACTCTAACACAAGCAGTCTCTGAACGGCTATCTAGGTACTGGCCAGCAACCTTTGTCGCAACTCATATGGTTTGGGAGTTCCTCTCGGGTCGCGCACTCTTCTCCATATTGCCTAGGGGTAAGGGCAGTTGCGACCCCTATCGGCGGTTGCCTTTTGCTGGTTGTGCAGCATAACGGGCTTCTCTATACTTTGGACAATATTTAATTATTGGGCCCGGATCACCGCAACAAATGCACTGATCTTGATCCACACGTCGCTGCCACACTGACTGGTCCAAGCCCAAATCTTCCCATGGCCTGCCTTGTGGCAAGCCTGGGTGCCATCCACCCCTTCTTGCGGGTGACCGATAAGATCGCGGACGATTTGGCAGGGGACCTTGACCCCTACCTCCCTCTTGGCGGTTTCCTCTGTTGCCAACCCCCTGAGCACCCTACCCTCGGCCACCTGAGCCCGACCCCCTTGGCCTGGCCCCCTCCTCTTCCTTGCGGCCTCCCTCCAGCCGCGACAGTAGCGTAAGTCCTCCCCTGACCCCCACTACTGTCCTCTTCTTCCAGGCCTCACTCAATCTGACTATATGGGACCTCATCCATACCACCACCATCTAAAGTGAGGATCAGATGATCCTTGAACCTAACCTGACCAGAGATGGTACAGCCCTTCCACTTATGCCAGAAAGTGCAAACTGGCATGGACTGTGCTTCGAACAACACCACCTCTCTACTCAACGTGTCGTAAGTCATGGTGGGCTGTCTACTCTTCTCGAAGAAGTGCCCGCGCAAGGGCTCAGGCATGGCACGATAAAATAAGTTGACCAACCGGGTCTCAATGACCCCGTGGTCTGGGACGGCTACTAGCTTGTCCATAACGCCCTTGAGTGCTCTAGCACTCCTCCACTGGCGTGAGTGGATGGTTTGCAGTTTGTCTAAGGCCCTTACGCCTCGACTGACATCTGCAAATCGTTCCTTAAGCAGTCTAAGGAACTCTGGAAGCGGGGTAATTTTTGAATATGCTACCATATAATTCTTGCACTGTGCAGCGCGAGCGAGTGATCTGACGAAGTTCGCTGCTTCGTCTTTGAGGGCCTAAAAAGCAACGAGGACTTGTTCCTCAACTACAATCTTCTACAGATAGACATACGTGTTCACATTCGCCTCCCAGTTATCGAAGTTTTCTTCCTTCTTCCCACTATAGGGTTCAGGAACCTTAATCTTCACGGCCACTCTACGGGGGTTTACTTCTTCCTCCTTTGGGACAACCAGCTTTGCGCCCTCAATGGCGCCTGTGCAGAATTTCTTTGTGCCCTCTACTCGCGCTTGCATTTCTGCACCTACGTGCAGCATCATTTCGCGTGCAAAGTCCCTAAAACCCAGGCGAATGGAGTGTAATGCTATGTCCTGGAACCTGGCAAACTAATGCTGCTCATCCCAAGCTCTAGCCAGGAGTTCAATGTTTCTTGTAATAATATCTAATTTTCCTTGTATATTTACTTGCGCCTGAATCTGCTCTCTCTGCTCCTTTATCACCTCCAACTCCTTCGCCATTTTACTTGCCTCGTCCATCCTTCTCTTCTTCGCCCTCGTAAGACATAGCTTCCACTGTAGCTTCTTCTCCTCCTCTATTGTCTGGCGTCTCAAGGGATCTTCTTCTGCCTCCAACTCCCTTATAACCGCTTCCTTCTCCTCCGGGGGAACATACAACATCGCTTCTTCTTCTTCCCCCAGGGACAAATTCGCCACCCACTCAGAAACCTTCTTCTCTAACCACGACTCCTCCCTCTTCATGCCACTGGATTCCCCTTTATCCCTAGGGCTCCTTCTGATCAGGGGAACCTCCTCATTTTCTTCTTCTATCTCTTTCTCTTCTACTGCTGTCATTTTCTCTTCCTCCTCCAGATTCAATCTTTCCATCTCCTCCTCCAACTTCCTCTTCGTCGCCTGCTCCTCCTGTAGGACAAACTTTTTGGCCTGTCTTATCAATTCCTTGTTGGCCTCCTCCTCTTTTCTCTCTCTAAGTACAGCGGCGGCTTGCTCTTCCTAAGCCTTTGTGTAAGGGGTGGTACTCTTTCCACTACGTAGGTCAACCATGGTGAAAGGTGCACAACTAAGATTCAGTTCCACTCCTCACCACTTAGACTCACACCCCTGACTGACTTAACTTAGGACTGACTCTACTAAGGACCACCGAATCTTAGCAAGATCCTGTCAACTAGGGTCTCTAGCCTAGACCTAAAACTAAGGCTGTCACTACATGACTTACTGCTGATCAGGAGGCATTTATGGAGATCCCCCGTAACTCCTCACGAATTATTTAACATCGCAAATAGGACGACGCGATCAGCAAGTCCTCTCAAAACTTAGACAACTCGTTGTGCAACCCACAACTAGGATTTTGGGCCTACCGTGCCACACTGAGCAGCCCGCCGGTCTGTATCGGTCCTTGGGAGGGTTCGTGTCCTCCGGGTCGGTCAAGTCGTCAAACACAGCCTTTAGCCCTACTCAACCCGTGTGGGTTTGGTCAACAAAGCTCTATGACCGCATACACAGAGTTCCTATCACCTGGACAGAAGAGACTCAATGCAGAAAGAAGAGACAGACAAACTCAACAAGTGCCATAGGGTGAGCGTACATCCATAGGGCGAGGGGATAGGCGGAAGGCTTGGCGAGAATATACAAACTCCAGCTTGGTCAATTTCGTGGTCAACAGCTCCGGTCAACGTTGGTCAACACTTGGTCAACTTGCCGGTCAACGCCTTGGTCAACGTCAGTCAACTCGCCGGTCAACTCTCCGATCAAAGTCTTGGTCAACGTTGGTCAACGCCTCGGTCAACCCTCAATTCGGCTATGGCTGCCGACCCTTTTCTTCCTCACCAACCTTCTTTATCCCCCCTCTTTTTCCTTCCTCCTTTCTCCTTTTTCTCACTTCACCAAGGCTATGGTTTCCTTCACTTCCGTTGTCCCTCCTTCCTTCTCCCTAAACTATGACTTCTGCTCCTTCGTCTCCCCTCCCTTCTCCTTCGCTTCACCTTCCTCTTTCCTAGTAGCCCTGTGTCCGAGCTCCGAGGCCAATGCAATCAGACTCGCTTTCTTTTCCACTTTGCATGCATGCGCACAGTTGGCGATTCACACTGGCACACAACGCCCACTCCAAACTCAGAGATATGGCAAACGAAAACACAATTTAAATGTAAACTCGCTTCAACAAACTATGGCGCATCAACGCCTGCACAAACCCACTCTCGTCACTGCGTTCAACATCACTGTTCGTGCACACTCAACTCTAGATCACCCTGAATACACCACACGCCTCTCACACTCATACACACACTAAAGCTTATCTTCTCCCTACCGCGACTATGACCGCTCTACTACTAATGACTATGGCTACGTTGTCTTCCTTCGGCCCACTTCGACTTCGGGCACTCTGCAGACCACCTCGCACAAGACATTGTAGAAGCGCTTCCGCATGGCTTACGCAGCGACTGAATCCATTGTTGGGTGTTGCTTCTTGATTTATACTTCTGTTTGTCGCTGGTCTGCCCCTTTCCACCAGGCACAGTCCCACACGGTACTTGCTTGACCGGACTGAGGGTGACTGGAACTGGTACCACTGACTGCATGAGGTTGCACCGCTGACTCAACGCAGTTGGACCTGCAACTCGCCTACAGACCTCTAGCCTAGCAGTTTCGACCTCTACACTGCTATGACCCCTACTCGACAGACCTACAAATCGAACCCCTACATCTACACAGACCTACGACAGACAAACAACCAACTACCGAAACACACAGGTCACGGGTTCAAACACTCGGGGGTCCACTTGACACTGTTCATGGGTAAGGTGAGGTATGGGGATCAAACTCTAGCGCCCATATCTATGACTGCAAAAACGTGAAAACGTTTCAAAATCGTGGATCAAGATATGTACACATTTATCCATCTACCGCCCGGTCTCCACTCTCTCTCTCTCTCTCTCTCTCTCTCTCTCTCTCTCTCTCTCTCTCTCTCTCTCTCTCTCACGCAGCGGCTATTTGAACAGTTGTCGTCTCTCTCTCTCTCTCTCTCTCAGCTATTTGATCAACAGTAATGAACGTTAAGCAACGGCTATTTGAACAGTTGTCGTCTCTCTCTCTCTCTCTCTCTCTCTCTCTCTCTCTCTCTCTCTCTCTCTCTCTCTCTCTCTCTCTCTCTCTCTCTCTCTCGCACAACTATTTGATCGACATTAATGAATGTTTAGCAGCGGCTATTTGAACATTTGTCGTCCCTCTCTCTCTCTCTCTCTCTCTCTCTCTCTCTCTAAGATCAACGTCGGGACAGAGGGAAGCGACATCGGCGTAGACAAGGATGAAAAAAGGAACAGAAAAGGAGGGGGAGAGGACAAGGAGAAAAGGAAGGAGCGAGAGGAGCCCCCAACTATGAATCCCCCTCGGCGGCGGACAAGCGCGACTAAGTCCGCGGACGCGTCCACGCGGACACGCGTCTTCGCGGACGCGTGGCGGCCGTTGGGGAGGGGGGTTGAGGAATCGGGAAGCGCCACGTGGCGGCACAACCCCAGCCCCACCCCATCAGGCAAAAAAAAAAGAAACAAATCAAATTTTTGGTTGGGGGGGTGAGGGCGAAATCGAAGAAAAAAGAAAAAAAAAACGCGTTTTTTTTTTGTTTTTTTTTTCGTTGATTGATTGATTGATTGATTGATTGATTGATTGGTTGGGGTGGGGTCGCCCCGCCCCCCCTTTGATTGATTGATTGATTGATTGATTGATTGATTGATCGATTGATTGATTGATTGATTGATTGATTAGTTTCATAGATTTTTTTTTTTTCATCGATTGATTGATTGATTGATTAGTTTCGTAGATTTTTTTTTTTTCATTGATTGATTGATTGATGATTGATTGATTGATTCGTGGGGGAGGGTTCGCACCCCCACCCACCCCACCAATCGTGCGCGCGCGCGCACGCACCTCTCTCTCTCTCTCTCTCTCTCTCTCTCTCTCTCTCTCTCTCTCTCGCGCGCGCGCGCGCGCGCGCGCTCGCGCAGCTCCTGCACGCTGCCACGCGCACGCACCGGCGCACACACCCGCACGCTGCCCGGCGCACACACCCTCGCAGCAGCTCCGCGCAGCTCCCCGGCGCAACCACCCGCACACTGCCGCGCAGCTCCCGTGCACGGCGCGCAGCTCCCCGGCGCACACACACACACACACACACACACACACACACACACACGCACACAACACACACACACACACACCTCTCCTCTCTCTCTCTCTCTCTCTCTCTCTCTCTCGGCGCGCGCGCGCACACACACACACAGCTTTCCCCGCACCTCCCCGCACCTCCCCGCGCCGCGCAGCTTCCCCCGGCGCGCGCACACACACACACACACACAC
>BFEA01000390.1:613090-636012 GCA_003427395.1 Chara braunii | reverse complement strand
TATCACTAACTTCTGCCCACTTCGTCTTCAGGACATCTGCAGACCTCCCTTGCACAAGACGCCCGAGCAGCGCTTCCGCAGAGCTTCCGCAGGAATGAATGAATGGCTGGACGCAGCCTCTTGATTTATACTTCTGTGTTGCATTYGTTTGCCTTGCATCCCTGGCCCATGAGGCACACAGTCCCCCCCGTGGTACTTGCTGGACCGGACTGGTACTTTCTAGACTTTCCCATGACTGCATGGTGACAACCCTACGCCGCAGTGCAGTCGCACTGGGATCCTACTATTTGCCCTTGCCACTTGTCCTCGTCTCCAACATGGGCTTGCTTTAGTCACACCACTTGACCACTTGCCAACCTTCTAGAAGGACTGCAGCTGGACTTCTACTCTACAGGTCTATGKATCAAATCCTGSCTACCTAAGGACCTACGACAGACCTACTTACCACTGGCGGTTCTACAGGTCGCAGGTTCAATTCTTCAAGTGGTCACAGATATTGTACACAGGTAAGTTGGGGAAACTGGTGAATACCGTTTCATTATTGATTATCATTAAGAAATCATTATTGCAAATATTGTTCTATTGATTATCATTAAGAATTATTATTTCGTTATTAATCATTAATTAAACTTATTGAATAAATAATTCGTTATTATTTTCTTATTACGAATTTTTCGAGTTGTTTACGGGAACATTTATCTTTTTCTGTTTGATTAGGTGTGTCTGAAGTCCATCAGTGGGACAGGGACCGTATGCGAAGTGCTTGATTGTTCTACCCCTGTTCCCACTCTCCCTACCTTCCCCGTAATCTGTGACCACCGGGATTTCTCAAGAGCCACATCAGCTAGAACTGATGTCGATGGAACAGGACACCGGGCCACTGCCACAACGCAGTGCCAGGCTTGCAGTTCGTGCCAGTTCTGTGGTACCTCCACGAACCAAGTATCAGCAACAGCGACTCAGCAGGCGGACGACTCCAGCGGCATCGAGTACAGCACTGACGATACCGGTTACCACCGGAGTTCTTCCCGCATGTCCGGTCCAAGGGGCCCTTGAACCGTTGGCTGACTACCTTGGGCGGCTACAGGTATTCACGGATGCCGTAGCTACCGCCGAGGCTCAGCAGGAGGCAGCAGAGGCAGAAAGTCAGCGGCTGGCCAATGAGGCGGCAGCCCAAGCTCAGCAGACTGCTGAGGCTGACGCAGCGGCACGAGACAGACGGAATGCCGCCAGCACGGAGTCCCTGATTCAAAACGAGAATCAGTGGACAACGCTACTCCAAGGCATGTTCTTTGTGCCTACGGACGCGCAGGCGGATCCGACACAGGCGGAGGCAGAGAGAAGTAACCTGGCTACCGTGATGTTGAGCGTGATGAGGGGAGTAATGTGGAACAACAAACTGCTGCAGGCACACCTGCGCACGGAACGACAGCAAAGACAAAAGCACCAGCAAGACCTGGCCGCTTTAACAGCTGCCGTCCGCGACGCGGCAATACAGCAGCAGCAACAGCAACAGCTGTTGAACTCCACTCGCGCACGCATCAACAGCATCGAGGCTAAGGCCTCAGCAGCGCCAGGCTGCACGACAGACGCAACGAAGCAGCTCAATGAGCGCATCCATCACGTCGTCACCATCATTGGCGAACTAGGTGATTTCACTAGTCGGCCACGATCAGCAGCACGGTGGCCGCCATCAAGACGAGCATCACCAAACTGCAGACAAGACTGGACGCCGCTACAAAGAATTACAAGATGCCGCACTTCGACATCAGCAAGTTCGACGACTACAACAAGTCGGACGCCTTGACATGGTGGCAAAGTTTCCTCACGGAAGCATCATGCCGCACTGTCCCGGCTGACGACATGATGAAGGCGCTCTACTTACAACTGATTGGAGGAGTGCAGGCATGGATGAACCATCTAGCGGCTACCAAGAAATGCACCATCGCCGAACTCCAGACACACATCACGTGGAAGGAGTTCGAGAAGCTATGGTTCACTCGGTTCATGGTCCGCAACGTCGTGAAGGCGGCCATGAACGAGATGTACACCTGCTCTCAAGGGAGTATGCCAACTCGAGACTGGACAACCAAGTGGCAAAATATAGTGTGACCACGCCAGACTTCGATTTGAGTTTTACTAACCAACGATCCGAGTTCTTCTCGCGATCGTGCGCAGGACTGCGAACCGCACTCGGCAACGAGTACGATTACGCCTCATTCCAGGCCATCCTGGATCATGCGAACTTGGTCATCCAAACGGATGACAAGGCCGCAAACGAACGGCAGTCCCAACCGCATTATGTGGCTAAGCAGGGCTATCAACGACCGGCACATAACAATGCCGTGATTTTTGACGAAACAGTCGATTTCCACGCTGCAGCAGCATCCTCGAGTGATGGAGGAATTGTAGCAGCGTTCCCGCCGAAGCGTCCCAAGAGAGTTCGGAAGAACAAGGCGACACAAGAGACGGCATCGACGGGAACTTGGCAGCAGCCATGGACGACATACAAGATAACCAAGGAAATCTATGACCTTCGTCAACGGTACTGATATTGCCTTTGGTGCAATGGAGTCACTCACCTGACCGCACAATGCCCCGAAAAGGGCAAGGCACGCGTACCCCGTCCAGCTAACTCGGGAAACTGAGTTACGCAAGGAGAGGGGCGACATCTCTCCTCACTCCGCCGAACCCGGTTGCCTTGCTAGCAATTGATGTCACTATCGGGGAGCATGCGTTAGTCGCTGATTCTCGTGCTACGTACGAGGATTATGCCGCCGAGCTGGTACCACCACTAGACCAGCAGAGCCACGTGCACTTAGATTGCGTATGCGTAGCCTGTACACCGTCGGCAAGTGAACCGGTCAGTTCGCCACTGATTTCCGAGGACTTGACGGCGTGGTCAAGACTTGAGGAGCTTGACCCACTCACAAAAGAGGACTTCGCTTGGAAGCCTCTACCCTCGACCGAAACCTTGCCAAGGCCGCATTGCAACGCCTTGATGGCAAATCTACGCTCCTATTTGCACACTACAGTACCAACTCCGTTGATGGACGACGGGGTAGCGGTTGTYGATCTCCGCTCCTATCTTGCGAAGATTGACCGTGAGTACGCCACCCAAAGGTACGCCGAAACCGACGCACCTTTGCTCTATATCCGCATTCAAATCGGAAACGCAACCTGTAATGCCTTGATTGATTGCGGAGTGTCTCGCAACTTTATGAGCCAAGCCTTTATGGCCCGCGCAGGCCTTGGCCCGCGCATCCGAAGGAAGACGCAACCCACGCAAGTTATCTTCGCGGACGGCCGCACGGAAACGTCGATTGACCGATGCGTCGACGGCGTTCCGGTATACTTTGCGCCACTTGCGTGCGAGCCGGTGTCTTTTGACATCCTCGACACCAAGTTCGACATGATTCTAGGCATGTCTTGGTTGCGTAGCGCCGATCATCCGGTGAACTTTCATGATCGAAACGTTCACAGCCCTGATCGGAACGGAGTGTTAGTCCCATGTACGGTCGCGACCCCTCACACTTCGATTGCTTGTCACGTGGTTTCCGTTGCGAGAATCCGCGACGCCATAGCTCGGAATGACGTCGAGGAGATGGGCCTGGTATTCTTGCATGCTCTCCCCTCGCCGGACGAACCAGCCGCGTCACCGCCGGACCCACGCATTTCTCACCTCTTGGACGAGTATAGAGACGTCCTCGAGGCTCCCACCGGTACGGTTCCGGATCGGCCCATACGTCACGGGATCACTCTCGAGGCTAGCGCCATCCCTCCGCGTGGATGCATCTACCGCATGAGCGAAGAGGAACTCGAGGTGCTCTGCGCACAACTCGATGATCTTCTCGACAAGGGCTGGATTCGCCCTAGTTGYTYGCCWTACGGTGCMCCTGTTCTCTTCGTCCGGAAGAAGAACAAAGAYCTACGGTTATGCATCGAYWATCGMAAACTTAACGCACAAACCGTAAAGAACGCCGGCCCTCTCCCTCGGATTGATGATCTCCTTGAGCGGTTAGGCGGCGCAACGTACTTCTCGAAGTTGGACTTGAAGTCCGGTTACCACCACATTGAAATCCAGCCTCAAGATCGGTACAAGACCGAAGTCAAGACGCGGTACGGGCATTTTGAGTGGGTCGTCATGCCATTTGGCCTCACCAATGCCCCCGCGACTTTCCAAGCAGCTATGACGACTGAGTTTCGCGACTTGCTCGATCGCAGCGCCCTCATCTACCTCGACGACATCTTGGTTTATAGGAGGACGTTGGACGAGCACATCGTACACCTTCGCGCTGTTTTGGATCGTTTGCGACTAGCCAAGTACAAAGCGAATCTCGACAAGTGCGAGTTCGCTAAGCAGGAGCTTGAGTACTTGGGTCATTTTGTCACGACGAAAGGCATTCGTCCCTTAGCGGACAAGATCCAAGCCATCGTGGATTGGCCGGAACCCCGTTGCACGACGGATGTACGCTCTTTCATGGGTTTGGCTGGATATTATCAGCGATTCGTCGAGTCATACTCGAAAGTGGCCGCTCCTTTGTCGAGACTTCAGTCCCCGAAGGTGCCCTTCGAGTTCGACGACGCAGCCCGTGGCGCGTTCACTACGTTGAAGGCAGCAATGCAAGCCGCACCTGCCCTCCGTATATACGACCCCACCCTTCCCACCCAAGCGACTACGGACGCTTCGGGATACGGTATTGGTGCGGTGTTGGAACAATGTCACGAGGACGGTTGGCATCCGGTCGAGTATTTCTCCCAAAAGGTGCCTCTCGTCAACACTCTTGACGACACTAGGAAGAAAGAGCTACTCACGTTCGTCACCGTTCTCAAATGGTGGCGCCACTTTCTTCTCCGCCGTCGGCGTTTTAAATGGAATACGGACAACAATCCGTTGACCTTTTACAAAACGCAGGATACGGTCACTAGCACGATCGGTCGATGGATGTATTACATCGACCAGTTCGACTTTGACCCGTGCCACATTCCCGACCCCGCCAATC
The DNA here is from genome assembly GCA_003427395.1 of Chara braunii. NCBI lineage: Eukaryota > Viridiplantae > Streptophyta > Charophyceae > Charales > Characeae > Chara > Chara braunii. The sequence continues at coordinate 631,009 of BFEA01000390.1, read as the reverse complement.
TAGCTGCGGACGCCCTCTCACGACGACCCGATTTTTGTGCCATTGTGACCACGGCATTCGACCTCGATAACGATCTGCAGCCGCATTTCGTCAAAGGCTACAAGTCCGATCCGACTTACTCTACGCTTTATGGAGAGCTTTCATCGGATCACCCGTCGGCTAGCCACTATCGGATTTCCGACGGGTTCCTTCTCCTTCACACGAGAGGAAAGGACTTGTTAGTTGTGCCCCAAGATCGCATCTTACGGACTCGTCTTCTCGGCGAATTCCACGACGCACGACTTTCAGCACACCTTGGCGTGAACCGCACATTAGCACGCCTCCGCCAGCGTTTTCACTGGCCCGACGTCCTTCATGACGTCACGAGGTACATTGAGTCATGTGCAGTTTGCCACCGTAACAAGGGCCGATCTCGAGTCCCTTCGGCGAACTGAAACCATTGCCGATTCCTCGGGCACCGCGCCTCTCCATTGCTATGGACGTGACAGGCCCGTTCCCCCGCGATCATCATGGCCATGACGGTATTCTCACGGTCGTTGACCGTTTGAGCAAGTATGCTCGCTTTCTTCCTTGCAAGTATCACGCTGCAGCACCTGAGCTCGCACTACTCTTGCATACCGGTTGGATTACCAACCAGGGTGTTCCGGAAGACATGGTGAGCAACCGAGATACTCGCTTCATGTCGGCCTTTTGGACTTCCCTTATGGCTGAGTCCGGCACGACAATGAAGCCGAGCTCGGATCGACACCCGCAGACGGATGGCCAGACGGAGCGAGCACACCAGACCGCTCAGATGATGTTGCGTACGCTCATCCGTCCCGACCAGAAAGATTGGGTTGACCGGATTCCCGACATTGAGTTCGCCTACAACACTTCAGTGCATCCGGCGATCTGCGTCACACCATTCGAGCTACATCATGGTGGAGAGAAAGCACGGATCTTCGCTGATCTCCTTCTGCCACAGGCCGCCGACATAGACGTCCCTTGCTCTCCCGCTTCCGTTCGGAAGTACCGGGACTTGCTGATCAAAGTCCGCGTGAATATGCAAAAGGCTCAGATCCGCATGCAGCAGCAGGCTAACCGACGTCGACTTCCATGTCCTTTCCGCGAGGGAGACCTTGTTTGGGTCCTCTCCGAGGAATTTGCGCTCGAGCAGGACGTTTCGCGCAAACTCCTTCCGAAATGGTTCGGACCATGGGAAGTCACTTCTGCCGTTGGAGACAACCCCGCAGGTCCTTCCTTTGTGGTCAACATTCCCCCGCACCTTCCAGTGCACCGGGTCTTCCACGCGTCAAAGCTGGCCATCTACACGCCACCTTCCGCCGACGAGTTTCCCGGACGTCGATCACAGGATCCGCCTTCTATGGACGGACATCAGGAAGTTGACCGAGTCATCACRCACCGCAAGTATGGCAACAAGCCAATGCAGTTCAAAGTCACATTCAAGCAATGTGCGCCTGATGACACTCGGTGGATCTCTAGTGCAGACTTCTGCACCCCTCATCTTCGCCGACTATGAGAAACGACGCCTTGCCAAGGAAGCAGCTTGTCCCACCCGACCCATCCCGGTATCGGACAGACAACTCCGCCCTCGCAAGTAGCTCGGTCTTTTAAGAGAGGGAGCGTGTTACATCTTCGATGCCACACAGGTCCTACCGGACCCGACTTAGGGCTAGAGGGACACAGTAGGGCCTAAAGGTTTGACCTTGGGGATTATCAGGCCGTAAAGGCCACGTTTTTGGACCAGACCGACGGGCAGGCCCAAACGACATTCTCGTTTTGGGCCTAGTGGTGCTTTTGAGCAGGCCGCCCGCCGATCTGATCTGAACCGTCGATCTCGACGGTTCAGGTCACGGTCAGGCCTCACAGCATTGAGGCCGGCTCTTGGCCACTGGTACTTATACCGGTACCAGCCTCATTGTGAGGCATCGAGCCACCGGCATAATGCTGGTGCGTATCGGTTGGCAGCAGCAGCGCTATAGTGAGCGCAGGAGCGGAGGACAGCAGCAGCAGCGCGAGCTAGCGCAACAACAGCAGCGAGTGAGGAGGCCAGCAGCAGCACGGCGGCCATAGCTGCCTCGGCCGCAGCCGGACAGGTACCAGGAGGTGAGGATCTCTTTTCCTCCCTCTATGGTCCCGTTCCCTCCTCCTCACCTCCTTCCTCCTCTGCCATCTCTCCCTTCTTCTTCTTCTTCTTCTTCTTCTTCAGACCTCATCTTCTTCTTTTCTTCTTCTTCTTCTTCTTCAGGTTGGAGACTACTAGTTGGACAGAGATCAGTGTTGGACTTCGGTGGTAAGAGGCTGTGGTACTTACCGGGTTCGAGACTTGGAGATTGTTGGGGATGATACTCGGCTGCATCACAGATTGGACACCGGTTACATTAGGACTCTGTATCTCCGACATTGGTGACTCATTGTCCGCGACATTTGATCTTGTTCGATGACATTTTGGATTACCATATCGGTGACCTACTGGTTTCTATCTCGGTGACATCTGGTGCTACCTACATCTCCCACCTCTTCGTCTCTCCTCCCACCTTCATCTGTGTATGTGTGTACGGGGCCTGAGCATCGTCTATGCATGGCTCAGACCCCACCATCTCACGATTGTATGTGTGTGGAGTGATATCTGTGTGAGTCAGTCTATGTGAGTCAGTCCGTTTATCAGACTTCCGTTGCATACATACTCATCCTATATTGGTTGATCTTTGGTTCTGCCCCATGCTCGTTGATGAAATCACGAGTATGTAAACATGTACGCATGCAGACCACCATTCCCTGCCTGCAATGAGGCTCTGCAGCATGATAACCTGTGGGTGAGCAAAGCTGGGAGGAAGAGGAGGGCACTTGAGCCAGAGAGGCCTCAGTAGCACCAAGCCGCAGTCTTGGCAGGCCAAGTAAGATCAGACGTGTTGACGAACTTGACAAAGGAACAGCCACATTGAAGGGGAAGCGGTCTGGTGGTGGGCGTTGCAGTGGCTTCTGGAACGGGGCGGTTGTGGAGGATGACTCAAGCCTCTTTGGAGTCAGATGAGAGTGGCGGGGACCCATCTTATGATGACAATTATGACAGTGCATGAGCGGTTGAGGGACTGTGTTAGTGAGTGAGTGAGTTAGCAAGGGAGTGTGTTAGTGAGTGGGTGAGTGAGTGAGTGAGTGAGTAAGCGAGGGGGTTTGTCCGAGTGAGACCCAGGAAGGTAAACAGCGATTGAAATATGGCTTGCTGTGTCCCGTGGCTCTTCTCAGAATGCTATTCACCAAATGGCGAGCTTGCTGTGTCTTCTAAGTCTTGTTGCAATCTCCTGAATCGTTGATGATTGTGTGCAACTATTGTTTTTTCCCTTTATAGATCTTCCTTGGCCGTCGGTGCGAAGTTTGTAGTTGCATGTGTCATATTGGGTCATGTCCAAGAGTACAGCTCTGTGCATTGTGCACACTGCATGCAGCGCATGGTGCATAGTAGCATACTCTGCCCCCAAACCAAACAGCAGGCCAGACTCATACGCTGTTCACAACTTTAATGCCAGATTCTGCTTGCTCTGGCCAAGTGCAGAACAACCCAGCTTCCGAACGGGGGAAAAAAAGCACAAAAATCCTGGGGTACTCTTTTGGACTGCCAGCAACCCCCCCGCCCCCTCCTCCTCCGTGGGGTCGGGTCGCACGATAGCACAGGAAGGAAAGCTTAACCAAATTTCTCAAATGAAAACGGGAAGGAAAGCACAGCTATGAGTTCTTTGCAATCAGACTCGCTTTCTTCTTTGCTTCACATACATGCAAACAGATGGCGATTCACACTGGTGCACAGCGCCCACTCAAAACTCAGAGATATGGAAATCGAGAACTCAGTCGGATGCAAGCGCCTGCACATCCAACCCTAGATACTGTTCCGGACACCACTGTTCACACTCACTTAGCTCTGCATCACCCTGAATACCCCACACACATTCCTCTCTGACATACACACACGCACTATTGCCTAACTACCTCCTACAGCAGCTATGGCCACTCTACTAACACTAACTATGGCTACGTAGTCTCACTTCAGCCCACTTCGACTTCGGGCAACATGCAGACCACCTCGCACAAGACGATGTAGCAGCGCTTCCGCATGGCTTACGCAGCGAATGAATGAATGGCTGGGCGCTGCCTCTTGATTTATACTTCTGTAACTCGTTGGTCTGCCCCTTTCCCATGCCCTTGGTGCTCACAGTCCCACACGGTACTTGCTTGACTGGACTATGACTGATTGGGACCGGTACCGCTGACCGCATGGGTTTGCACTGCAAACTCGATGCAGTCGCACTGCCGACGTAACGCAGCTGGGCTCACCACTTGCCCACTTGCCTCTGTCTAAACGTGAGCCAACTTCAAAAGGCCACTTCCGGACCTTCCGGAAGTCTGTGGTCTTGGCCTTTCGAACACTGTAGCAGCTACGACCTTGACCTCTCAGAACACCTACAGCTGCGACTTATACAAGGCTGTGACCCCTACTCATCAGATCTACAGATCGAACCCCTACAGCTACACAGACTTACGACAGACATCTGCAATCAGACTCGTTCTCATTCACACTTTTTATGCATGTAAACAGCAGCGCAGCAAACTGGCGACATGCGCCTACTCAAAACACAGAGATATGGCATCCAGATACGAGTTCACTTTCAACTGGTGCAAACTCTTTAGCCTTGACCCAGACTAAGTCGCCTACTTGAAACTGCGATGGGCGACGGTGCTTATTAGCCTGTTCTATCATCCTGTGCTGGGCCTTCCTGAGGTTCTCAACAACAGTTGCTAATTCTTTTTCGTGCTGTATCGCAAACTCCCTGGTACCGGGCGGAAGTCTGTGAATCTGATCCCGGTTCAGTCCTTCGAATGGTCTGCGCGGTCTAAAGGACTTGTGCAGTTCATTGGGGGTGCGACAGGTGGACAGATGCACGTTGTTGTTGTATGCGCTAGCCACCTTGGGTAACATCTCGTCCCAATTGATCTGATCAGGTCTAACGTACATGCGCAGAACTTGCTGCAGGATCTTGTTCATCTGTTCTGTCTGACCGTTAGTCGTTGGATGGCGGCCAGACGACATCAACAGTTTAGATTCGTAGACTCTCATGAGTTCTTGCCAGTTCTGGCTGGTAAAACGACTATCTCTATCGCTAACTATCGACAACGAGATTCCATTCTCACTAACCCAAAAGTCAAAGAACTTCTGTATAACTAAGTCTGTACGTGCCTCTGCAGGCAAAGGCACAAAAACAGCATACTTGCTAAACCGGTCAACTATGACCATGACTTGGCTCTTACCATGTCTACTCTTGACTTGGGTGTCCATGAAGTCTATGGACACTGAGTCTCCCGGCTGATCAGGGATAGGCAAGGGTCTGAGAAGACCTAGAGGGGCACGCGTAGTAGTCTTGTTCCTCTGGCAAACTTTGCAACCGCGAACATACTCTATGCAGTCATTCTTCATCCCTGGCCGGGTGTACGCACGCATCAGATTGGCTAATGTCTTTTGCCAACCAAAGTGTCCCTCTGTGTCATGGCATTCCCCTAGGATTAAACTACGAATCTCTTCGCTTTGGGAACGCACAAGCGGTCAAATACGTTAGTCTTCTCAAACAGCAACCCGTTTGTAGTGCGGTAATATGGTTCAGTCGCTGGAGCCTCTCTAACATTCTTTAGGAGGTCGCTATAGATAGGGTCTTGCGCATACGCTTGCTTCACTTTCTCCTGCAGGTCTCTCCCTATATCCAAATAGCGTACTATGGCTCCAAAGTAGGTCTGATCTCCTACTCGGAGCGTCCGCAACTACGTTGTACTTGCCCTTCACCGGCTTGAGCTCAAAGTCATACTGGTCTATCTCTGCGGCCCACCTAGTCAACTTAGGTGTCATCTTGGCATGAGTCTTCAACCATCTAAGGGTCTCGTGGTCAGAATACACTTTGAAGTGCCTCCCAAGCAGGTAATGCTTCCAATGCTTTAGAGCCTGCCTGAGCGCATAGAGTTCTCTCTCGTACGTCGAGGTAGCAACCTTCTCGGAGGGCATCCTCGCTGACATGAACTCCACCGGTCTATAGCCATTGCCATCATCTTGCTGCAACGCGGCGCCTATACCATACTGACTCGCGTCCGTGGTGACGACAAAAGGCAAAGACGGATCAGCTACTTTGAGGACAGGATACTCTATCAACGCGCACTTCAGTCTCTTTAGCGCAGATGTACAATCTTTGTCCCATTGCCAGATTGCCTCTTTCTTAAGCAACCTACGCAGGGGAGCGGCGATAGTAGAGAAGTTCCTCACGAACTTTCTATAACAGTTAGCTAGGCCTAAGAACGACCACAACTCTGTCAACGTGCGGGGCGTCGGCCAATCTCTAATTGCCACTATCTTGTTGTCCTCTGGCTTGATGCCATCTCCGTCTAATATGTGGCCCAAGTACAGGACTTGTGTCTTGGCCCACTCACACTTTTCTAGATTGACCTTGAAGTTAGCCTCTCTCAGCTTCTCCAAGACCTGCCTCAGATGACCCTGATGCTCCTGGAGGGTCCTACTGAAAACTAATATATCATCTAAATAGACTACTACAATCTTGTCTAACCATGGTCTAAACAGGTCATTCATACAACGCTGAAAGGTGGCTGGCGCCTTGGTTAGTCCAAGGGGCATCACTATAAACTCATAGTGCCCATAACGAGTCCGGAACGCAGTCTTGTACTGGTCATCAGGGTGAACCTCTATCTGATGATAACCGGACTTCAAGTCTATCTTAGAGAAATACTTGCAACCCTGCACCCGATCTAAGAGATCGTCTATCCTAGGCAGTGGCTCAACATTCTTTACAGTAATCGCATTCAAACCCCTGTAGTCTATACACATACGAAGCTCTCCTTCCTTCTTTGGGACAAACAGGACTGGTGCTCCAAAAGGAGACGAATTGGGCCTGATCCAACCTTTCTCGAGGAGCTCGTCTAACTGCTTGCGCAACTCCTCTAACTCTCTAAGGGACATTTTGTAGACTGCTCCCTTAGGAGTTCTACTGCCAGGCTCTATCTCTATCCTGTGCTGGATGCGTCGCGGCACTACTCCTGTCGGCGACTCAGTTAAGTCTTTGAATTCTTCCAACAGCTTGGCAATGGTTGGATCCGTAGAACTATCCTTTTCCTTGGCCTCAATGACAGGTCTAACATAGACTACAAAGACCTGGTCTTCTAACTGGTATTTTTTCACTAGTCACGCGAACGCGGGAGTACTGAGACAACAATGTGCCAAGTTGTTGTCTAGACCTGACACATGGAATAGGCGGGCAGTCTTAACCTCGCCTGATGGACTAGGAAGCCTACACTCATGCTCTCTCAAGTGGAGTGTGGCCCCTGTTGCCTCTCCCCAATCCATTCCTAATACTACATCGAAAGGAAGGTCATCCTGTACGAGGAGAGTCAGGGAATGGAGAACTTTCTCCACCTTCCCATCTTTCTCTAGGCGAAAGTACGCTTGGACTCCCTCTACATAGTCCTCAACACGCATCGTGCGGTTGTCTGCGAGGACACTGACTATGGTGTCTGCTAACTTTTGGACTTTTAATCCTAGCCTTAACTTTTTCAGCGCTCTGCGGCTAATATAACTGCGGGTGGTCCTTGAGTCTATAAGGGCCCCTACTCTACTCCTGAAAACTTCTATATCTACCAAGATCAGTTGTCCTTTACTCTCTTTCTTCATTTTTGCCCAGGCTGGCATTCTCTCCTTTTTCTGCCACACCTGTGAGGGACGTGCCTAAAGAGACGCTAACACAAGCAGTCTCTGGACAGCTATCTAGGTACGGGCCTGCAACCTCTGCCATAGGCTCATTTGGGTTGGGAGTGTCCTGTTCGCGCGCGCTCACTTCTCCACATGGCCTTGAAGTAGGGGCAGTTGCAACCCCTACTGGCGGCTGCCTTTTGACTGCTGGGCAGCCCAACGGGCCTGTCTATACTTTGGACAAAATTTGATTACGTGGGCCGGGTCACCACAAAATATGCATTGACCCTGGTCTACGTGTTCCTGCCATAAACGCTGGTCCAAGCACAAGTCTTCCCAGGGCCTGCCCTGTGGCAAGCCTGGGTGCCATCCTCCTTGAGGTGGCCTTCCACCTCGTCGCTGTGGGGACCAATTAGAACCCTGGCGATTTGGCGGGGGACCTTGACCCCTACCTCCCACTTGGTGGTTCCCTTGTCCGCCAACCCCCTGTGCGCCCGGTCCTCGACCTCCCATGGCCTGGCCCCTTTGGCCTTGGCCTCCTCCTCTAACTGGCGGCCTCCCTCCAGCCGCGATAGCAGTGTAAGACCTCCCCTGTCCCACACTACTGTCCTCCTCTTCAAGGCCCCACTCAATCTGGCTATATGGGACCTCGTTTGTACCACCTTCCTCTAAGGTAAGGATCATATGATCCTTGGCCCTCACTTGGCCTAAGATGGTATGACCCTTCCACTTCTTCCCCTTATTTAAGTCCTTGTGCCAGAAAGTGGACACTGGCATGGACTTGGACTCGAACAGGACGACCTCTCTACTCAACACATCATACGTGATGCCGGCCTGTTGAGACTTGTCAAAGAAGTGCCCACGTAGGGGCTCTGGTATGGCACGATAAAATAATTGGACCAACTGGGGCTCAGTGACCCCATGGTCTGGGACGGCTACAAGTTCGTCCATAACACCCTTGCACTCCTCCACTGTCGTGAGTGGATCGTTTGTAGCTTGTCAGAGGCCCTGACGCCTCTCGTTGGATCAACAAATCGCTCCCTCAGGAGCTTGAAGAATTGAGGAAGGGGGGTGACTTTAGAGTAAGCAACCAGGTTGTTTTCACAACCGACTGCGCGCGCAAGGGATCTGGCGAAACTGACCGCTTCATCTTTAAGGGCCTGGAAAGCTACATGGACTTGTTCTTTTGTCAAGATATGTTGTAAGTACACATAACTGTTGACACTGGCCTCCCAGTTGTCAAAGTTCTCCTCCTTCTTTCCCCTGTATCCATCTGGGAGCTAGAGCTTTACAGGCTCTTTACGAGGTCTGGCCTCGCCCTCTACAGCAGCTATCGCTTTGGCACCTTCAATGGCACCTTCGCAGAACTTTCCCACGTTGTCTCTCAACTTCCTGACTTCTCCCCCAACGTGGGTAACCATATCGCGCGCAAAGTCCCTAAAACCTGACCGCATGGCGCTCAAGGCTACCTCTTGACTCCAACTGGCTTGGCGCTCCTCCATCCAAGCCGCGCTCAACACCTCCAAGCATCCCAACACCTTATCCCATTTGGCCTTGTCGTTTGCCTGAGCCTCCACCTCTTGCCTACAGTCTTTCATGTTCGCCACCTCTGCGGTCAGCCTGTTAACTCCATCTCTCCTCCTCTTCTTTTCTCTCTTCATCCTCAATTTCCACTCCAGTTTATTCTCCTCCTCTCTTTCTTGTCTCTCTTTTTCTTGTCTCTCCAAGGGGTCATCCATTGCTGCTAGCTCCTGGGCCAACGTATCCCTCTCATCCTGGGGCACATAAAACTCTGCCTCCTCATCCTCCCCCAACGATAAATTAGCTACCCACTCGCTAATCTTCTTCTCCATCTCTGTGTCTTTGTCCCTTTTCGTGCCACTACTCCCTTCTCCACTCTCAATCCGCATTCTCTCTTTTTCTTCTTCTGCTGCTACTTCTTCTTCAGCAGCCTTTCTTCTTTCTTCCTCCTTTTGCTGAACTCTCTTCATCTCCTCCTCCAACTTCTTCATCTTTGCCGCCTGCTCCTCCTCGATAGCCTTTAACTTCGCCTGTTTCTGGAGCTCTTTCCTCTCTTTGTTCTCTCTCACTAAGGCGGCCATCTTTTCTTGCTGTTCCTAGGTGTAGGGGCTAGTGCTCTTCCCACTCCGGGTGTCAACCATGGTGATCAGTGCACAACCGGATTAACGGTTCCAAACCTCACCACGTAGACTCTAACCCCTGACTGACAGACCTACTGACTCAATCTAAGACTCACAGAATCCGGACAGGGATCCTGCCAACTAGAGTTTCTAGGAAATCCCCCGTAACTCCTCAGAAATTATTTAACGTCGCAGACAGGACGACGCGATCAGCAGGTCTCTCAACACTTAGACGGCCTGTTGTGCAGCCCACAACTCGGATTTTGGGCCTACCGTGGCACACTGAGCAGCCCGCCGGTCAGTACCGGTTCTTGGGAGGGTTCATGTCCTCCGGGACAGTCGAGTCGTCAGACACAACTTTTAGCCCTACTCAGCCCGTGTGGGTTTGGTCAACAAGGCCCTATCCTTCATCCACAGAGTACTATCACCTAGGACAGAAGAGACGCGATGCAGAAAGAATAGACAGACAGACTGCACTCAGCAAGTACCAAGGGGTGTGTGCCCATCCATAGGGCGAGGGATAGGCTGAAGGCTTGGCGAGATGTTACCGGCTCCAGCTTGGTCAAAGTCTTGGTCAACGTCGGTCAACGCTGTGGTCAACTCCCGGTCAGCCCCCGGTCAACTCCGGTCAACGTCGATCAACACCTCCGATCAACCCTCTCGGTCAACCCGTCGGTCAGCTATGGCTGCCGACTTCACTTTCCTCACCAACCTCTTTCTTCCCTTCACCTTCCTCGCCTCCTTTCACCCTGCTGTCTTCTTTCTCTTTCTTTTTTTTTTTTTGTTTTTGTTCGCCTCTTCTCGGCTATGGCTTCTCTCCCCCTTCTCGGTCTCTCCTCCTCTGTCCTCTCTCACCCTCCTTCGTTACTCCGTGGTGACACTTCGCGGCTATGGTCGCTACCTTCTTCTTCGTGGAACTGCACGGCAACTTCACAGGTACGTAACAGCCAAACTTGTATCGCTCATCTCTCTCTCTCTCTCTCTCTCTCGCCGTAGCGGTATCTTCAGCGCAGCAGGTACATAGTAACCCAATCTTGTATCGCTCAACCTTTCCTCTCTCTCTCTCTCTCTCTCTCTCTCTCTCTCTCTCTCTCTCGGTCGTCGTCTTCGTCGTGGTCTTCTCTTACAGGTGCGCGGCGGCTTCTCCAACCTCAGGTCCGCTATGGCGGACTACAACCTTCGGCAGCCAGCTCTACTATGGCGCATCACCCTGCGACACACAACCCGGCGCGCATGGGATAGCGGGTACCAGCTCTGATACCAATGCAATCAGACTCGTTCTCATTCACACTTTTTATGCATGTAAACAGCAGCGCAGCAAACTGGACATGCGCCCACTCAAAACTCAGAGATATGGCATCCAGATACAAGTTCACTTTCAACTGGCTATGGCGATTCAGCGCCCAAACAACTCACTGTTCACACACACCGGATCACCCTGGATATCCCACACGCGTCACTCTGAACACCACCCATACTCACACACACTTCACACTAAACTACAGCTATGGCAGCTATGGCTGCCTCTACCCTATCGCTATGCTACGCTCCTTCTCTCTCGCCCACTTCAGCTCCGGGCTCTCTGCAGACCTCCTTGCACAAGTCGCTGTGGCAGCGCTTCCGCATGGCTCACGCAGGAATCAATGAAAGGCTGGGCGCTGCCTCTTGATTTATACTTCTGAAACTCGTTGGTCTGCCCTCTTCCATCAGCCCATGGTGCTCACAGTCCCTCGTGGTACTTGCTGGACCGGACTGGGACTGACTGGACCTCACCGCTGACTGACTGTGGACTCACTGCTAACCAACCGTAGTCGTACTGCAATTGCACTGCAGTTTAGTCCACCACTTGACTCACCACTTGCCCACTTGCCCACTTGCTGACCTTCTAGAAGGACTACAGCTAGGCTTCTGGAACTTGCTAAGACTCCTACTCTATAGATCTACAGATCCAACCCCTGTTTCCTTTGGGACCCTACGACAGACTACTAACTGTAACAAATACACAGGTCGCAGGTTCAACTCTCGGGTCTACACAGGTACTGTACATGGGTAGGGCAAGGTCTAGGGATCGAGCCCTGGGATATGCATCTGCTACTGTAAAAGGTGAAAACCGTTTCACATCAAACAACTACCAAAAAATACAGGTCACGGGTTCAAACACTCGGGCGTCAACTCAATACTGTACATGGGCAAGGTAACGTTTGGGAATCGAACTCTAGTGCCCGCATCTGTGACTGCAGAAAGGTGAAAACCATTTCATCTTTTTTCTTTTCCTTGAAATGTTCTTTTTATTATATCAGCTGGAAAGTGGGTCCACCGTCCGTCTCATCAAGGGATACCCACTCGGCACCCCTCCCCGTTATGGCCGGGAGAGACTGAGACATCGGCATTTATTACGTCCTCTCCAGAAGGATGTACCACCGCTCTACCCCTGCTTTGTAACTGTCACAGCTAATCCTGCTAGCCCATTCTGTTCTCTGACATCTATTCCTGCTAGCCCCTTTTGCTATCCCTTTTTTTTTTTTTTTACCCAACACACACTCCTGCCCCTTCTATTGTGGGGGCGGCAGTCCGTTTGCTTAGTACCAGCAAGCTAGCCCCTTTTGCTATCTGACAGCATTGAATGGATCCTTTGAAAGGCCTTCCACGATTCAGACCCTAAATTTGAGTCTCAGGGTCAGAGGCCCTGGCCAAGAAAGGCCGAATTAGTCAGTTTCACAAAAGTCACAGTTGGGTACCTTAGCAGTCAAGTCCAACAGACACCCGGCAAACAGTCACATCCTAGGGGCAAAATCACGTCTCATAATGAAAAGTCATCTTGGAAAGTCACATCCCACAAACAAAGGGCAACTCCATAGGCAAGACTCATGTCCCAGAGGCAGGAGTCACAGTCCACAGTCAAAATCATGTGTCATAATAGAAAAGTCGTGACTCAAAAGGCCCAAGCACCAGCACACCAATGAAAATTCGGTAAGGTACCAGGCCCTGACATCCAAAAGCAAACAGGCCGTGGGGATGTGGTACCGGAACCAAGTCAAGCCCCACGAAGCAGAGGCTGGCACGAGCTGAAGCTCTGTCCAAGACAATATAAGGACTGGCCAGCCTCCTCATTGGGCAGATTGCTCATCTGCGTGAAGTGTGGAAGTGCTGATGCACTTGTGCGCTATTGTGAGGAGCGGAGCGCTGAGCCAGAGAGCTGCACTAGTAGAGAGAGAAAGAGAGAGAGGGAGCAATGATAGCTGCCCAGCGCTGGTAGAGGGAAGGCAGCCATAGATGCGCCAGTGCTAGTAGTTAGTAGTAGACTTCAGAGGGGTTAGTAGAGTTAGCAGTGGGTGTATTCAGAGTTGGTCCTCGAGTAGTAGAAGGTGTGGGAGTGCATGCAAGTAGGGAGAGAAGACACAGGGAGGTGGTAGACAGAGAGAAGACTGAGAGCGAAGAGAGAAGAGCTTCGAAAGAGTTGCATACCTGACTGGAGATGCTGAATACGTGGGTTTGAGCTCGTGGGCGCCTGTGACTGAAACTCTTAATTGCTTATATGATAATTTGTTGGGATTCTACCTGGTCTTCATCTCTCGGGCCTCCAGTGTGAATTTCGTGTGATCTCATTCATGCATGTTGTGTGATTGTGTTCGCTCATTGGTGGTGAACTGAGAGGTTCGTTGCACCTTTTGGGACCATAATAGTAATCATAATACCCTTCGTGATACCCTTCGTGACAGCCATGAATTCTAGTTGAAGGCGAGAGAAGTTTTTTAACTTACCCCCTTCAGCAGAAGGTGCTCAATCAGAAGATCCTCCGTATCTATGCCGTTCAAGCATTTAGCGACATCTGCTGCAATGCGAGTTCTGATATCGAGTGGCTTTCCGTCGAGTCTGTTACCCGTTTGCTGCACGTCATTTGCGTGCACTTCCTTCACTTCGCTTTCACCATCATTTTCTGAGCTTCCATTTTGATGGGTGCCATCTTCACTCCCTTTTGCAGTCCCATCAGTCTTGGCGATGCAGCAACTTGTGTTCCGCTTAGGTCGATCAAGAAGCACCCTAAGCTTCTCTATAGTCTCCCCCATCCGCTCCCGTGCAGCAGCTACTCTTGCACGTCTCCTGCCAGTCAACATCCAGCCGATGCTATCAACCTAACAGCACAAGACAATTTTAAAGCTGCAAACTACATTTTGAAAATTCATTTCAAGAAGGCTCCCCTCCTTTCGTCACATTACACACCTGCTTGGGAGGTGAGGAGCAGAAAGTGTGTCCACGTGTCTGTGACACCCACCCACCCAGAGAGAGAGAGAGAGAGAGAGAGAGAGAGAGAGAGAGAGAGAGAGAGAGAGAGAGATGCTGGTCATTTGTGTCCTGCAGAATCCCGTATGGATGATTAGGCCATAGTAATTCACCTTGCCCCCCAGCTGCAGGTGGGGTACTCTCATGTTAGCAAATAGCAAAATCAGACAGGACCGGAAATGCAATTAGTGTTTTTGGTGAGATAAGCAATCACTTGCCTGCCTCTCTCAACAGCGTTATGTCTGAAGGAGGGTGGCATCATCTCCCAGTCTTCCTTGTCCTTTTCAGGTACCTGCAATTCATCTCCTCCTCCTTTATGCTTAGGGGGCGCAGGATAACTGCCTTGCCTCTGTGTTTGACCTGATTGATGGTTTTCACCATTAACATGACTACCATCACACACTGCTTGCCCAGACTCTTGAACTGGCTCCATGCTCGGGCCCGCCGCTTCCATTGCTCCATGTCGTTCGGAGTTTGGAGGTAATTCCCCCTCCTTGTCTCTGGACATTGAACATGCACAATATTTCCTCCTCTTTGCCACTTGAAATTCCGTCTCCATGGACGAATCACCGTTCAACGACCCTGCTTCTCTTCCCAAGGCTGTTCCCGATGATCTTCTGAACAAGCCTGCTTCTTGTCCCGATGCTGTTCTGCGCGACCCTGCTTCTCTTTCTGATGCTGTTCTCGACGGCCCCGCTTCCCTTCCTGATGCTCTTCTGAATGGCCCACCATCATCCAGAACAGGTTCGGCGTCTGTTGTTACAGGGATTCCCAGTGGCACAGGGATAACTGGACTTGGCACGCCCACACCAGATGGGACCGGCACCGTGCCCCTACCCTCCCCACTTTCTCTTGTTCTCTGATTTGCATCATCAGCTTGTACTTGACGGTTCTGAAGGTGCCGCCGTGGGGGCATGCGCCTCCAGGGCAGTGGCTCCGTTTCCGAGGAGTCCTTGCCTGACGCTCCATGAATCTTCATAGAGATCTCAAGATGCTGCCAAGCATATGGGCAACAGGATATAACACCAACATATATCTCCTTCTTAAGCGTGACATATTTTATACATTCCTTCAATTTCCTTGCAGATTCTTCGTTTTTTTTCTTTTCCCAAAGAGGGTACGCCGCCAACCTTACTGTATCCATCAGGATTTGATCTCATGATCTGTTTAACAACAGTTACATGTGTGTACCATTCAGCCGCAGGCCTGACCGCTAAACGCATATAAGTGGGAAACGCCTCTTGAAAAAGGTTATCATACAAAGTGAAAGTCCATCACTTGAATAGGATCACCAAATCACAGCCTTCTGTGCCCACAAGGATGGGTAAAGTTTTTTTTTTTTTTTTCATTTGTAAGGAAACCACATCCCTTGGACATCACATGCAACAAAACAGAATGTTTAAAAAACACATGGTGAGCGATGCAAAAAGAACTGAAGGAACAGCAAGGTGATGATAAGGACGCATACAATCAATGTGTACGCAAAGTTGCAAACAGACAAAAAATGAAGCAATGTAGCACAGCGGAAGACTCAAGATAAGACCTGACACACCAGACTCAGACTCGACTCACACCAGCACCATCCCACATGTCACACTGCAAGGAGGGAGTCATACACAGAAGAAAGGTCCCTCCTTGCTCATGCGCATAGGAAGATAACCACAGATGATGAAGGGGGAACAGAGACAAAGAATAAAGAGGGGAGAGGAGATAAGAGCAAAACTCGTAGTACAACAAAAATAGTCTCCCCGTCAGATGCCCAACTGATGTCTTTCCTCAAAGTGTCGAATCAGATCCTGGGCACTCAAGACCCTATAATAGTCCCTGCCTGTAATCTCTCTCTCTCTCTCTCTCTCTCTCTCTCTCTCACACACACACACACACACACACACATGCGCTCCGATGGCAACGTGCTGCACACAGATGACACCCTGCAGTTAAATGGGATAATAGTATAATATCACAATCGGTGTTACCCCCCCGAATGGTCGGGGGGGGGGGTTCCCCGGAACGGCCGGGGGGCTGACCCGAACTCCCGGGGGGGGCCGACCCCGGGTTCAGGGCCCACCAAACCCCTTTTCGGGGCCTATTTTTTTTTCTTTTTTTTGAATTTTGTTTTACTGATAGACTACTACATAAAGCATCCACCTGTAATTTTTCGTTTAATTTTGTTCAGCAGGAAAAAAAAAAAAAAATCGAAAGTTAGGGGGGTTACATAATTTCGGAACTCTCCCCCACTTTGTCATTTTGTTTTCTCTTTTTTTCCCTTTTTTTCTGGTTTGTTTCACGGCTGGTCCCCGGATGGACCGGGGACCCCTGCCCCATCCGCGGTCCTCCCGGTTGGACCGGCCGGTGGCCCAGGACGGTTCCCTCCCGGTTGCCCCCGGCGCATTTTCGCTGGGGCCTGAATTTTTTTTTTTGCTGGCACGTATGTGTTCCCGAGGCCTCGTGGGGGTGGGCCCTGCCCCGCAATTTCGAAACCGGGTCCTGTAGGCCCGGATTTTTCAAGTCCAAAAAGTGGCCAATCTTGGCCACCAATTGTCGCAGATCAGCGGCAAAGATCGGGCAGGACCCCATTTCTTAAGAAAAACGGGCAGAGGATATCTGCCGCTGATCTTTGCAGATCAGCAGCGGAGAACCGCCACACATTTTTCTTAAGATGTGGGTCGGGTAGGCCCCTTCTCCAATTTGTCATCTTGTGGTCCAACGTACCAGTTACCATTGGCAACATCTGATGCTCTTTCACCCTCAGCCACGAGGGGAACACTATGCTTGTGATGAGGCTCTGCTGAGATTATATCCTTCTGCAACGTCCCTGCCATCTGTGGAAAAAGTTATGGGTTCGGATTTTGGAATCGTGATGTCAGAGCCATCCGAGGTGCAAGCCCTAAGCTATATTCTTCTCTCTATCTATCTCGAATGGACCTTGCTCCACTACATGTATCTGGACAGACTACCAGGCAAGATACTTCCGGACTGATAACTCACCTTATGTAGAAACCAACAAACAGAAAATGATCTGCCTCCACGAGCTGAAAGCTGGAACCATAACTCTTCTGCTGTCGAGTTATACTCTGGAAGAGCTATAACTTCTGACAAGGACTTCATCTCATCATATCCGGTTCAGTTCGTGGGGTATCAATATCAAATGACACACTCCACGAAGTGCTCCAGCCACGGGGGGGTCGGATAAGTGAACTGGCTTACTTGACCGCTCCCCATGAAAGCCGTAGTTGCCTGATGTCAATAATAACCCCCTGCCTCCCTCTGAAGCCCCTGAAAAATATTGCACCTTGAAAATTTTATTGCGGATTCCGACAGCTCTTGAAGAGCGCAGTCGGAATCTGCCGAAAAAGAAAAAAAAAAAGAAGATATTTGGGCACTTTTTAAAAAAAAAAAACGGTTTCCCGCTTCACCCCCCCGGGGCCTCGTCCGGCTCCAGTTGGACCGGGGTAGCTTAACCGGGCGGTTGCCGGCCCAGCACTGGTTTGTTTGTAATTTGCTCGGATCAATCAATCGATCAATCAACGAGTTGTTTGTTTGATTGATTGATTGATTGATTTCGTTTTTTTTTTTGTTTTTTTTTTTTGGGGTCGTGTGAAGACGTTCAAAACCAATCAATCAATCGCTCAGAGTTTATTGATTATTTGATTGATTGATTTCGGTTTGTTTTTTCTTCTTTTTCTTTCCTCTTTTTTTTTTTTTTTGAAGACATTCAAAATCAATCAATTAATCAATCAATCAATCAGTTGCTCAAAGCTGATT
>BFEA01000390.1:564049-599819 GCA_003427395.1 Chara braunii | reverse complement strand
GTGGAGGCGAGTCTTTGGAACTCGGTAATCCAGTCCTGACTGAGCAGTGTGTTCTGATGGAGCTTGTTGAGCTTGTCCATCGCTTGCAGGTCGGGCGGCTCCACTTGGAATCGCTTGTGCCAGGCGTCAGTCAACTCCTGCCAAGTGAGCTTGGTGTGCAGTTCCCACACTGCTACGCCGTGGCTGGTCAAGATGTTGCTTGACATGCACCACCAGATCGGTGGTACAAGCACGGATGTCGATCGTTGTTCGGGACATGGCGCATGTCGAGCCTGAGAGTAAACTGGCGCCACCACGGGATCGGTTCCGTCTTGGACTGATCGCAGAAAACTGGAATGTCATCCAGTTTGGGTGGGCGCCGGGAGGATGCGGCCGCGGGCGTCACGGTGGCAGCAGCCTGGACCTGCGTCTCCAACTGCAAGTTCGTTGCTTGCTGCGACGTCCGAAAGTCCTGATGCACCCGCTTGATGTTGCTGACGTCATCCTCCAAAACTTGCACACGGGTGGTAAGGTTGGAAGGCCCTGCGGCTGCTACAGCAGCCGGCTGTTTCTCCAACGCCTGCAGCCGTGCGAGCATCTGGTCCACTGTCTGCTGCAGGTGAAGGATTTCCTCCTGCTGCAGAGCGCAGGTGGCCACGAGGTCGTGGGAGACCTGCGCAAGGGCTGACAGCCCTTTCTCAGTCTCTGGGGCCCCGTCTGCAGATGCCACTTCCACCCAATGTGCGGCCTCATCGCCGATCACGGTCTCCCGTGTGAACAGTCATTCCCGCTGGCGTGACCGGTGTTCGGCTGCCGCCTGCAGGTCTGCCTCCTCTTGACGAAGTCGGTCCTGTTCCTCCTTCCGTCGCTTGGCCTCCTCTTCTTGCTCAATCTGACTACGTTCCTTGGCCGCGGCGGCGGCCCTATCGTTGGCCTCCTCGATGAAAGCAGCCAGGCGTTCCTCATAGGCCAGGAGGGATTCTCCCGCCTTCCGGTCCATGGCCTTGGTCTGAGATCGAGTGAGTGGCATGCACTGCTCTGAAGAGTCACCTATGGGCCAATCGGATAGACTGGCCCAGTATTCGGACTGGCGAGGAAAGAACAGGTAGGCAGTAGACAGGTGGGAAGGATCGGACAGATCCCAAATTGAACACTTCCCTAATCCAAAAAAGAAAAATAATAATTTTTGATTAAGAAATAAATCAAAATTTGAAAAAAGACTGTCCAATCCCCTTGAGTGCCGAAGGTGAAACTGCAGAGAAACAGAAAAGAAGTATCTTTACAACTCAGAGTAGGAGTAGGTTGCAGAAAGGAAAAAAATGCCGTTTTTTTTTTTTTTTTTGAAAAAAAAGAACGGAATTTGCAGACCTACGCAGTGAAAGTGTAGAGGGACATTTTCGGAAAAAGAATCGAATTTGTCAAAATGCAGACATTTAACAATTAAACAAGGTAAAAAAAAAATTCTCGGAAAAAGAATTCTCAGAACGAAAATAAAATTATCAGAAACCAAATTTCTCGAAAAAATAATTTTTCGAAAAAGAATAATAATTTCTCAAAAAAAAATTCTCGAAAAAAAAAATAATTTCTCGAAAAAAAAAATAAATAATTACTTAATTTCGAGAAATTTCCAAGATAAAAAAAATTGCCAAATAATCAATCAACTAATTAATCAATTAATCAATCAATCAATCAATCAATCAATCAATCAACCAATCAATCAATCAATCTCAGATGATTGCTGGCTGATTGATCGATTGTTCGATCAATCTCCTGATTGACTGATCAATCAATCGAAGATTGATTGGTGGCAAACCGCTAATCCAATCAATCAATCGATTGATTGGTTGCTGCCAAGATTCATCGCACTAGCTCCGATACCACTTGTAGCATATCAGGAAGTGAAATGCACTGAGAGCCTAGGATCTAGCAATGACGAAAGTGGCAACAACCAGCAGCATAGGTGCAACATTCACAAGATGTCAATGTGCACGGTGCAAAGGGTGAACCAATGAGAAATCAACAAMAACACATTCGTATCATTATCATCATGGGCTGGGAAGCAGCGCAGCRRAAGATTTAGTATCAAAGGACACGTGGACAACAACATGAAAAGGAGAAAACTTCGGAAGGGCAAGACATCAGAAAGATTGCCCTTYCGYTCACACACATGGGGAGAGATCCATGGACATGCGAGAGAGAAGGGGGAGGGACGGAGGTAACCAAGTCCAACCCAAGTCTGATCTCCGAATGTCGCACACAGTTCAATCCCAATGTAGAGTGTAAGTCCGATCTGAATGTCGTGCCCAATATGGCAGAATGCCGTGTCCAAACAATGTCTGCAGTTACCTCTATCTCTACTCTGATAAAGAAGAAGAAGAAGAAGAAGAACAACAACAACAACAACAAGAACTTGGGAGGAGTAGGAGGAGAAGAGGAGAGAAGAAGAAGAAGAAGAAGAAGAAGAAGAAGAAGAAGAAGAAAGCTAGGCGCTTTCTGCACTTACCTGGCGATGGAACTTGCAGGTACCGCGAAGCCAGCTATGGCGCTGGTACAGGTAAGTCCTCTTCTCTCTCTCTCTCTCTCTAACTCCACTACCCTCCTCGGCGCTGGACGACTCCAGCGTTGTTTCTCATTGCCGATGAGCAGCGCAGCTGCAGTCTCAAAATAGCGCAGCAGGGAGTCTCCAAAATAGCGCAGCAGCGAAGTTCCTGAACCAGCATAACGCTGGATTTCTCCTGGTACCTTCTGTCCGAACTGGGCAATGGCCCAGCTTAAGTAGCGCTGGGCCAGGACTGAAAACCCACGGCCTGCGTTCTGGACCGTGCAGATCGAAACTYCGATCCACGGTCTAGATCGCRGGCTTCGAAAACTGGTTCAGTCCTTGGCCTAAAACGGCCTGCCTGGGTCCCTACCGGACGTCCASGCCCTGTTCCAGGATTCAGTTTCCTGGTACCTGGCTTCGAACTGGTCCTGTGCGGACGTACCCGGCCTCAACGTCGGCCTGGGTCCGAACAGGTCAAAATTTGTTCGAAAACAAAAGAAAAGGTCCAAACGTTTTTAGGAGCTCAGCCTCTGGGCCTGAATCTGGCCCTGGTCCTAAAACGTGTACCTGGCCACAAAACGGACAACAGTGCACTCGTTAGAAAAACAGCAACAAATAAATAAAATAAATAATCTAAAGCTGGCGTTTTTCTGATGCAGGCCCAAGTAAACATGCCATAGGGCCTTCAGGTTGCGGTGACGCGACCTGGGGGCCCTATTCCAACCTCGGGTCCCGTGAGGGGCCTGTGTGTAGGCTTTCAGCATGTAACACTGTCTCTCAATATGTCGATCGTGTCAATGTTATTTCAAAACTAAGAAAGGAAAAAGAAAGTTACATGAAGTATCCTTCCTAATTGAGAAGAAATTACCCTTTAACATAATTCTGGGTATGGATTGGCATGAGGAAGCCGACCCAGAAGTTAAATTCAAAGATAAAATTGTCAAACTCAAGGACGGGACGTCCGAACTACGTGCTATTAAGTTATATCATAGGTCTGGCTGTAACTCTACTATATCTTTCTGAGTTATCCAACTTTCCGTTCGATGGTAGTAAAGAAAAAGTTGGATCAAGAGGTGATGATGGTGCTTGTCAAGCAAGTAGGTGAGTGTTCCTCATCCTATCCACCTTCTATTGAAAAACTTCTTGACGAGTACAAGGACTTGCAGTCTGAACCGACAGGAATCACTGAGCGTGCTATCAAGCACACAATCGAGATCATTCCCGGAAGCAAGATTCCCAAGGGTCCCATTTACCATATGTCGCCTAGGGAACTTGAGGAATTACGAAAACAACTGCAGGAAAAAAAAAAAAAAAAAACCTTATTGACAAGGGATGGATACGACCCAACTCATCTCCTTATGGTGCACCTATCTTATTTGTGCCCAAAAAGTAAGGTGAACTTCGACTATGCATTGACTATCGTGGGTTGAATTCTGTCACTGTGAAAAACGCGGAACCACTTCCGCACATTGATGATTTGTTGGACCAACTACAGGGCTGCAGGTATTTAAGCAAGATTGATCTCAAGTCAGGGTGCCACCAGATCGAGGTGGCTCCTGAAGATCAACACAAGACGGCTTTCCGAACAAGGTATGGTGACTACGAGTATGTGGTAATGCCTTTCGGATTGACTAATGCCCCTGTAACCTTTCATAGGTCCATGAATGAATTATTCCATCAGTGGTTGGACCAATTCGTAATTGTCTATCTCGATGATATCCTAATGTACAGTAAGACACTGAAGGATCACGAGAAACACCTACGGATGGTTCTTCAGAATTTGCGCGAAGCCAACTTCAAATTGAATCCGAAGAAGTCTGAATTCGCTAAGCCTGAAGTATTATACCTAGGGCACATAGTGAATGAAGAAGGACTAAGGCCTGAAGAGAAGAAAATAACAGCAATCAGAGATTGGCCTCAACCTAAGACTGTCACGGAACTCAGGTCTTTCTTAGTACTTGCTAGTTATTATAGGAAGCTCGTCAGAAACTTCTCCTTGATAGTTGCTTCTATGAGAAGACTGTTAAAGAAAGAAAAGCCTTGGTTGTAGGACAAAGATTGTGAGTCATCGTTTAGAAAGTTAAAACATGCTTTGACTCACTACCTTGTCCTATAGATTGTTGATCCTTCTCTTCCTTTCATTGTCACGACTTACGCAAATCAGTATGGGATTGGGGTTGTGCTACAACAGGATGACAGTAAGGGATATAGACCTATTGAGTTTATGTCGAGAAAACTTCCGTCAAAAAAAGTAGCCAACTCTACATATGAAAGGGAACTATATGCCTTAGTAGTTGCACTAGATACATGGAACCACTACTTGTTAGGGATGCATTTCACTGTCTACTCTGATCACTCTACATGGAAGTGGATTAAGACTCAGCCCAAGCTCTCCGACAAGTTGGTAAGGTGGTCCACATTCCTTGACACATTTGACTTTGAGGTGAAAACCATCAAAGGTAAGTCTAACGTGGTTGCGGATGCTTTGTCAAGGCATGCAGATTTCTTTGGAACTATTGTCTCCTATCTCGATATTGGAAATGAACTGAAAGAACAAATCCGCCAAGGTTATGGGAGTGATCCTATTTGGAGTCCTATCATTGGAACACTACGAAAAAACCCTGAGTTGTTTCCAAAATATCAAATGACTGATGACTTACTCTTCTTGCTGGACAAAACCGAAGAACGATTGTGTATTCCTCACCTAGAATCAATTAAGAGTTTGATCATTGGGGAGTGCCATGATGCAGAAGGACACTTGGTTTCAAGAAGACATATGCCAATGTGCGTGAACGTTTTGAATGGAAAGGAATGAAAGAAGATGTACTAACGTATGTGTTGACTTGTCTTGTCTGACAAAGGAACACGCCCTCACATGAGAATCCGATGGGACTATTGCGACCACTACCTATTCCAAGTGGGTCAGGTGAGTCTATCTCTATTGACTTTATAAGCCTCACTACAAATCGAAATGGCAATTGTCACGTAATGGTAATCGTTGATAGATTCTCTAAGTACGCTATGCTTATTCATTTGCCTGTTGAAGCTAGAACCGAACTAGTCATCCAAAAGTTTCAAATGCGATGGGTATCTGAGTATGGATTTCCCAAAAACATCATATCAGATAGAAATGTTCAGCTCACTAGTCTACAATGACATTGTCGTCAGGCAGACATCCTGAAACGAATGGTCAAACTGAGCAAATGAATCGTCTCTGTCAACAACTTTTGTGAATGTATGTCCGTCCAAATCAGATTGATTGGGATGAGAACTTGCCTAAAATTGTCAGTGCATATAACAACAGTATACATATTATCACGGGTAGAACACCTAACGCACTGCATAAAGGATGGAAGCCTAGGCGTCCCATTGATGCATTAACGAGGGACCAAATTCAACGGCTACCCCCAGGGACGCGTGAATTCGCAATTTTGTATGAAGAAGACATCAAGAAAGGAAAACATAGAGAAAACCCAACTGCAAATAACAAGCTAACATGCGTCTAAGCTGCTACCTTATGTAGAAAGTGACGATTTTCCAAATAGGCCATCTATGATTCCACCTTCTATGAACGGAGGCTACGAAGTTGAGAAAATATTGGAACATGGATATTTCTCTACAGGTGGCAGAGGACGACCTCAGAAGCAGTACAAGGTAAGGTTAAAGTCCCAACCTCCATCTGAAGCCAGATGTTAGTAGGAAAGAACTACTACCCACTGCTCCTGATATTATTGCTGCATATGAACGTGGGTTAACTGAGAATTAATGAATTTTCTACGATGGAACTCGAAAACCGGGTCGGCAGGAATGCAATAACCCATGCCATATGTCTCGTGGAACTGAGGATCATCAGAGGGCCTACTTGGCCGCCCTCAGCTTAGGCCGAACAAGGGCAGAAAAAGCCCTTCACGAATTTAGGGCCTCGGCATGTGACAGTTGACTTTAGTCAACTGTCGATCCACCCAACAGTCAAAGTCCAAAGGTACCTAGCCCAGGCCGCAGGTCAAGCACACACACTAGTTTGTATGCAGGTACCCAGACAGCATCAGGTCCAAAGGAGAAGTCTGCAATTGTACAATTCGGGCCTTCAGTTGTGAGTCAATCTGGACGACTGAGGGAAAAAGCACCGAGGCCAGACAACCTCGCTCATTGCTACTTAAGGCTGGCCTCGAGAGAGTCAAGGCATTTAGTCTTGCTATGCAGCTTTGACGTTGGCTCGACTTCGACACGACGCTGGCTTCATGTTGGCTGTGCATACATGTTGCGGACGACGGCACAAGGTGGAGGCAGCATGCTGGTGCGTCTTCAGTGCACCATGGCATGCTGACGTAGTGTTGCCTCTGGTGTACGTGGTGCTGCCTTTGGTCTACGTGGCATGCTGCCGTGGCGCTGCCTCTGATATATGTGGTGCTGCCTTTGGTCTACGTGGCATGCTGGCCTTTGGTCTACGTGGCATGCTGACGTGGCGCTGCCTCTGATATATGTGGCGCTGCCTGTGGTCTACGTGGCATGCTGACGTGACGCTGCCTCTGGTATATGTGGTGCTGCGTCTGACTACGTGGCATGCTCATGTGGCGCTGCCTCTTATATACCTGGCGCTGCCTGTGGTTTACGTGGCATGCTGACGTGGCGCTGCCTCTGGTATATGTGGCGCTGCCTCTGGCATATGTGGCATGCTCATGTGGCGCTGCCTCTGGTATATGTGGCGCTGCCTCTGATTGACGTGGCGCTGCTACTGGTCTAAATTAACCATGTGGCCATTGCCACCTGTTTCGATAGTTGGCATGTCATTGTCCACGCTGTCTACATGAGGTGACTGGTTGCAAGGAAGGAGGAAGATCGGGATCTGTGGTTGAAGAGAACGTGTACTCACCTGGGATTGAAGTCGATACTGGAATCTGCAATGTCTTCATGGTCTTCATGAGATTGAGTGCCACACGTAGCACTTCCGTGTGTGAACAGGAATATACTTATTATCATTGTTGATGTGAAGAGAGGAGAAGCCTGGAGAAGGAGAGGGTTCTGTAGGGATTATTGTGTGAATCTTCATCTTCTCCTTTGTCTGTTTCCCCTCCACGCTCTTCTAATGATGATAATGAGATACTGTTTGATATATTTCTTCATGAGTTGGAGACTTTGCTGCAGATACTGACTCTACAGGTATTTGACGACTTCTGAGTATCTGTCAGACTGGGTTCATTTCAGAGTGGTGGTGAAGATGCCTGTAGCTCTCTCGTTTTTTCCTTTTTATCTTCTTCTGAATACGTACAGTGGCCCAAGGGGCCTCTGGCCACTACTTCCACAAAAGACATACCATATGACGGTGTATGGCTCAATATTTTAGCAGATGATTCATTCAGATGTTATTCATTCGGTGAGTACCACTGAGTGGTGGAGATAGGCCCTGAGAATCACGTGGAGACACGAACAGGGTCTAGCTGAATTGGTGACCCATAACTCCCGAGCTACAGACCTGAACTCGCCCCCACAGAATATATTGGTGGTCTGCTCCCACCTCTCTCATTRTGACGCGGCCACCCTGCTTGCTGAAGCGACCGTAACCAATCCCTCCACAATGCCGAAGTGCTGAAGTGCGTTGTGAAGGGCATTGTGGGAGTCATATGAGTTTACCTGCAGGGGCCCCTAAATTGATGAAAAGGGAGCCCTTTGGTCTCTCTCTCTCTCTCTCTCTCTCTCTCTCTCTCTCTCTCTCTTCTTTTCTTTTGTGGCACGAATACATGTTTTATTTATTATTGTTACTATTTTTACTTTTTTTATTTTTTAGTATATAGATATATATATATACATATATATTTTTTATTTTACTTTTTTGCGCACCTGGCGCATCTTCCACAGTGTGTGCACTGTGCACTGCGCACCGCACTGCATACAGCGCACAGTGCGCGCGCTGGAATTCCGGTGCACTGCGCACTGCGCACCGCACCGGCCCACGCTGCGCACTGGTGCGCCGCAAGTATGGTCTGCGGTGTTCACCCGTGATGTGAGTAGGTGATGTGCCACTTTGCTCCGTGTTGGATGTGTGGACTGCCTCGTCTGGGCTCTGCCACTGCCTTGCTGCCTGTCCCACTTGCTTCCCAGGTCGTTCTTGGCATGCTGCTGTGTTCGATGTGTAGTGTGGCCGTGTTGTCAGTGTGGCCTTGCGCTTCGCTGCTCTGCTGCCTTGCCGCTTCACCCGCAGGCTGTGCGTTCCCTGTCCTTTGCTGGCATGCCTTGTAAGTCGGTTGCCTTTTTGGTGTTGCCTTGTGCTTCACTGCACGATTGCCGTGCTGCCTGTCCACTTGCCCTGTCATTCTTTGCAGCAGTCCTCGGCACCTGGTGCTTCGCTGAGTTGTTCCCTGCTGCTATGTCTGTGGCTGTCTTGTTGGCATTGCCTTGTGCTTCACTGCGTGGTTGCCACACTGCGTGGCCGCTTGACATGTCGTTCCTTGCAGTAGTCTTTGGCGTTGAGCAACTGTGTTGCCTCTGCAGCTTTGCCTGGTGCTTCACTGGGATGCTGCCCGCTGCTGTTTTCCGTTTGGGGACAGTCTGCCTTCAACAAGGGTCAAAGGGTTCATGACCCAAACTGTCAATACGGGCATTCCGCAGATTGTCGAGGATTCAGCCTCCTGACGAGTCGGTGGAACTCCGACGAAACAATCTTTTTTCTCTGACTTTGCGATTTTTTTGGGACTTGTTTTTTTTTCTGGTTTGCTTGTTTGGTGTGCTTGTATGTCATCTTCCCTTCNCCCCCCCCCCCCCCCCCAGCCTATTGTTCTCTCCTGGTCTTAGCACTTTTGGGACCTGTTTTGGTTTGCCTGTTTGGTCTGTTTGCGTGTGGTCTGCCCTCCTGCCTCCCCCATGCCCTCCATCCTATGTGGGACTCTGGAAAGCTAGTCAAGGTAAGCCACGGATGTATGAGGTAGCTTCAGAGAAGTAAAGTGGCAGCAGAGAGGGTTTCTTTGGATATGACCAGGGCCTCGTGTACCACTATGTACGGTGGGGTGGGTGGCGAGTACACCATATTGTACGATTTTTAACACATACACACACATAGCAGGGGGAAGGGGGGCGGACACAGCGCAGTTTGCGTTCAACAGGGTTTCTTTTGAAATTTCCTCTTCTAAAGTAGACATCTCCAGCCACTCCCCCCCACCAGAAAAGACCAAAATTTCCAAAAAGACTTTACAAACAAACAAACAAAAAAAGGCCGACATTCGGCTGAACGTTCAAGGCCTCCGGCCGTTCAGGCCGTCATGTTCGGCCCAGCCAGGAGGCCGGTAACGCTGATCATAATAATATTGACAATTTGACAACCGTAATTACTAGTGAAAATAAAAATGGGACAAACAATGGCACTGATAGTTCACACAGGCAAAGTTGTGTGAAACAGTTGTGTAAACAAGGGGACAAGCAATGGCACTGGTAAAAATGGGACAAGCACTCATATCGACATTTTCAGCCTGGTAACTGACACACGCAAAGTTGACCATATCGGTTTGCCTGATGAATGAAACAAATGAAAGGAAAAAAAAAAATCAAAAACACACACCTCCTTGACTCAGACTGGAAATGGTCGTGAGTACAGTGTGGTTGGTAGTGCTTGCATCTTTGTCATCCTGGCTCGACACGCCACATACACACATGCACGCACACATCCTCTGTCAATTTGTCGATTTGATCTCACAAGGTAGTCAAGGGCAATGATGAAGTTCGGCTCCATGGCACACATGTAGACAGCCCATTGGCAACAATCAGTGGACCATGAAGATAGCACACAAAAGGTAGCAACAGAAAAAATAGCGCAACAGAAAAGATAGCACAGAGAAGATAGCAACAGAAACGATAGCGCAGAAGATAGCCACAGAAAGCAACAGAAAAGAGAGCAACACAAAAGAGAGCGACAGAAAAGAGAGCACCAGAAGAAAGCACAAGAAGATTGCAACAGAAAACAGTAGCAAACCCAAGGCATAGCACACACAGAAAAATGTGCTTCCAGCCAGACCCACCTTGATTATGGAGAGGACATGAGGATCAAGGTTTTTCAAAGTTATTTGCTGAGCCCATGGAAGTCTTTTTCCTTCCTGGAAAAGTGCTTCCTGCATAACAGTGAACGAAAGGCAACTTCATGAGCACTCCACTCAGACACCATTAACTGTTGCAGGCAAGGCAGCCGCCTGCATCTGGTTCAAGCTCCCAAAAGGAAAAGAAAAAAGGTGACACTGCGACAGCACAATAGCATGTCCATTGGCCCAGAAACAACACCGCTTCCATGTTTTCACTTGTACTCACACCTACCTCCATTGTGCCTTTTCATCAAACTCAACCACTTCTCGTTTTCCTTTCCCCCCTCCCTATTCTTGTTTTCTGTGATGCATGGGGACAGGGTGGGGTGGAGCAGGGTGGGGTCAGTTCGGGTGGGGTGAGGTGGGCCCCGTTGGGCTGGGTTGGGGTGGTTGATGTGGGGTGAGGAGCCATGGCAGGAGGAATTGAAGACTCCATTCCCCTAACACAGTTAACTTAACACAGTTACAGGTTGGTAACTTGGTACACAGTTACAATCTGTAAGGTGTTGACTGTTGTGGCATGTAACTGTGTTAGAAGGAACCATGCCAGAAGGAACTAAAGACTCCATTCGCCTAGCAGAGTTAACACAGTTAGAGATTGGTAACTGGGTACACAGGTACAACCTCTCAGGCGTTGACGACTGTAACATGTGACTTCATTAGAAAAGGAGCCATGGCAGGAGGAATGAAAGACAGATAGTCGGCTCGCCCCCCCTAGTACGTCTTGGTAAGGGTAAGTTATGCCCCCTTCCATCCATGCTACCGTCTTCACCCGAAAATAACGCCCGGCGGCCGGGGCGTTATATTCAACTTACCCTAAAAAGATTAGATTTTTGTTTTCACTCAACGCCCCTTCGAATAGAACGCCCGCCCAGAGTGCCATGAAGAGGTTGCAAAGAAAATGAGCAATAGCGAGATGACAATATCCAGATTGCACAATCACATTGAAAGCCAGAAAGTATCACGGTGTCCAGAAAGCAGCATTGCACCAATATAACACCAATGGAGAATCGTAGCACTGAAAACCGAATGTCAATGAGAGCTTGCTCTCGCCACCACCAACATAAGTGTCCAGGCCCTTCTCCCTACTTGGCGCTTGGCGCCCAGCCTACTCCCTACACAGTTACGATCTGTCTACTAATTGACAATGCAACTGTTGATGTCAGCAGCCAACGAAGTACTTGAAGACGTCGACCAATGCAGACCATCGCCAATACCAGGTATGTGCCCTCACATCATCATCATGATCATCCTTCTCTCTCTCCCTCGACTTTTCACCCACGTCTTCCCTCTTTACACCCGAAGACCACCCCTGCGCTTCACTGTAGTCCAAGCCCCAGCCAGCTATGGAGGCTGGGCTATGGCGCTGCCCTCAGCAGCGCCCTTCTTCTCGCACGACCGCACGCGCACAGCACCTTGCCCTTGACGCACAGCAGCACGTGAGCCTACGCTCCAGCAGCGCTGCCGCACAAACTGGCAAGTGCCTGAATGAGACTCCAGGCAGCGAGCTCTTTCCTATATGGAAAGAGTCTGCCTGCCCCGGCAGCCTGGCTGGGCTGGGCCTGTGCCCAGAAGCTTCTGGTAAGCCCCAGGAGGCTGTGCCTCTGCAGCTGGGCCTCGTTCAGTTAAGCTCTTCCCAACTGTCTGTGTATGTTGCTGTGAATCGTGCCCAGGGCCTGCATTTCGAGAAAGGCCTGAAAGGCCGTGGAAAATGTTTGCTGCTCGGGACCTGGGCTTCCTCAACCAACTGGCGCGACACAACTGCCTGTACCCCAATTACGAAATTGACAGCCTTGGGCCTCTCGTGATTTGGTTAGGCCCACCTTCACTACGGGCGGGCACATCTGTATCAGGGGCCCCCTTAGGCCTGCCGAGGAGCCAATTCCTCGCATTCCCTCCTCCTTTGCTTCGGTAGTCCTCTGAGAAGTCTTCTATTCTGCAGGCATCTTCCCCTTGAGTGCTCTTTCATAGCCTGCAATAGGTGCTTTTTGCTGAAGCTCTTCTCTTGTAAACCACCGATCTTCACTAGGATCAGTATGGTGTCTGAATCTGACACGGTACTGCATTCTTGGCTTTGGAGGACAGCCTCTACTGGGAGGTTTAGGTACTGGCATCACCCGATGCTCCACAATTTCGTCTGGAGGGAAATTGTGCAGTCACTGTGAAAGGTGCCAGCTTTGAGGCATGAAAAACTGGGTGTGTGCGTAGGTGAGGCAGGATGCGAATCACATAGGAAGGTTTGTCTATTTGATCCCCCACTATGTCTAGGACCTCCCAAGGACCGAAGTACTGTGACATTAACTTCCTAGAGATTCCCAATTCCTGTCCCAGTTCAGATGATTTAACCCAGACCTGTTCTCCTACCTCAAACTGAAGATGGCCATCTGTGCTTGTTCTCAGACGCCACCATGACATCTTCAGCTTTCTTAATGTGGTCTACAGCATGTAGCATATGTGCTGCCAGGTGGTGCAGATGGCTGAGTTTCTGGTAGTAGGAAATCTAAGGGGGTCTGAGGCTTCCAACCAAGATGCAGTTGGTTGGGAGTCATGCCAGTAGTGCTGCGCACAGCATTGTCGTACAAGCTGGCGACGAGAGGCAATTTCTCGTCCCAGTCATCCTGACTTGGCTTGATGTAATGCCTTAGTAGGTGCTGCGCTACTCGGTTCATCTGTTTCGTCTGCCCGTTTGACTCAGGGTGATTCCCTGACGTCATCTGCAGTCTGGTACCCCTCTGTTGGGCCGTGTTTTGCCACAGTTCGCTTGTAAAGCGAACATCCCTATCGCTGACAATAGACATGGGCAAGCCAAAGTCTCGTACCCAGTTATCCATAAACAATATGATGATGTAGTCAGTTTTAGCAGTCTCTGACATAGCGATTAGTCTTGCATACTTGGCAAACGGTCCGCTATAACGAAGATGTGTCTTTTCCAGTCCTGCTCGTCACAAGAGTATCTGTGAAGTCCATGGGCACACTTTGACCAGGACCTTCAGGGATCGGCAAGGGCTTAATGAGCCCAAGCGGAGCCTGAGTCCTAGACCTGGCAGGTTTCCACATACCTTTTGGCATCTTGCATCATACCAGAATCTTTGCACTAGGTTAACTGATGTCTTTTTATAACCAAAATGACCGGTTGCATCATGGCATTCTCCTAAAAATAAACTACGTAAATTTGTCAGAAGTTACTTTATCTTTCGCTTCTAACTTACGAACGATCTTAGACATAACTGGATTTTGCTGATAGGCTTCCACCAAGGATCGAGTTACATCGTCGGATATACCAAACTCTGTCACTAGCGCGCCCAAATAATCTACCCTACGCGATAGTGCATCAACCACTTTGTTATACTCTCCCTTGATTGGATCAAGTTGATAGTCATACATGTCTATCACTTGAATCCACCTTTCTATGGCATCAGAGAGTACAAACTGAGTCTTGATCTAGCGCAAAGTCTCGTGGTCAGATCTCAAGTCAAAGAATTTGCCTAGGAGGTAGTGTCTCAAGTGCACCAGCGCTCTATAGAGGGCATAGAGTTCACGCTCATACGTAGACTTTGCTAGCTTTTGAGATGGCATTTTCTTGCTCATGTACTCGATAGGCCTTAACTTCTTCCCCTCCTTTTACGCAAGGATCGCGCCTATGCCGTATTGGTTGGCGTCTGTGGTCACTACAAAGGGTTGCTCAGGATCTGGAATTTTGAGAACTTCATAGTGTGTCAGAGCATACTTCAATTTCTTGAAGCTTGCTTCACACTCTTCGATCCACTCCCAAGGGGTGTCAACGCGAGTTAGATCTATTAATAGGGAAGTTGTAGTACTATAGTTCTTAACAAACGAACGATAGTAGCCCGCCATTCCCAAAAACGATCGGACCTCAGTACCTATCTGAGGTATGGGCCAGTCACGTATGCTGGCCACGTTGGCATCGTCCGGCCTCAACCCATCCGAAATTTCATGACCCAAGTACAAGATTTTGGTGCGACCGAACTCGCATTTCTCCAAGTTGACCTTGTATTGGTGCTGTCTTAGGAGACCTCGCACTGTTTTCAAGTGCTCAGCTTGCTCCTCTACAGTCTTACTAAAGATAAGGATATCATCGAGGTACACGACGATAAACTTGTCTAGGTAATCATGAGAAATCCTATTCATTGTATGTTGGAATGTCCCAGGGGTATTCCATAGGCCAAAGGGCATCACCACAAACTCGTACAGACCGTACCTGGTCTGGAAAGCGGTTTTGTGCTGGTCCTCAAGTCTAATAGCAATTTGATGGTATCCGGACTTCAGGACTATCTTTGTGAAGTACCGACATCCCTGCACTCTATCCAATAGGTTATCGATGCAAGGTAGGGGCTCAGTGTTCTTAATTAACGGTGATGGCATTGAGGCCCTTATAGTCAATGCACATCCTTAGTGTACCTCCCTTCTTAGGAACGAATGAGACTGGAGCACCATAAGGGGAGGTACTAGGCCGAATCCATCCCTCTTCTGTGAGCCCTTTGAGCTGGCGGGGGAGCTCATCCAACTCCGCAGGAGATATCCTATAGATCCGTCCTCTAGGTACTTTGCTACCAGGGATGACTTCTATCGCATGGACAACCTACCTTTCTACCACACCACTGGGCTCCTCAAAAAGGTCTGGATACTGAGCAACGACTGCTTCTATCTCTGGGGGTGATTTTACGGCCTCCCCTTTCTCAGAGACAAAGACACAGTACATGCCTTCCTCGCGATTCTGTTTATAGTAGTTATAGAATGAAGATGCACACATGCACCCGTAGTTTTCCACTAGACTGCTAGCTTTGAACTTCTACAGTCTTACGGTTCTACCATTGGGCAACTTGTGGATCATCACCTTCCTATCCCAATCGAATTGAGGTTGAGCAACCTCGAGGTAGTACATACCTAGCAGCATATCAAATGGCAGTTCGTTGCTGACAAGGAACGAGATTTTATGTCTCAGTTCCCCTCCTCCATAGGAGAAGGTGCAGACTACGTCCTTGATATAGTATTGGGCAATCATACTATGCTTGTTGGTTAGCGTAGAGGCTACAGATATGCTAAGCCGCTGCACTTGGTCCCCTAAGCGCAATCTGTCCACACAAGCACGATTGATGAAGTTTCGTGTAGAGCTTATGTCTGCGAAGGACCCACTTTGCGGCCACCTACACCAACCTATACCACGAAATGTGCACCCCTAGGACCTTTGCTAATCATCGCCCAAGAGTCTTTAGGGTCCTTCCGTGACCACTCAGTCTGTAACTCTTCTAGGGATTCAAACACATCTCTTGAATAGAGCATCGATGGGTCTGAATGTGTCTGCGGGGCGATCAATGGGTCACTAGCCTTGGCCAACACCTGAAGTGGTGAATGGCACGTTACCACTTCAACACGAGTAAGAGCGGCTAACACTCCTACTGGCCCAAGGTGTTTCCCTGCAAAGTGCTCGCAGAAGCACTGCCAGGGTTCGGAGACAATAGTGACCTTCTTGCCTCGACATCTCCTTGATGTGTGTCCATAGTTGCCACAATTTAGACAAGTGCCCCTGGCAACTTGGTCTCTCCACACCTCGTAATCTAAACCAAGTTTTACCCATGCAGGTGTTCCTTGGTCCCCCTTACCCTTGGACCAGCCTACCTTCTGCTTCCCGGTGTCGACCGGTAGAAGTGATCTGCCAACACGCTGACCAACCCTATACCTCGCGCCGCGTCTGTCACCCACGGGAGGGCTGGTTGGGGCTCCTGTAACCTTCAAGAGATCAACCTCGCCAGTATCACCAAAACACGCTAGCACCGGGAAATAAGGCAAGAAACTGCCGACGACGAAACAAATCGTAGAAGCGACCAAAACGAGTGTTTTTATTTAGTTCAAATAACATGATAGTTCGCATTGCGACCGACCCTTGGGTCTTGTCCATAGCAAGAGTCTCTAAGGTTCACCTGAGTCCCGACGGAACGCGGGTTCGCCATGAAACGGACTTGATGCGTAAAAAGACCCGGCACATGTACGAACAGCCCCGACACTAGTGCAAATAAGACTGGTGATTTAATAGGTCGGGCGCTTTCGCAGCACTCGCTTGGGATACCGGTAGCGGATCCGTCTTCTTCCCGGTCAGTGAGTCGACTCTGAACCGCCCGACTGTAAGAAAGGCGCCACCTTGGTCCGTTCTGCTCTGGCCCGGTCTACTCCGGCCCAATCTGGTATGGTCTGCCTGCCAGTCTGGTCTGATCCAGTCTGGTGCAGTCTGGTCTCGTGTGGTCTGATCCTGCTCAGTCCGGTTTGTTCCGACCTGATGCAGTCTAGTCTAGTTTTGGTATGGCCTTGTCTAATCTGGTCTGGACCGGCTGATCTTGTCTGATCTGGTCTGCCCCGGTCTGGTTCCGTCCGGTCTGATCTGATATGGTCTGGCTTGGTCTGGTGAGGACTGGTCTGACGCTGTCCGTCCCCGTCTCACTTAGTCTGAGCTGGTTTGAGCTGTTCTGGTCCGGTACGGCCTTGTCTGGTCTCGTCATTTGTCCCAGTATGATCCGGCCTGGTTTGTTGTGATCTGCTTTGATCACGCTCAGTCCAATCCGGTTGTAAGCAGCCTCCATTCGCCCGCGCACAGTTCAGTCTTTCGGCTGCGGATCCGCACAATGGTTGATAGGGACAACGGATATCTCGTTAGTCCAATCACGCGCGTCACTAATTAGATGACTGCAAACGATCTTCTTTTCTCGTTGTTGCTTTCAAGCCCGTTTCCGCGACTGTGGTATCGCAACACGGTAGATAGGGGTAAGGTCACAATGCCTTGTTCTGATGGGGCAGTCGGATTCTCCTCGTATCTCTCTCTCTCTCTCGTCTCTCACCTGTGATCACTTCCTGATACCGCACACACGTTAACTTAGTATAGAGCGCACGAATCTGGACGGCAGGGAGGGCTAGATTCATGCGCCTCCAGCAGGTGCGAATGTGGACATCCTCTTGCGTCTAAACACACGCACTCCTCTGCTCTGAGACAGCCGGTTCGAGCACTCTCCTATCCCCCCCCCCTGCACTCTTTCCCTCTCTTTCTCTCTCACCCTTTCTCTCTCTCCCTCTCTCACCTGCTCTCCCGCTCTCTCTCGCATGCGCGCGGGATTCGATTTACCCCTCCGCGCGATCCAATTCCCAACCTGTTCACGATTCCCTCCGAAGCGCTGCTTTGCTTCCTCGTGAGTGATCGAATCTCTTTCCCTCTCTTTCTCTGTCACCCTTTCTCTCTCTCCCTCTCTCACCTGCTCTACCGCTCTCTCTCGCGCGAGCGCGCGGGATTCGATTTACTCCTCCTCGCGATCCAATTCTTAACTTGTTCACGACTCCCTCCGCCTCGCGTTGCTTTGCTTCTTCGTGAGTGATCGCATCTCCCCGTGTCTGGCGATCCCACACCCCCGCACGCATACCTTCGGCTTTTTGCCGCGCGCGCAGTCGATTGGGTTTCCTTCGTCAGCTTCGGTAGCTTCAGCGCAGCTCTCTGGCCCGCGCGGTCTCTTCTGCCAGCGCGTAGCTCTCTCCGCGCTGCTGCTCCTCCTTGTTGCTATCCTCTCTCTCTCTCCCCCTCTCTCTCTCTCTCTCTGTGCTCTTGGGCTCGTGTTGATAGTTAATCCGCCTGCGCAGCCCCTGCCACGGTTCGCGAGCCTCCCCACTCTTTTTTCTTACTATCGCGCACCCAGCCTCACGGTACCCCCTCACTCTCTCTCGCACACCAGCTTTCCTCTCGCCTGCGCTGCTCGGATCGCCTTCGCAGCCTGGTTCCCTCGCGCACAGCCCATTTGCCATTCTCGCAGCAGATGGCCATGGCGACGAAGGTGATCACAGTAGCAACGATGAGAGTGGTGATGGTGATGGGGATAGTAAGCCACGTGAGAGATTCACGGTCGCGTGCACCTGTACGACGCCGGGCATGAGATTCACAAACACGTGCACCTGTACCGCAGCAACACGCAGTACTCCGCAGACAACATCTGTTGGCATAGGAACGTGCGCATGGTAACAAGGCTTCAATCTGTCTACCAGTCGATGGACAATCCTTTCTCTCTGTTGATTGGTGGCCAGCTGTCTAGGAGTGTACACACCATCTTCACCCTCAGATTCGAGCTATCTCGGAACAAACCCAGAGCGATCACTTGGCAGCTATGCCTAAGGCTGACTTAGCCCACTCTCTTGTGCCACTGCATATACTTCCAACTACCCTCATCACAAGTGTGTGCTCGTCATCGTTCCGATGAGATACACACAAGACGATGACAATGTTCCGACTACCTTTCTCGTAGGAAGCATTCATGATGGGGGTACGTATTGCCTTCCCCAAAAGAGCACACTCGTTCGTGCTCCTCCCCTTTCTCCCGAGTCTCTGCACCAGGCTCAGATCTTGGGCAAAGTGCCCGAGATTCCCACGCGTGTCAGTGACTAAAGTCTCCCCCTTGGTTCTCCCTCATGTACACTAGCGCGTGCGCCAGTCCCCAGTTCCCGTTGCTTCGTGAGCGAGCACGCTTGTCCAGCTCCGTGCGCTCCCGCTTGGTTCTCCCTCACGTACACTAGCAAGTGCGCCAGTCCCTTGTTCCCGTTGCTTCGTGAGCGAGCACGCTTGTCCATCTCCGTGCGCTCCCCGTCCATGCATTTCATCCCCCTACGCTCGCTACTGTCTTCGTGCGTGCGGAGTCTCATCTCCCCGCGTACAATCTTCTTCAGCAAGCTGGCAAGCTCCCTCTCTCGCGAGTCATTCTCCTGCGCTCGTTTGCACTATCTCTCTCGCTGATTAACGTGATCTCCTTAGTGCTCATTTGCACTCGCTCGCTCTCTCTATCTCCCATGCACTGTTAACCCATTGCGCGTTTTGTCTTCTCGTCTAGAGAGAGGAGATTCTCCATAGTAGTCCTACCTGTCCGTAGTAGCACGGATCTTCCCGCTCTTAAAGTAGATCTTTCGAAGAGCAGAGCACCCGTGTCCAGCGCGAGTCTCTTCTCCTCTTTTATTCGATGCTATTGATCTGCGTCCTTTTGTAGATCGGTTCGCTAGGGAATGCTTCGATTGGAGCACGAGCTGAAGTGTAAATACTTCTCAGAGTGGATAAGGCTCCGTTCATGATCCCGGTCCGTCCGCCACTGGGAGCCTGTCTGATAGTCTCGGTAACACTCTTTAATCTTTAACACTCTTTAATCTTACTTACTTGACTAGATACTTGCCTGATTAGATCCCTCCCTTCCATAAAGGGAAAATTCCCCCTTTTCGTGAGAGTAGAGTTTGCGCCTGCAAGTTTCCAGGAACCTATCTAGGTTCGTCGTCTTCTCCGAAGAGCACGCGTGTTCGTGCTCCCCCCCCGGAAGTCTCGATTAGTCCCCTGATTGCCTCTTTCGTGCGTGCGTGGTCGTGCCCCCTGGATGCACGACGTGCGTGTTCGCTGGCTCGCACGCCCGTGACCGGGATGTTCATATGCCCCTAAGATCGGACCCCCCCATCCAATTCTGAGCCAGCACCCTCCGTGTAACAGCCCGTGCCCCTTTCCGTGCGCCCGTCCGATAAAAAAAAAAACCGTCATGGGCCCGGTTCGGCTTATATACTTTGTCGGGCCCTTTCTCAAAGTGTGTCCCAGCCTTAGTGTGTTCCGGGGCCGCCGCCAAGTTGCAGCGCCCCGGTACCGGACCTCCGCCCGAGGCCCTCAATGGGTTTCCAGTAAAAGGGGCCCTTTTGTCGAGTACCGGGCCTTTTGCAGCGCACTGGTACCAGGCCTCTCCCCGAACCTAGGTCGGGCCTGCCTTCCCGCCGTCCCCGCATGAGAGGTACTGGCCTCTTAGAATCTCGCAGGCCAGACCCCGGGATTAATAATCTCATGGCCCTTTTTCCCTCGACTGGTCCGCAAGCCTCTTAAGGCCTTTCCTTAGGGCCACACGTCCAAGGCCCAAGCATGCTTGAGCAGCAATCTCTGCTCTAGTCTACCCCCATGATGAGCCTCGGTGCTGAGTGCCATTTAGCTCCCCTGAGGGTCTGCCTTAAAGACCGAAAGCTCCCTCCGTCCAACCCATCGCCACGGTACTCGAGGTAAGTCTGATCTCAGCGTTCCTGTCCGTCCTCCGTAGCCTCCGATCCCCTCCGTAGTAGCCGCTCCTTCGAGTCTTGTCAACGATTGGTCTCGATAGCGCGCGCAAGAAGGGCGCTTACCCAGAACTCAGGGGTTCTCTTCTTCTTGGCGCCTCAGTCTCGATTCTTGTCGCGTGAATCTGATCTCGTATCCTTTGGTGTCGGTTGTGATCCCGTCGGGCAAATTGACCGACTTCAGTCCTCGCCAAATGTTATCCTCAAGGAAGTAAAGTGCGGCGTAAGGCTTGGGCCACCCGACAGCAGCCCACTCCCCCCATTCTCAACGTCCCCGTCGAGCCATCTTGGAGTATCGTCTGATTGCCGAGAAGGAAAAACTTAATCGGTCGACACCTAATCCGTACTCGATCAACCCCAAGAAACATATTCCTCTCATAATTTTCTTTCTTCCTTTTGCTTTTCCTACCTCTCTTTCCACCATCGTTTCTTTTAGCTTTTCGCTTTTTATCCCTGGCTTGTTCTCTCAACCACTCCAGCGTTACCAGGCTACAGTGGCCTTCGGGTTTGTCTCGCCACTTGTGAAAGTAGGGTTCACCCCCGCTTTTGTACTTACCAATCGACTTCTTCAGTCTAATAGACGATACACCGCCTCCCCCTTTCGATATCAGGTTTCTGCCCTTTTGGGTCCACCACCCTTGTTCTCGAACGCCTTCGTCCTTCTTTCAGACCCTGCGACACAATTTTCAGCCCTGACCGATTCATTGTCGTTAATAACGGATTCCTTCACTTGGAATCCATCCTTGAGTTCTGACAGTTCCTTAAATTCTCTTGACGTACTTCTAAGCGGGTCAGCATCCTCAATAAACTTAACTTCCACGATGGCTTTTCCTCCGCCTTCTTGGTCAGATGGAAGTCGAATCCCATAGTCTTCCCCTTCCAAAAGGCTCCCATCTAATTCTCCTTCAACATTCACCGCCATGCATTGATCCATTATGAAGTCCCCAATATCTTTCATAGTAACCAGATTTTGCTTCGCAGTTGTCTTAGGACTATTCCCATCATTATTTCCGGATGTATTGACGGTCTCAGACGGTTGGACAAGGTCATAGTTGTCACCCGACTCGACGGTCTCAAACAGTTGAGCAAGCTCATCGCCGATGTCCTGCTCGACGGTGTCAGACGGCTGAGTAAGCTCATAGCCGACGTCCGGGTCAACGGTCTCAGACGGCTGAGTAAGCTCATAGCCGACGTCCGGCTCAACGGTCTCAGACGGTTGAGTAACCTCATAGCCGACGTCCGGCTCAACGGTCTCAGAAAGTTGAGCCAGCTAATAGTTGATGTCCGACTCTGCAAACTTAAACGTTGGGGCAAGCTTATAGCTCGTGTCCGAATACCCTGCCCCCTTGCTATGAGTATCGCTTGTCTTTTTCAAGCCACCGCATTCTTCAATCATTGGTATCACTTCCAGTGTTGTGGTTCGATCTGCCCATGTTTTCCGAATAACCTTCGGTCCTTCACCCCTCGGCGAGACTTTAATATGAAGGTTAGTACTATCGGCTCCATTTTCATCTGATTCCTCACTCACTTTCTTAACACACATTAGAGTTGTATCAGAATCCTCCTCGCAACTCTCGAACCGAATACTCGAAACCCCAACCATCAAACTATCATTCGGGTCTAGGTCCTCCTCAAACTGGACACTCGACACCCCGACCTCTCCCTGCTCTGGTTCTTCCGCTGTCCTCGTTTTAATGCCAGTATTGGTCTCCGTTGAAGTTCGGCAGAGTATATCTTCCTCCTCATTCTCCTTTGTATATCGGTTCTCCTCAAACCTGATACTCGGCATCCAAATTTCTCCCTGAATCACCTCCTGCGTTGTTCCCGCTTTAATGTTAGTATTCATCTTCGTAGAAGGCCTGTATGATATATCTTTCTCAACATTTGATCCTTCTCCACTCATTCCGCTCGACGGTTTTCTCATCACCTTTTTCTCGTCTGGCTGTATGCTCTTGTTGTAAAAAAACCTTCAACGACTCTGCGCACCGTCGAGGTGAGACATTTTTCATTCTCTTCATCCTTTCTCGTTTAACCCTTAGGGCTTTAATCTCCTCGACCTTTTCCCATCCTTCCCTATGTGATCTCCTTCGTTTTTCTTCTTCTCCACTTCTCCAACGCCTATCTTGAAATCCCCTATCGTCGTTCTTCTTCCAGTTGCTGCGGTTTCCTGCTTTCCATTCCCCTCTATCTCTACTTACTTTACCTTTGTCAGGCGGCTAGATGAGCTTTGGCAAATCCCCTATCGTCATTCTTCTTCCAGTTGCTGCGGTTTCCTCCTTTCCATTCCCCTCTATCTTTACTTACTTTACCTTTGTCAGGCGGCTAGATGAGCTTTGGCATCCGGTACCCCAGTCTGCAAAGCCAATCACCTCCTGCGTTGTTCCCGCTTTAATGTTAGTATTCATCTTCGTAGAAGGCCTGTATAATATATCTTTCTCACCATTTGATCCTTCTCCACTCATTCAGCTCAACGGTTTTCTCATGACCTTTTTCTCGTCTGGCCGTATGCTCTTGTTGTAAAAAAACCTTCAACGACTCTGCACTCCGTCGAGGTGAGACATTTTTCATTCTCTTCATCCTTTCTCGTTCAACCCTTAGGGCTTCAATCTCCTCGACCTTTTCCCATCCTTCCCTATGTGATCTCCTTCGTTTTTCCTCTTCTTCTCCACTTCTCCAACACCTATCTTGAAATCCCCTATCGTCGTTCTTCTGCCAGTTGCCGCGGGTTCCTCCTTTCCATTCCCCTCTATCTCTACTTACTTTACCTTTGTTAGGCGGCTTAAAATCTCTTCCATCCTCATCACCGAATTGTTTTCCTAAATGCCTTTCGGGTACTCCTTTCCCTAGTTTCTCCAACACCCCAAGTAGGTGAGCTTTGGCATCCTGTCCCCCAGTCTGCAAACCCAATGCCTTTGTTTGAGCGAACGACACCCTTTTAGTGGGCATGTTCTCCACAACAAACTCTCTTCCCTCGGTAGGTAGAGTCCCTATGAATAGACCGCATCGTTCCATCTCATCGAGAAACCCATTTTCTATCAATGGTTCAGATGTCGTCTCAAAGCGTCTTGGAAACGCCACTAACGTCTCTCCTTCCTCCTTCTTCATCTCCTTTAAGTCTTCGACTGAGTACAAGATATCGTCGCAAGCAAAGACTCGAGATAATCGTTCTCTGAAAGTTGTCCACTTCCCATCTTCGGGTATAGCAGCACGGACATCTTTGTCTAGTTTGAAATCCGTGTGATTAATGAATCCAATTATCGCTTCCCGATCMGTCCATCCTGCTCTCAAGGCATTAACTTCCCAGTCATTCAGGAATTCTTTTACCCGATGCCCAGTGAAATAAAGAGTTYGGGTATAGCAGCACGGACATCTTTGTCTAGTTTGAAATTCGTGTGATTAATGAATCCAATTATCGCTTCCCGATCCGTCCATCCTGCTCTCAAGGCATTAACTTCCCAGTCATTCAGGAATTCTTTTACCCGATGCCCAGTGAAATAAAGAGTCTGACTGAAATCCGGTAGTTGGTAAGATAAAGGACCGTATAGATGTCTGTATCCCATAGTATATGGACTTGGTCTACATGGTGGCTCATATCGTCCTTCTCGCCGAGTCTCTCTTGCTCCGTTCATCATCCTTTCTCCTCCATAAGACCTCTCCACTCAGGGTCTTTCCCCTTTTTTGTAGTATCTCCTTCTTGGAACTAACATCATATGATAAGTACTCCCTGATTCTATTCGCGCCCCATCCAAGTCATCAGTTGATCCAACTAATCAACGAACAAATGGTTACCATATTCTCTCTGGTGCTTGTGCAACCCACTCTCGACTGGTGAGGTCATAGACCCACACGACAGGCCCCGTCGAACGCTCCTATAACCCATCAAGACGTCAACAGGCCTAGGAAAGAACCGCCCTCTGGCGTATCTCTCCCTACCCTCATGTCGAGAAGGAGGATTGTCCAACGTACCATCGTCGCTGGCCTGTCATCTCCGCCTCGACCTGGACACGAGCTGGCCAACTCATGCGTCTCAGGGTGGACCGAAGTCACACGCGAACGAAGTGACGGTGTCTTGCTTGTGCATCCTCACTCCTATCCATGCCTCTACTCGGCCCACCTCAGGCATGGTCTCTTTTCCCGACTCGTGAAGTGAATCAATCCCCCTAGCTATCCATCAGGATCAACTAGCCTATCTAGCCCCTGCCCAACTCCTTGCAATCCAGGGTGCTTCTCCCCTCCCCTTCAGTCCCTCCAGTTCTTCCCCTACTTATAATTTTGTCTCTTGGAGTCGAATGGGGGTAGACTGACCAAAGGGTAGGGGAAAAAAACCAGAATTATCTCGCTCGATCACAATCACAAGAAGGATTAAAGGAAGAAATGCATGAGATCACCAAATGCAAGAATCAAAAATATCACCAGCATTGCAAAAGTCGATGTCTCACCGGGCATGCCCATCGCTGGTTGGCTGGTGGCTCGTCGTCCGCTCCGCTCTAGCCGTGCTCCTCTCCTGATCCTCTCACGTCCCCGCGGTTACAGGCGGACCAAAGTCCTGAGAGGCAACCTTCCCCGGCAATGGCGGCACTGTCAACCGGTAGAAGTGATCTGTCGGCACGCCGACCAACCCTATACCTCGCGCCGCGTCTGTCACCCACGGGAGGGCTGGTTGGGGCTCCTATAACCTGCAAGAAATCAACCTCGTCAGTATCACCAAAACACGCTAGCACCGCGAAATAAGGCAGGAAACTGCTGACGACGAAACAAA
Source organism: Chara braunii (assembly GCA_003427395.1). Classification (NCBI taxonomy): domain Eukaryota; kingdom Viridiplantae; phylum Streptophyta; class Charophyceae; order Charales; family Characeae; genus Chara; species Chara braunii. The sequence continues at coordinate 574,366 of BFEA01000390.1, read as the reverse complement.
TCCTAGAAGCGACCAAAACGAGTGTTTTTATTTAGTTCAAGTAATATGATAGTTCGCATTGCGACCGGCCCTTGGGTCTTGTCCATAACAAGAGTCTCTAAGGTTCACCTCAGTCCCGACGGAACGCGGCTTCGCGATGAAACGGACTTGATGCGTACAAAGATCCGGCACATGTACGAACAGCCCCGACACTAGTGCAAATAAGACTGGTGATTTAATAGGCCGGGCGCTTTCGCAACACTCACTCGGGATACCGGTAGTGGATCCGTTTTCTTCCCGGTCGGTGAGCCGGCTCTGAACCGCCCGACTGTAAGAAAGGCGCCACCTTGGTCCGATCTGCTCTGGCCCGGTCTAATCCGGCCCGATCTGGTATGGTCTGCCAGCCAGTCTGGTCTGATCCGGTCTGGTGCGTCTGGTCTCATGCATTCTGATCCTGCTCAGTCCGGTTTGTTCCGACCTGATGCAATTTGGTTTAGTTCTGGTATGGCCTTGTCTCATTTGGTCTGGACCGGCTAATCTTGTCTGATCTGGTCTGCCCCGGTCTGGTTCCGTCTGGTCTGATCTGATATGGTCTGGCTTGGTCTGGTGAGGACTGGTTTGACGCTGTCCGATCCCGTCTAACTTAGTCTAAGCTGGTTTGAGTTGTTCTGGTTCGGTACGGCCTTGTCGGGTCTTGTCTGATCCGGCCTGGTTTGTTGTGATCTGCTTTGATAAGGCTCATTCCAATCCGGTTGTAAGCAGCCTCCGTTCGCCCACGCACAGTTCAGTCTTTCGGCTGCGGATCCGCATAATGGTTGATAGGGAGAACGGATATCTCGTTAGTCCACTAATTAGATGACTGCGAACGATCTTCTTTTCTCGCTGTTTCTTCCAAGCCCATTTTCACGACTGAGGTATCGCAAGATGATAGATAGGGGCAAGGTCACAATGCCTTGTTCTGATGGAGCAGTCGTATTCTCCTCGTATGTCTCTCCCTCGTATCTCTCTCTCTCTCTCGCCTCTCACCTGTGATCAATTTCTCGTACCGCACACACGTTAACTTAGTATAAAGCGCACGAATCTGGACAGCAGGGAGGGCTAGATTCATGCACCTCTTGCGGGCGTGAATGTGGACATCCTCCTGCGCCCAAACACACGCACTCCTTCGCTCTGAGACAACCGGTTAGAGCACTCTCCTATCCCCCCCCCCTGCACTCTTTCCTTCTCTTTCTCTCTCACCCTTTCTCTCTCTCCCTCTCTCACCTGCCCTCCCGCTCTCCCTCTCTCGCGCTCGCGGGATTCGATTTATTCCTCCGCACGATCCAATTCCCAACCTGTTCACGATTCCCTCCGGCGCGCGCTGCTTTGCTTCCTCGTGAGTGATCACATCTCCCCGTGTCTGGCGATCCTGCACCCCCGTATGCATACCTTCGGCTTTTTGCAGCGCGCGCAGTCGATTGGGTCTCCTGAGTGAGCTTCGGTAGCTCCAGCGCAGCTCTCTGGCCCGTGTGGTCTCTTCTGCCAGCGCGTAGCTCTCTCCACGCTGCTGCTCCTCCTTACTTTTATCCTCTCTCTCTCCCTCTCTCTCTCTCCATCTCAGCGCTCTTGGGCTCGCGTTGATAGTTAATCCGTCTGCGCAGTCCCTGCCACGTTTCGCGAGCCTCCCCACTCTTTTTCTTACTATCGCGCACCCAGCCTCACGGTACCCCCTCACTCTCTCTCGCACACCAGCTTTCCTCTCCCCGCGCACAGTCCTCTTCTCGCCCGCGCTGCTCGGTTCGCCTTTGCAGCCCGGTTCCCTCTCGCACAGCCCATTCGCCATTCTCGCAGCAGATGGCCATGGCGATGAAGGTGATCACTGTAGCGGCGATGAGAACGGCGATGGTGATGGGGATAGTAAGCCACGTGAGAGATTCACGGTCGCGTACCTGTACGCTGTCGGGCATGAGATTCACAAACACGTCCACCTGTACCGCAGCAACACGCATTACTCCGCAAACAACATCTGTTGGAATAGGAATGTGCGCATGGTAACAAGGCTTCAATCTGTCGACCAGTCGATGGACAATCCTTTCTCTCTGTTGATTGACGGCCAGCTGTCTAGGTGTATACACACCATCTTCACCCTCAGATTCGGGCTATCTCGGAGCAAACCCAAAGCGATCACTTCTACTCTAGCTTTGCTCGGCCAGCTATGCCTAAGGCTGACTTAGCCCACTCTCTTGTGCCACTACATATACTTCCAACTACCCTCATCACAAGTGTGTGCTCGTCATCGTTCCGATGAGATACACACAAGACGATGGCTGCGTTCCGGCTACCTTTCTCGTAGGAAGCATTCATGATGGGGGTACGTATTGTCTTCCCCAAAAGAGCACACTCGTTCGTGCTCCTCCCCTTTCTCCCAAGTCTCTGCACCAAGCTCAGATCTTGGGCAAAGTGCACGAGATTCCCGCGCGTGTCAGCGACTAGAGGATCCCCCTTGGTTCTCCCTCACGTACACTAGGGCGTGCGCCAGTCCCCAGTTGTCGCTGCTTCGTGAGCGAGCACGCTTGTCCAGCTCCGTGCGCTCCCCCTTGGTTCTCCCTTACGTACACTAGCGCGTGCGCCAGTCCCCAGTTCCCGTTGCTTCGTGAGCGAGCACGCTTGTCCAGCTCCGTGCGCTCCCCGTACACGGGTTTCTCCCCCGTACGCTCGCTGATGTCTTCGTGCGTGTGGAGTCTCATCTCCCCCCGTACAATCTTCTTCAGCAAGCTGGCAAGCTCCCTCTCTCGCGAGTCATTCTCCTGCGCTCGTTTGCACTTTCTCTCTCGCCGATTAACGTGATCTCCTTGGTGCTCATTTGCAGTCGCTCGCTCTCTCTATCTCCCATGCACTGTCAACCCATTGCACGCGTTGTCTCCTCGTCTAGAGAGAGGAGATTCTCCATAGTAGTCCTACCTGTCCGTAGTAGCACGGATCTTCCCGCTCTTAAAGTAGATCTTTCGTAGAGCAGAGCACCCGTGTCCAGTGCAAGTCTCTTCTCCTCTATGATTCGATGCTATTGATCTACGTCCGTTTGTAGATCGGTTCGCTAGGGAATGCTTTAATTGCAGCACGAACTGAAGTGCAAATACTTCTCAGAGTAAATAAGGCTCCGTTCATGATACAGGTCCGTCCGCCACTGGGAGCCTATTTGATAGCCTCGGTAACACTCTTTAATCTTACTTACTTGATTAGATACTTGCCTGATTAGATCCCTCCCTTCCATAAAGGGAAAATTCCCCCTTTTTGTGAGAGTAGAGTCTGCGCCTGCAAGTTTCCAGGAACCTATCCAGGTTTGTTGTCTTCTCCCAAGAGCACGCTTGTTCGTGCTCCCCTCTTGGAAGTCTCGATTAGTCCCCTGATTGCCTCTTTCGTGCGTGCGTGGTCATGCCCCTTGGATGCACGACGTGCCTGTTCGCTGGCGCGCCCGCCCGTGACCGGAGCGTTCCAAACGCCCCTGAGATCGGACCCCCCCGTGCATTTCTGAGCCAGCACCCTCCGTGTGCCAGCTCGTGCCCCTTTTCGTGCGCCCGTCTGAAAAAAAAATAAAAAAATTATGGGCCCGGTTCGGCTTATATACTTTGTCGGGCCCATTCCCGACGTGTCCCGACCTTAGTGTGTTCCGGGGCCGCCGCCAAGTTGCAGCGCCCCGGTACCGAACCTGCGCCCGAGCCTGTTTGGGCCCTCGATGGGTTTCCAGTAAAAGGGGCCCTTTTGTCGGGTACTGGGCCTTTTGTAGAGCCCTGGTACCAGGCCTCTCCCCGAACCTAGGTCGGGCCTGCCTTCCCGTAGTCCCCGCATAAGAGGTACCGGCCTCTTAAAATCTCGCAAGCCGGACCCCAGGATTAATAATCTCATGGCCCTCTTTTCCCTCGACCGGTCCGCAGGCCTCTTAAGGCCTTTCCTTAGGCCCACACGTCCAAGGCCCACGTCTGCTTGAGCAGCAATCTCTGCTTTAGTCTACCCCCATGATGAGCCTCGGTGCCGAGTGCCATTTAGCTCCCCTGAGGGTCTGCCTTAAAGACCGAAAGCTCCCTCTGTCCAACCCATCGCCACGGTACTCGAGGTAAGTCTGATCTCAGCGTTCCTGTCCGTCCTTCATAGCCGCTCCTTCGAGTCTTGTCAACGATTGGTCTCGATAGCGTGCGCAAGAAGGGCGCTTACCCAGAACTCAAGGATCCGCTTCTTCTTCGCGCCTCAGTCTCGATTCTTGTCGCGTTAATCTGATCTCGTATCCTTTGGTGTCGATTGCGATCCCGTCAGGCAAATTGACCAACTTCAGTCCTCGCCAAATGTTATCCTCAAGGAAGTAAAGGGCGGCGTAAGGCTTGGGCCACAAACAGCAGCCCACTCCCCCCATTCTCGACGTCCCCGTCGAGCCATCTTGGAGTATCGTCTGATTGCCGAGAAGGAAAAACTTAATCGGCCGACACCTAATCCGTACCCGATCAACCCCAAGAAACATATTCCTCTCATAATTTTCTTTCTTCCTTTTGCTTTTCGTACCTCTCTTTCCACCATCGTTTCTTTTAGCTTTCCACTTTTTAGCCCTCGCTTATTCTCTCAACCACTCCAGCGTTACCAAGCTACAGCGGCCTTCGAGTTTGTCTCGGCACTTGTGAAAGTGGGATTCACCCCCCCTTTTGTACTTACCGATCGACTTCTTCAGTCTAATAGACGATAGACCGCCTCCCCCTTTCGATATCAGGTTTCTGCCCTTTTTGGTTCCACCACCCTCGTTCTCGAATGCCTTCGTCCTCCTCCCATCTCGTCTCCATCCACTCGATGAGACTATCAAGGGAGTAAGGGAAGGTTTCATCAAAAAAGCCCCACACGACAAACTTAGACGGGTCCATCTCCCCACCACGGAGTATAGTTCCGCCTTTATACCACCATAGAGGCCGTACCCAAAGCGGCAATTCGTTACGGAAATGTCGTAGACTAACTACATGAAGCTAGAGCCGCATCAGGAGCACCAGCTACAGTATGTACGAGCACACGCATGTATAAGGGTGAGCAGCAAGAGAAAACGAAGACCCAAGTCTACATTCCAAACTTGCATCTCAACCACAATTTCGGACCCTGCGACACAATTTTCAGCCCTGACCGATTCATTGTCGTTAATAACGGATTCCTTCACTTGGAATCCATCCTTGAGTTCTGACAGTTCCTTAAATTCTCTTGACGTACTTCTAAGCGGGTCAGCATCCTCAATAAACTTAACTTCCACGATGGCTTTTCCTCCGCCTTCTTGGTCAGATGGAAGTCGAATCCCATAGTCTTCCCCTTCCAAAAGGCTCCCATCTAATTCTCCTTCAACATTCACCGCCATGCATTGATCCATTATGAAGTCCCCAATATCTTTCATAGTAACCAGATTTTGCTTCGCAGTTGTCTTAGGACTATTCCCATCATTATTTCCGGATGTATTGACGGTCTCAGACGGTTGGACAAGGTCATAGTTGTCACCCGACTCGACGGTCTCAAACAGTTGAGCAAGCTCATCGCCGATGTCCTGCTCGACGGTGTCAGACGGCTGAGTAAGCTCATAGCCGACGTCCGGGTCAACGGTCTCAGACGGCTGAGTAAGCTCATAGCCGACGTCCGGCTCAACGGTCTCAGACGGTTGAGTAACCTCATAGCCGACGTCCGGCTCAACGGTCTCAGAAAGTTGAGCCAGCTAATAGTTGATGTCCGACTCTGCAAACTTAAACGTTGGGGCAAGCTTATAGCTCGTGTCCGAATACCCTGCCCCCTTGCTATGAGTATCGCTTGTCTTTTTCAAGCCACCGCATTCTTCAATCATTGGTATCACATCCAGTGTTGTGGTTCGATCTGCCCATGTTTCCCGAATAACCTTCGGTCCTTTGCCCCTCGAGGAGACTTAAATATCAAGGCTAGTATTATCGGCTCCATTTTCATCTGATTCCTCACTCACTTTCTTAACACACATTAGAGCTGCATCAAAATCCTCCCTGCAACTCTCGAATCGAATACTCGAAACCCCAACCATTATCATTCGGGTTTGAGTCCTCCTGAAACCGGACACTCGACACCCAGAACTCTCCCTGCTCTGGCTCTTCCACCGTCCTCGTTTTAATGCTAGTATTCGTCTCCGTTGAAGCTCGGCAGAGTATATCTTCCTCCTCATTCTCCTTTGTATACCGGTGCTCCTCAAACCTGATACTCGGCACCCAAATTTCTCCCTGAATCACCTCCTGCGTTGTTCCCGCTTTAATGTCAGTATTCATCTTCGTAGAAGGCCTGTATGATATATCTTTCTCACCATTTGCACATTGATCCTTCTCCACTCATTCAGCTCGGCGTTTTTCTCATGACCTTTTTCTCGTCTGTCCGTATGCTCTTGTTGTAAAAGAACCTTCAACGACTCTGCGCTCCTTCGATGTGAGACACTTTTCATTCTCTTCACATCCTTTCTCGTTCAACCCTTACGGGTTCAACCTCCTCGACCGTTTCCCATCCTTCCCTATGTGATCTCCTTCGTTCTTCCTCTTCTTCTCCACTTCTCCAACGCCTATCTTGAAGTCCCCTATCGTCGTTCTTCTTCCAGTTGCCGCGGTTTCGTCCTTTCCGTTCCCCTCTATCTCTACTTACTTTACCTTTGTCAGGCGGCTTGAACTCTCTTCCATCCTCATCACCGAATTGTTTTCCTAAATGACTTCCGGGTACTTCTTTCCCTAGTTTCTCCAACACCCCAAGTAGATGAGCTTTGGCACCCGGTCCCAGTCTGGAAACCCAATGTCTCTGTTTGAGCGAACGACACCCTTTTAGTGGGCATGTTCTCCACAACAGACTCTTTTCTCTCGATAGGTAGAGTCCCTATGAATAGACCGCATCGTTCCATCTCACCGAGAAACCCATTTTCTATCAATGGTTCAGATGTCGTCTCAAAGCGTCTTGCAAGGGCCACTAACGTCTCTCCTTCATAGGACCACTAAGTCTTCGACTGAGTACAAGATATCGTTGCGAGCAAAGACTCGAGATAATCGTTCTCTGAAAGTTACCCACTTCCCATCTTCGGGTATAGCGGCACGGACATCTTTGTCTAGTTTGAAATCCGTGTGATTAATGAATCCAATTATCGCTTCCCGATTAGTCCATCCTGCTCTCAAGGCATAAACTTCCCAGTCATTCAGGAATTCTGTTACCCGATGCCCAGTGAAATAAAGAGTCTGACTGAAATCCGATAGTTCGTAGGATAAAGGACCATATAGATTCTGTATCCCATAGTATATGGACTTGGTCCACATGGTGGCTCATATCGTCCTTCTCGCCGAGTCTCTCCTACTCCGTTCGTCAACCTTTCTCCTCCATTAGAACTCTCCACCCCCATCTTTCTCTCATGGTCTTTCCCCTTTTTCGTAGTATCTCCTTCCCTGATTCCATTCGCGCCCCATCCAGCTCATTTGTCAATCCAACTTATCAACGAACAAATGGTTACGATATTCTCTCTGATGCTTGTGCAACCCACTCTCGACTGGTGAGGTCATAGACCCACACGACAGGCCGCCGTCGAACGCTCCTAAACCCATCAAGACGTCAACAGGCCTAGGAAAGAACCGCCCTCTGTCGTATCTCTCCCCACCCTCATGTCGTGAAGGAGGATTGTCCAACGTACCATCATCGCTGGCCTGCCATCTCCGCCGCAACCTGGACACGAGCTGGCCAACTCATGCGTCTCAGGGTGGACCGAAGTCACACGCGAACGAAGTGACGGTATCTTGCTCATGCATCCTCACTCCTGTCCATGCCTCTACTCGGCCCACCTCAGACATGGTCTCTCTTCCCGACTCGTGAAGTGAATCAATCCCCCTAGCTATCCATCAGGATCAACTAGCCTATCTAGCCCCTGTCCAACTCCTTGCAATCCGGGATGCTTCTCCCCTCCCCTTCAGTCCCTCCAGGTCTTCCCCTGCTTATAATTTTTCTCTCTTGGAGTCAGATCAGGGTAGACTGACCAAAGGGTAGGGTAAAAAAACCAGAATTATCTCGCTCGATCACAATCACAAGAAGGATGAAAGGAAGAAATGCATGACATGGACCAAATGCAAGAATCAAGAATATCACGAGCATTGCAAAAGTGGACGTCTCACCGGGCATGCCGATCGCTGGTTGGCTGGTGGCTCGTCGTCCGCTCCGCTCTAGCCGTGCTCCTCTTTTGATCCTCTAACGTCCCCGCGGTTACAGGCGGACCAAAGTCCCAAAAGGCAGCCTTCCCCGGGAACGGCACCACTGTCGACCGGTAGAAGTGATCTGCCGGCATGCCGACCAACCCTATACCTCGCGCCTCGTCTGTCACCCACGAGAGGGCTGGTTGGGGCTCCTGTAACCTGCAAGAAATCAACCTCGTTAGTATCACCTAAACACGCTAGCACCGCGAAATACGGCAGGAAACTTCCAACGACGAAACAAATCGTAGAAGCGACCAAAACGAGTGTTTTTACTTAGTTCAAATAATATGATAGTTTGCATTGCGACCGGCACTTGGGGTCTTGTCCATAACAAGAGTCTCTAAGGTTCACCCGAGTCTCGACAGAACGCGGCTTCGCCATGAAACGGACTTGATGCGTAAAAAGACCCGGCACATGTACGAACAGCCCCGACACTAGTGCAAATAAGACTGGTGATTTAAAAGGCCGGGCGCTTTCGCAGCACTCGCTCGGGATACCGGTGGTGGATCCGTCTTCTTCCCGGTCGGTGAGCCGGCTCTGAACCGCCCGGCTGTAAGAAAGGCGCCACCTTGGTCCGATCTGCTCTGGCCCGGTCTAATCTGGCCTGATAGGGTATGGTCTGCCTGCCAGTCTTGTCTGATCCGGTCTGGTGCAGTCTGGTCTCGTGTGGTCTGATCTGCCAGTCTGGCCTGGTCTAATGTGGCCCGATCGGTTGTGGTTTGCCTTCCAGTCTGGCAGTCTGGTCTGATCCGGTCTGGTGCAGTCTGGCCTCGTGTGGTGTAATATGGACTGATCGGGTATGGTCTGCCTGCCAGTCAGGTCTGATCCGGTCTGATGCAGTCTGGTCTAGTTCTGGTATGGCCTTGTCTGATCCGGTTTGGACCGGCTGATCTTGACTGATCTGGTCTGCCCCGGTCCGGTTCCGTCCGGTCTGATTTGATATGGTCTGGCTTGGTCTGGTGAGGACTGGTCTGACTCGTCCGATCCTGTCTAACTTAGTCTGAGCTGGTTTGAGCTGTTTCTCGTTCGGTACGGCCTTGTCTGGTCTCGTCTGAGCCAGTCCGTTCTGTCCAAGTCTGATCTGGCCTGGTTTGTTGTCATCTGCTCTGATCAGGCTCAGCCCAATCCGGTTGTAATCAGCCTCCGTTCGCCCGCGCACAGTTCAGTCTTTCGGCTGCGGATCCTCACAATGGTTGATAGGGACAACGGATATCTCGTTAGTCGAATCACGCGCGTCACTAATTAGATGACTGCAAACAATCTTCTTTTCTCGTTGCTTCTGTCAAGCCCGTTTCCGCGACTGTGGTATCGCAAGATGCTAGATTGGGGCAAGGTCACAATGCCTTGTTCTGATGGAGAAGTTGGATTCTCCTCGTATCTCTCTCCCTCGTATCTCTCTCTCTATCGTCTCTCACCTGTGATCACTTTCTAGTACCTCATGCACATTAACTTAGTATAAAGCGCACAAATCTGGACGGCAGGGAGGGTTAGATTCATGCACCTCCAGCGGGCGCGAATGTGGATATCCTCCTGCGCCCAAACACACACACTCCTGTGCTCTGAGACAGCCGGTTCAAGCACTCTCCTATCCCCCCCCCTGCACTCTTTCCCTCTTTCTCTCTCACCCTTTCTCTCTCTCCCTCTCTCACCTGCTCTCCCGCTCTCTATCTCGCAAGGGCGGGATTCGATTTACTCCTCCACGCGATCCAATAAACAACCTGTTCACAATTCCCTCCGTCGCGCGCTGCTTTGCTTCCTCGTGAGTGATCGCATCTCCCCGTGTCTGGCGATCCCACACCCCCGCACACATACCTTCGGCTTTTTGCCGCGCGCGCAGTCGATTGGGTCTCATGCGTGAGCTTCGGTAGCTCCAGCACAGCTCTCTGGCCCGCGCGATCTCTTCTGCCAGCGCATATCTCTCTCCTCGCTGCTGCTCCTCCTTGCTGCTATCCTCTCTCTCTCCCTCTCTCTCTCTGCGCTCTTGGGCTCGCGTTGATAGTAATCCACCTGCGTAGTCCCTGCCACGGTTCGCGAGCCTCCCCACTCTTTTTCTTACTATCGCGCACCCAGCCTCACGGTACCCCCTCACTCTCTCTCGCACACCAGCTTTCCTCTCCCCGCG
>BFEA01000390.1:537024-547345 GCA_003427395.1 Chara braunii | reverse complement strand
TAAGCAACAACAATATCAATAGCAGTTTCAAGTAGTTCTCTTTTACTAAACCATCTGTCCTCAGATGGTGCCTGAGACTTAAAACGTACCTTGAACTGCTTCTGAGGTCGTCCACGTGCTCCCGTAGAGAAGTATCCATGCTCTATGATTTTTTCTACTTCATATCTGCCTTCCATAGATGGCGGAATCATAGAGGGTCTGTTAGGAAATTTTTTCCCTTCTATATAGGGCAACGTTTTGGACGCGTGAAAGACAGGATATGTTTTGAGATGAGGGGGAATATCAATGCGATAAGACGGTCCCTCCACATCTCCAATGACTTTGAGAACTTCCCAGGGTCCAAAGTAGACAGGCAACAATTTTTGAGATACATCTTCTTCTGATGAAAACTCTTTGGATTTAACCCAGACCAGATCACCCTCTTTAAATGTGGATGGTCTTCTATGCTTATTAGCTTGTTCAATCATTTGGTCTTGAGCTTTCTTTAAGTTTTCTTTTACTTTCTTTATGTCTTCTTGAAATAAAACTGCATATTCTCGTGTCCCTGGTGGTAGCCTAAGGAATTGGTCCCGTGTTAACACATCAATGGGACGCCTAGGTTTCCATCCCTTGTGTAGTGCATTAGGCGTTCGTCTTGTAGCGGTGTGGACACTGCTATTATATGCTCTGACTATCTTGGGTAAGTTCTCATCCCAATCAATTTGATCAGGTCTTACATACATGCGCAGAAGTTGTTGGCACAATCGGTTCATTCGTTCACTTTGCCCATTCGTTTCAGGGTGTCGCCCTGACAACATGGTCAAACGTGTGTCGTATGCCTCCATCAGCTTTTGCCATGGCATACTTGTGAATCGGGTATCTCGATCAGATACAATGGATAAACGAAAACCATACTCAGTTACCCATTTCATCTGAAATTTCTGAATCACAAGTTCAGTCCTTGCTTCAACAGGTAAGGGAATAAACATGGCATATGTAGAGAAACGGTCCACAATCACCATTACTTGACTATTACCGTTGCGACTTTTAACCAAACTCATAAAGTCAATTAGGATGGACTCACCTGGTTCGTTTGGTTTAGGTAATGGTCTGAGAAGTCCAAGAGGATTCTCATGCATCAGCTTGTTTCTCTGACACACCAGACAGGCACATACATAAGTTAGTACATCTTCTTTTAATCCCTTCCATTCGAAGCGTTCTCTAACCTCTGCATAAGTTTTCTTGAATCCAAAATGTCCTTCAAAGTCGTGGCATTCCCCAATCAACATACTCTTAATTCTTTCTTGGTGAGGAATACACAATCTTTGTTCTGTTTGATCTATCAAGAAAAGCAAACCATCGACTATTCTATAGTTTGATAATTGAGAAGGATCTCGTACAAGGACATCCATGATTAGCTTCCAAATTGGATCAGTAGTGTATCCTTGACGAATCTGGTCTTTTAAATCATTCCCAATATCCAAGTATGAGACAATTGTACCAAAGAAGTCATTGCGTCGGGATAAAGCATCTGCAACCACATTTGACTTACCTTTGATAGTTTTAAGCTCAAAGTCAAAGGTGTCAATGAAGGCAGACCATCTTACCAACTTGTCAGAGAGTCTTGACTGTGTTTTTATCCACTATAGTGTCAAGTGGTCTGAATACACAGTAAAGTGTTTCCCTAGCAGGTAGTGTCTCCACATATCCAACGCACAGACCAAGGCATAAAGTTCCTGTCCCTAGGTGGAGTTGGCAACCTTCTCTGACGACAGTCGTGTAGACATAACTCTATGGGCCTATAGCCCTTGCCATCATCCTGTTGAAGAACAACGCCAATCCCATACTGACTCGCGTCAGTAGTAACAATGAAAGGCAAGGACGGGTCAACAATCTTAAGGACAGGGTCGTGAGTTAGTGTATACTTCAATTTCCGAAAGGCCTTATCCCACAACCAAATTGTTTCTTTCTTTAACAATCTTCTCATTGGTGCACCAATCAATGAGAAGTTCCTAACAAACTTCCTGTAGTAACTAGCTAAACCAAGGAAAGATCGCAATTCAGTTATAGACTTAGGTTGTGGCCAATCTCTAATTGCTGAAATCTTTTTCTCTCCGGCCTTAGACCTTCTTCATTCACTATGTGTCCTAAGTATAACACTTCGGACTTAGCAAACTCAGATTTCTTGGGGTTAATCTTGAAGTTGCCCTCACACAACTTCCCAAGTACCAGATGAAGGTGCTTCTCATGATCGTCTAGTGTTTTGCTGTACACTAGAATATCATCGAGGTAGACAATGACAAACTTATCCAACCATTGACGAAACAAGTCATTCATTGACCTTTGAAAGGTAGCAGGGCCATTCGTTAGTCCGAAGGGCATTACCACAAACTCGTAGTGGCCATACCTGGTCCGGAAAGCAGTCTTATGCTGATCAGAGGGTTCCACCTCGATCTGGTGATACCCAGACTGTAGGTCGATCTTGCTAAAATACCTGCATCCTTGTAGTTGGTCAAGTAAGTCGTCAATTCGTGGTAGAGGTTCGGCATTCTTAGTGACAACATTCAACCCTCTATAGTCAATGCAGAGACGCAACTCACCTTCCTTTTTGGGCACAAACAAGACAGGGGCACCATAAGGGGAGGAACTAGGGCGAATCCATCCTTTCTCTGTTAAGTCTTGCAGTTGTTTCCTTAGTTCCTCAAGTTCCCTGGAAGACATGCGATATATAGAGCCCTTGGGAATCTTACTGCCAGGAATAATTTCAATTGTGTGCTCGATGGCAAGTTCAATTATTCCTGTGGGTTCGATAAATAATTCTTTATACTCGCTGAGGAGTTTTTCGATCGAAGGAGGATAGGAAGTAGAAGACTCACCTGCTTTCTTTACCAATACCATCATTACTTCCTGTTCCAAACTTTTCTTTGATCTGAATGCTGAATAACTCATACAACAGAAAGACAGACTAAAGTCAGAGTCAGACTTATGATACAGTTTGATAGGTTTCAATTCAGAGTGTGCATCTCGCAATTGCACAATCTTCTCTTTGAAATTGATATCTGGGTTGGCTTCCTCATGCCTGTCCATTCCCAGAATCAAATCGAAAGGTAACTTCTTTTCTACAAGGAAGGAAACCTCGTGAATAATTTTCTTTCCTTTCTTGGTACGAAATCGACACTTCACACGATCAACATATTGTGAGACAGTGATCATGCTTTTGTCAGCTCAGATAAACGTGATTGGTCGAGACAGATTCTTTACCATCATTCCGAGATGCAATTTGCGGATTGCTTTATTGGATATGTAGGATCGCGTGGATCCTGAGTCCATCAGAGCACCTGCACGGGTATGTGCAATCTCTACGTCCGCGAGTAGTAGGTCACCCTTAAACTTTGCTTTCTTAGCCCACGAGCTTCGTAATGCCAGCAACTCGTTACCAAGCTCGTCAAGAGAGTCGTCCAGAGAGACAATGCATAAGATAGGTCCACGGTGCTCTGGACGATGGGTCGAAGAAGAACCATGTGCGAGTCTAAGGGTTGGAAGGGATCGTAGGCGCCTTACCTTCTTCTTGGTCCAAACCCTTTAACTCAGTAGGAGCAGATGCTACTCCTACTGGCTGCTCGCTTTTGGGTTACAGATGAGTGGGCACCAGGCAATCACGTATCCTGCGATACCACACTTCAAACATTGCGCATTGTTCATCCGTTCTTGCCACAATTCCTATGATATCCCCATCTTTTCCCATGGCCTCCCGACTGCAATTCTGGGATGTTCGGGAAACGAGCGTGACTTCTTCTTCTTTCCTGGTGGTCGTGGTCCTCCATTGTTGACCACGGCATAAGTGACTTCCCCCTTCCCAGAATCATTGCTGCTCGCCACACCCTCGACCTCCAATGGCCACTTCTCCACAGTATCGTCATCAAAGACGACGAGGGTGTAGTCCTGACGCTTTTGGCGCCAGAGTACCCGCTTACCTACGCCTGCGCCTCCTCCACCGCCATACTTTACTAAGAGGCATACGAGTTCTTCACCTGTGAAGTCATTTGCTCTCGCTGGATAGCCAAATCGCGAAACTGCCTATAACTATACTTTCCGGATTTCGATTCTGCCACGAGTTGTCCACGGATGGGCTCGGGCAGAGCGCGGGAATAGATATACAAGACTTGGTTATCTTGCAGGTTCAATCCAGGAACCTGCAGCAACCGATCAACTTCCCGAGACAAAGCTTCCACAGAGGTCCAATGTCTCTGGCCAATGGTGGTGAGCTGGTCGAAGGCCTTATTGGCCGTTGTCTTGTCGAGGAAACATTCCTTGATCTTGCCAAGGAACTGCTTCAGGGTCAATGTCCTAGCCCATTCACCAATGTCATCAAACCCTGCAGCGTTAGCTTCAGCCAATACCCATCCCTTAGCTTCCCCCCCAAGACAAGAGGTAGAGAAAGCAACCTGGGATTCAAGTTCAACAGGGGCCGTGCTACAGTATGTCTGAATTTCCGCGATCCAGAGCAACAAGTTCTCATCCTTCTTGTTGCAAAACGTAAATGGCAATTTCATCTTCACTTTTTCTTTTCTTTTCGGCTTCTCCGGTTCCGTACTTACCTTACCTTGCAGAGAAACTGGAGGCTGCGGAGGTGGAGAGGAGGGAGGAGAAGGAGGAGTGTTCGGTGGAGAAGACGACGCCTCCATTAGACGGCTTCCCTCCTCCATTAGACGTTTTCTGATCTTGAGAAACAACAAACTTCATTGCATCACTCATTAACTTCTTGACTTCTTTCTTTTCTTCCTTAACCTCTTTTTCTTTTTCTCCTGCCGGATGCTTCCCTTTCACAATATTTGTGACAGTTCGCAATCCTACAACAATTTCGTCTAACTGACTTTGTTGTTTGTCAATCTATTCTTCTAAGAAGGTGAGGTAAGTCATGATATGATACAATGTCAGTGTCATGTCAATCTGTTTTTTTCCTTCCGTTCCTATCACTTATCTTATTTCTTTCACTTTATGTTCCCGCCTCAGTTCATGTTCCTGTTTCCGGGCTAGTTCTTCTCTCTTCCTTTCTTCTGCAGCCAACGCCTCTCTTAATTGCTGGATGTTCACATCGATGGTAGCCACGGTCACTTCTGGTCTGATTTCCCCCTTTTTAGACAACTCCATGACTTCGTCCAGCTGTTTGATAGCAAACTGGTCCAGAGCCTTCCGGCACTGGGCCATCATCTTAGACACTCCGGCACCGGCAGCTAAAACTTCCGCGGTCGTAATTGCTTGTTTCCGATGGTCCTCTACCGTCTTTAAATCAAACAGATTAGGAAGGTGTCGTTCAGCGTCCGGTCCGGACAAATGCAAATCATTCAACAGCTGGTTCCATAGAGCCAGAAATTCTTGTTTCTTTGTTTCCGCCTGTCTCCTAGTCTTAGGATCGGAAGATCCTTCACCCGCTAAGAATGTCATTGGGAAAAGAAGCAAGAGCAATTTCCACACACCAAACATTTTGGAAATCAGATTTGAGACAATATTCGCAATGATGGAACAAAAAACTAAAAAGAAATAATAAAAAGGAACAAATCTCTCTTTTTACTAATTGCTGTTCTTTTGTCTGTGTGATGACGTCCTGGTGTACAGGTACCGCGTTAGGCCTGTGTGATCAGACACAACACAAGTACGCAAACACCACACACACCAACAACAGGTAAGTATGCCAACAACAACCACAAAACAGTTTTTCATCAACCTTTATCAGTCTGCTGTGTCTTCTTGATGTCAGTGCGATCACGCACTCTCCCTGACAGCTGGCACTACAGCTGTGTAATTAGTCCAGTCAGTTGTGCCGCCGTCGTCTTTAGAATGCACCTCTTACATGACAGTATCCTGCATGCCACGTGTCATCCCTGGAGTGCCAACATAGCAAATGTTGCCACGTCAGCACTTTGTACCGTGCCCAGTCTGTTAATAACGGGATGCCTTGTCAGCAAATGTGTAGTCTGACCCTCGCCACGTGCCACTTCTGCGCGTCACGTTGAGATATCGTCGCCGTCCAGCCAGTCAGATCATGCCACGTCAACGGGTCTGTTGCCACGTCAGCACGTAGTCACCACCTCATAAGACAGGTGTGATAACTCTTTCCAGCCACGTCAGCATCTGCAGTAGACCCTGTTGCGTGTCAGCAGCACAAGAACTGCCACATCAGCAATCAACAGGGTCTTCAGACGCAGCACTATATGTGCCACGTCAGCATGAGATCGCGGTACCTCGTCACTATCGCGATCCTGGCTGGCATGCGGTATCCGTGGTCGCGGTCCCTACTGCCACGTCAGCAGGTAGGTAGGGGTCTCTTCTCGCCAATGAAGTCTGTACCTCGTCAGCACCCCCGACAATGTCTTATCTCCAGTGAAGTCTGTGCCACGTCAGCACCCCTGGCAATGTCTTCTCGCCACGTCATCACCTACTCGAGTCACGTGTGCATTACACTTACCTGCGCGCCACCTAGCGCGTGCACATGTGTACAATGTCGTCGTCAGGAGAACTGCTCCGATACCAAATTGCAATGAACCCACATCGTGAAGACACTCGTCAACAATGCAAGTCCAGAATACCGAGCCACTGATAATTACCAACAATCAAAATCGTGACCAGACAGAATGGGATGAGGAAATCATACACAAACGAAGAGAGAGGAGGGAGATTAGACAAGGGAGAGAAAAGTACAATGCCCACTCCTACTTCGGGCTCCCTCCTCAATCAACACCTCAAGAATCAATAGTCTGAATGAAGTCCTACAATGTGCCACGTGGCACGTCTAATCAGTATCTTATCAGCACTAGAGCAATGTCGACATGAAGACAACAGGTACGTATTACGATCCTCCACAGTCCTGATCTTCTCCAGAATGACGATCTTCAGAACAGCAATACCAGTCCGTAGCCTCGCCACATCAGCAGTATACACGTGGTAGTGGCCACATCAGCAACAGCGCGTGGTAGCTGCCGCGTCAGCATACCAAGAAGACAGGTGCAAGCCAGCCACCATGTCGGACAAGCAGCGCGTTGCCGAAATCACAATTCCAACATAGCCAGCGTCCAGCGAGCCTCGCGGAGTCCAACCAACGTAGCAGCGTCGAGCCAGCGTTGTAGTCAACGCATGAAGTCAGCGTCACAGAATGAATGAATGTCAAAGCCAGGAGGTGAGCGCTTATGTAGCGTTGACACGGGGTCTGGACCCCGGATGCTGCGTCACTCAGCCGTCCAGATCTCCATGTGAACGAGGACCCAGATTGGACTGCAACCGAATTCCCTCCGGCTTGGATGTTGTCTGGGTACCTGCGCACAACAAGTGAGTGTATCCAACCAAGGGTCTGGGCACGGTACCTTTGACTCTACAGTTGACTTTGACCCTTGAATTTCCAGTGTGCAGCGTTTGGTCACACATCCAAATGCAGCAGACTCGGGCCTGGGCGTGTCTTGGTCACACAACCCAGTGCAGACCGACTCAGGTCTGCATGGCCTGGGGCTGAGTTCTGGGCCACACTGCTTCTGAATAGGGTTACTGCATTATCTTATGCCCTTCTTACTCTAAGTCTAGTCTTGTTCAGAGAGGAAGGCGACAGATTGGATTGCAACCCGTAGGACCGCAGCAAGACTCTGTGGGGAGTCTGCCCACTGATTGCCGGAGCTTTGCCAGAACTCTGGAGGAGTTTCAGAGGCAGGGAACTGAGAGGTAAACCTTCATCCTCTCTTATAAACCCAGTTATAACCCTTATCTGTACTTCTTGCTATGGTTGACAGAGTATATAACGTGCACCCCTACTTTGACTTTCAGTCTGACTTTCAGGACACAAACTAGACTTGATAAAGGAAAGTTTGTCCAAATTCAGTTTTAGTTTTTGTTGTTTGACTGAAAGAAGATTGTGAAAAAGGGAGTGCATCTGGGGGAAAGATGGGAGGAAGGTTATATTGTTTGTGTCTGACTGGGTCAATCAAAGGTTGGGGAAGTCTCCATAAGTTTGGGGGGACCCAGTGCTATGTTTATGTTTGAGTTACCTGGAGGACCAGACATGTTCCATAAGTTTAGGTGGTCTAGTTGCTCTGACTTGCGAGGGTTGTCTGTGGTTGACTTTTTGGGAACCGAGCATTGTCCCATAAGTTTGGGTGGCTTGGTTGCCTTGCTTATTTTGGGTTTTCCCGGTTTCTTTTGGTTTTGAACGAGGGGGTCTGAGCATTGTTTCATAAGTTTGGGTGGCTCAACCTCTTCCTACTTCACTATTAAGGGATAGATCAGGCGGAGGACCAAACATGTTCCATAAGTTTAGGTGGTCTTGGTCCAATGCCACGCACATGCAGGAACCAAAAGGTTATAACTTGACTATATTTTACTACTATTTTACCTATGAACAGACTAGTCAGACACTGTCCCATAAGTTTGGGTGGTCTGACTATAGCTTATCACAACTGAAGAGAGTATGAATTAAGAATAAACTTGTGGCTGAACCTTGAGCTAAGATGATCGGTTCAGTCATATGTTACCTTAAAAGATTAAGTGTAGCTAATTATATATAACTTGGATACTTAAATAGTTCAGGGCGACTAGGATGGACAACCTAGTCATATGCCCAAGGAAGAGAAAAGTTGTAGTGCTCTGTGTTTGTGTATATCTAATGGCTGAGCTATACATTGTTCCATAAGTTTGGGTGGTCTAGCTTTATGCCTTATGTAAGTTGGGTATAAGGGATAAATCATTGAAAGACTACGAACTATTTGTTTGACAAGATTAACTTGGGGATGGTGAGAGTACTTCCCTTTGAGGTTTTGCCTTCCATGTGACTGAGTGAGATCACTACCTGGCTTAAGTTTAGATGCTCGCCATGTGCTAGAGCTATAGGAGTTGGTTCAATTGCTGCATTTTCTGAGCTAACTTTCTTTTACTTAGGTCAATTTTCACATTTTCTTGGATCATTTGTTATACTTGGTCTTGTATAAATGTTGGTAAGCTACTTTCTCTACGGGAAGCGTTGCCGAAATTTCTACAAAACCAAGGAGTTAGTCATATTTTGACTTTTTTTTTTTTTTTTTTTTTTTAATTGGACATGTTTGAGGTAGGGCAATTGGCATTTCAGCTCAAGATCGGAGGGACCAACCCACCTCATCCCAGGGTCAATGGCTAAGAGCATCCCGCACCGGGAGACCTTTACGGTACCCAGACGCACAGGTGTCACCCTTAGTTCCCCTGAGGTGCTGCGAGCAGCCCTTTCGTTCTCATGAAGAACTGCCTACCCCCAACGGGTGCAATTTATTGGGCCATCCCCCCAAGGGGTACCTGACCCTAATAAGTGAAAGCATTGTAGCCTAGGTGTTGGGTTGCAAACAGGAAGCACAGACCCAACCCCCCAGCCAACCAACAGCAGATGCCTCAGAGCGATACCCGCTGCAACCTTATCATTGGCACGAGACAACGGGCCCAGGCCACACTAGTGGAGCACGAACCTTCCATCTAGGCTCAAGGAGTGAACCGGTGGAACAGAGAACCGACAATCAGTCCCCAATCATCCTGGCACAGGACAGCGGATTCAACCCCTGCCAGCGGACCGTGCACCATCCATCAAGGCAAGACCAGGGAACCGACAATCAGCCCCAAAGCATCCACTGAGGCATGGCAGGGATCGAACCTGCAACCTCCGTCTGAACTTTGGGAAGTCAAAGTTATTTCTAGATTTTTAAACTTACCCTTGTATAAATTTTGGAAAGCTACTTTCTCTGCGGGACGCACTGCTGAAATTTCTACAAAACCAAGGAGTTAGTTAAATTTTGTCTTGGCTGAACTCAAACTTTACTTTGAGTTCTTATCTGACGTAGTATAAATCTGGGAAGTCTGCATTTCTAAAGGGAGTGCTGCCCAAATTTTTACTAATTCAGGGAGTTAGACAAAATTTAACTTTTTAGTATGAAGAAGTGGACCTGCCGCGGCTTCGCTCCCAGCAAGGTCGGAAGGGGGAGGGAGGAGCGAGAGGCAAAGGTGTGTTCCCCTGTTCCCAAGTTGCGATCTTGATCGTTTCCTCCTCCCTCCTCCCCTCCGTCCCCGCTTCCTTCCCCCAATCTCGCTCGCTATCCCGATTGGCTCCCCCTGCCCCTCTCTCTTTCCAATGTCCCAACTTGCGATCCCGATCACCTGGGCCCCCCTCCCCCCTCCGCCCCCTCTATCTCTATCTTCCGAACTTCTTACCCTTCTTTCTTCCGAACCTCCTCTCCCTTCCCCCAATCCCGACTGTGATCTCGACCCCTCTGTTATTCCCAAGTTGCCTCCTTCCCCAAAACCTGCTCGTCACCCCGATCGCCCCCCCCCTTCCCCTCTCTTTTCC
>BFEA01000390.1:524221-536422 GCA_003427395.1 Chara braunii | reverse complement strand
CCCTCTCTCTTCCGAATCTCCCAACTTGCGATCCCGATCACATGGTCCCCCCTTTCCCCTCCCCCTCCCCCCTTCTCTCTCCTCCGAACTTCCGCCCCCTTCCCCCAATCACGGCTGGCTATCCCAATTGGTTCCCCCTGCCCCTCTCTTCCGAATCTCCTCTGCCTTCCCCTAATCCTGACTGTGATCCGGACCCCTCCCCTGTTCCTAAGTTGCGATCCCGGTTGCTTCCTCCCCCCTCCGCCCCCTCCCTCTCTCTCACCCGAACTTCTACGTCCTTCCCTGCCTCCTTCCCCCCAATCCCCCTCGCTATTGCGATCCCGATCGGCCCCTCCTTTAATGGAACTCACGATCCTCAATTACGATCCCGATGGTTCCCTCCCAAAAAAAAAAAAAAAAAAAAAAAAAACAGGCCAATTGCGACCCCGTGCGCCCCCTTCCCTCCATCCTCCCTTCCCCCCCCTCCTCCTGTCGTTCTTCAGAACTGAGACTTCGACCCTATGCGGCTTTTTTTTTTCCTTGACCGAGGATAACTGAGAAAAAAGGGGCCAAAAAAGAAAAAAAAAAATAGGCCAATTGCGATCCCTTGCGCCCCCTTCCCCCCTCCTCCCTTTCCCCCCTCCCCCCCCGGCCCTTTCTCTCTTTCGAACTGCTCCCTCCTTCTCCCAATCCGGACCTTCCCTCTTCCCCTCAATCTCGACTGCTATCCTCCTTCGTTGTGATCACGACTGGACTTCTCCCACCGGTTTCCATTCGTATGCCCCTCTCCCCGATCATGACTCGATGTAGGTTTCCTCCCCCTCCTTTTCCCGACTTGCGAGCTCTCTCCCGAACCAAGATAAAAAATAGAAAAAAAGAAAAAGAAACAAAGCAAACTCACCTTGATCTGCCTCTTGCGTGCGCTAACCACTTGTCCTTGCACTCCTCGTTTAACAACCACTTGTCCTTACACTCCTCGTTCCTTCCCCGACCGTCCTTCGTTACGTCGCTCACACTCTGGCTCGGACAACCACCTCCTTCAATACCACGCCCTCTTTCCGCACACTTCTCAAATCCCAACTTGATGCATACGCTCTCTCTTTCCCCTTCCTTCAAATCCTCCCTCCCTCTCTCTCTCTCTCTCTCTCTCTCTCTTTCTCTCTCACTCACTCACTGACCAACTCGCCCACGTGTTGAATGCCGGAAGTCAAGACCGGCAGGGGGACGATGCAAACTGACAATGCAAACTGACAATGCAAACTGACAATGCAAACTGGCCAATTGCCCGACGTGTCGAACACAGGAGATCGAAACCAAAGGGCATACGATGCAAACTGGCGAGGCAATGCAGAAACCGGCGGGTCTACTGCCTAAATTCGGCCGATGACGCGCAGGGCATTTGGAACGCCGGGTCAACTGCCCGAATTCGCCCAGCGACGAGCGCCGCATCTCGAATCTTCAAAGGAAAAAAAAAGGTACCCCGACGACGCGCGGGACAACCAAAATCCTTCAAAGGGAAAAAAAAAGGTACCCCGACGACGCGCAGGACAACCAAGATCCACTGCGTTTCGATTCACCCGCTGTCCCGTGGGCCCACCCCTTCCCCGCCGCCTTTCCCAACACCGCCAAGCGGGTCTTCGTGGGAGCGTCACGCGAGACCCGCTACACACTCTAAGAGTGTTAAGGAAGATTATTTCAGTTTTCATATTCAGGCTAATACAAATTTTGAAAAGGCACTTGTCCTATGGGAAGCACTGCCAAAATTTCCTTAGTTTAAAGGAGTTAGAATATATTTTGACAGGTGGTGATTTTGGCGATCCACCCTGCATATAGAATATATTTTGACAGGTGGTGATTTTGGCGATCCACCCTGCATATAGTAGATTCTGCCAAGGTCTACCTTTCTTTGGGCATTGACTCGGATTTAGTTATTAGAAGGATTTTGAGTAAGAGTGTGACATGGGTATTTATTTCTCCATACACTTATAAGTTCAGTTTGGGAATTGACCCGTCTTGTGCTACAGGTCCTTTGTTGATTGATTCGATTCAGGATTGGACTAAGTTTCAGCTTAATCATACGAGGATCAATTTCTATTATCACTGATAACAGGTCGGTTGGTTGATCGCCGACTTGTCGGCTCACGACACAACTTTGCTCATACCTGTACCTCAACTTGATGCCTTAGCCTTGAGATTTGATATGTTTCTCTGAGGGTTTTAACCAAACTTCTTTTAATGGCCATTATAAAGACTTATGAGATTTTATGGAAAATTGGACAATGGATGGGGCTTGGGTATGTGAGGCATGGTGTGTTTTGCAGGGAACGGTAAACTTGACCACATTGGTGTATGGCAATGTGGCGTTCGTCTGTGTTTGTATTTTATACAGGTTAGTATCTTGGAGCCTGTGTACGAGCCTTACTTTGGAGGTAGTGAGAATGACAACCATGTGTCGCACAATCTGTATACCTGATGGGTTTATGTCTCCCTTTCTTTACTTCACCTCGAGCTCTGATTTGATATATGAGTATTGGGATGCTTGATTATTTTTCTGACTAATTTTGCTTGTTAATTTTATGGTTGGACGTTGAAATCCGTGGCAGCCATCAAAATCAAACACCTTGACCTGATGACAAGCCCCCGCTGAGGGAGCTGGTCTCCATTGCAATAAGAGACGATTGCCACCACAGGTATGAACCTGTGTACCACCCACTCTCCGCAGGGTACAAAAGAGGGTGTGGTGATCAACCGCCTTGGCGTTTGTCTAGCGTCGAGAGATTAATCCCTCAACGCGCGTGTCAGCCGACACTTGAGCGTCGAATGCGACCCTCGAGATTAACGAGGACCGCATAAGTATGGGTACTACATAGTACGCCATCACTGCGACTACTTGTGTATGCTTGCATTGCTAGTCGATATGAGAAGGCCCTGCGTCTGTGCGGTTTTATACTAAGTTTCGCGCACGTCGCCTATCCAATTTTCCGCGTCGGAAAGTTATGGGAGAACTACAAAAAGGGACTAGGAGTGTTGTTGTGTTGTTCGTTTTGTGTCGTTCCGTGTATGCGAGTGTTGTGGTGTAACACGTGGTATGTGGGATGCGTCCTAGGCAACCGACGTTGAGCCGCGCTTGGGACTTCAACCCCGAGTGCGTCGGTTCGCGTGCGAGTTCGATAGAGGCGTAAGACCACGCGTACCCCCTATGCTACAGCGAACGAGAAACGCCCTCGGCCGGTCCGCCTCTGCAATTGCAACTGATCAACTTTGGTACTGTGGACTGGTAGCTCGGCGGGGATACGCCCACCGAAGGGAGGTGACAGCTCCCGCAGGCGGAGATAAGTCGTGCCTCGCGTAGGCCCTATCCTGTCGTAGGGGCTCGCGAGAGGTATGGTTGGCGCACTCGGTCGGAGCCGCTTGCGGAAGCTCCATGTGTATTTGCGACAAGGAACAAACCAACTCCTGCTTGACGCGGCCAGGAGGGTCCCACCCTGCGCGGCGCAGGACCGATGGGCTCGACAACACCCTGAGCATCTGGTTGAGCGGCGTGTTTGAAGGTGTGCAATCCGGCCCACCCCTGTGCCCCAAGTCTATGCTAAGCCTGCCAACCCTTGCACCTTATTCACCCTAGCATGCAACGAGCCTTACTTCCGGTTTGATCTGGCTGATCAAGAGGCAGTTTAAGGACAATCCCCAAGGTCCTCAGGAATATTTAACGTCGCAGACATGACGACGATCACAGCCAGGGTCCAAACCCGGAACCCGCCATAAATATTTATAGACGGTCTGGTGAGCGTCTGTCAAAGGGCCGGCATGCCCAGCATGACCTCTATTGCGCAACAATAGAACTAAGGACTTGCGGCAAAGCATGAGTGTACTACTCCCAGCGGGTTGGGATGGTGACCGTGTCCCGAATGCTTCGTCCAGGGCCCTGACGAGGCTTCACCTGTCTCCCACCAGGTTGCTGCCCAGGAAGAATGTCGACTCTCAAGGTTGAGCGCTCACGACACCTCACATTGAGAGGACTCTCAAGACAAAACTCCCTTCCTCATGTAAGAAGTAATGACGAGGGTAGATAACGAAGAGAGCAACGTACCTCATACTGCTGCCCCCAACCACATATTTCGCACGACAACCTATGATGACCGGTCTTTGCCTCGACACAACCCACAACGGAATGCAGTTCGACCTCGGCTTAAATGCCACATCGGCGAGCTCTCATCATCCAGCGTACACCCCTTATGTCACAACATAGCCTTCCCGGCACGCCCACACGACCACGGGTCGCCTATCATCCAACGCCCAAGCCTTATCACTGCCCCACACCTCATGCAAAGCACCGAATAGCTATTGAGAAGAACCAATGAAGCGCACTTCGAACCGGCTCTTATACCAAATTGCAAGGAAAATGAGCAATAGCGAGATGACAATATCCAGATTGCACAATCACATTGAAAGCCAGAAAGTATCATGGTGTCCAGAAAGCAACATTGCACCAATACAACACCAATGGACAATCGTAGCACTGAAAACCGAATGTCAATGAGAGCTTGCTTTCGCCACCACCAACATAAGTGTCCAGGCTCTTCTCCCTACTTGGCGCTTGGCGCCCAGCCTACTCCCTACACAGCTACTATCTGTCTACTAATTGACAATGCAACTGTTGACGCCAGCAGCCAACGAAGTACTTAAAGATGTCGACCAATGCAGACCATCGCCAATGCCAGGTATGTGCCCTCACATCATCATCATCATCATCATCATCATCATCATCATCATCCTTCTCTCTCTCCTTCGACTTTTCACCCACGTCTTCCCTTTGTACACCCGAAGACAAGCCCTGTGCCTCACTGTGGTCCAAGCCCCAGTGAGTTATGGAGGCTGGGCTATGGCGTTGCCCTCAGCAACACCCTTCTTCTCGCACGACCGCACGCGCACAACACCTTGCCCTTAGCGCAGAGCAGCACGTGAGCCTACGCTCCAGCAGCGCTGCCGCACAAAGTGGCAAGTGTGCATGAATGAGACTCCAGGCTGCGAGCTCTTTCCTATATGGAAAGAGTCTGCCTGCCCCGGCCGCCTAGCTGGGTTCGGCCTGTGCCTAGAACCTTCCAGTAAGCCCCAGGAGGATGTGCCTCTGCTGGTGGGCATCGTTCAGTTAGGCTCTTCCCAACTATCTGTGTATGTTGCTGCGAATCCTACCCAGGGCCTGCATTTCGAGAAAGGCCTGAAAGGCCATGGAAAATGTTTGTTGCTCGGGACCCGGGCTTCCTCAACCAACTGGCGCGACACAACTGCCTGTACCCCAATTACGAAATTGACAGCCTTGGGCCTCTTGTGATTTGGTTAGGACTGCCTTCACTTAGGGCAGGCACATCTGTATCAGGGGGGCCCTTAGGCATGCCAAGGAGCCAATTCCTCACAAGGTAGTATGCATGGGTTTTAAAGGGGGGGGAAGAGGGTATACATGGGTTTTGAAGAGGGTTGAATGGGGGTTTGACTTCCAAGGGGTATATTTTGGCTTTAGTTTTCATTTTTATTTTTTATTTCCGAATTCTGAAGTTACCCTCAGCCAAAAGTTGGTCGCATTCCAATCCTGGACAAGATATATTTTTTTCAGAATTTTTTTATTTATTTGTTTTGGAACTTTAGGGCCTCACCGAAGTTACGACAAACTGAATATAACGCCCAGGTGTTATAAACGAATATTAAGCCCGGTGGGCGTTATCTTTGTACACAACGCACGGGCGTTATTTTCGGGTGAAGACGCGGTAGGGGTTAAGGTTCAACCCTGAGGGGAGATGCTGAACCTTGCTAGTAGATCTACTAGCCTAGGTAGTGGTCGACCTTAGACCCTGGAAGCGATAAGTTAAAATTGGCTTATCCTCGTAACCCGTTGTTGTGCCCCTCATTAGGCCGTGCTGTGTTGTGCTCCCACTGTGAAAATATGGATCGATGGGGTACGTATCGTATGGTAAGTAGGTAGCAAGTGTGAGGTGGCGAAAAGACAGAGAGAAGAGAATATAGCGTAGTGAATACAGTTGTGCCCCATATCAGGAGAAGAAAGCTTGGTACATAGTGACAATCCGTAAGGCGTTGACTGTTATAACGTGTAACTGAGTTAGAAAAGGAGCCATGGCAGGAGGAATGAAAGACTCCATTCGTCTAATACAGTTAACATAACAACAATTACAGGTTGGTAACTCGGCACACAGTTACAACCTCTCAGGCGTTGACCGCAGTAACATGCCACTATGTTGGCCGACCTGTGTTAGGTGGAATGGAGTACACAATTCCTCCCACCATGGACGACTAACTCCGTTACATGTTACAACGGTGAACTAATTAAAGAATCGTTGGCTACTTGATTGTGCTGGCTCTTATGATCCTGGCCAAAGTTGTTGTATCTGATTGTTATATTTTTAACAACGGCCGCGTTCGGGTTTTTCGAAAGCTATGTCTTGGATCTCTCTTGTCGGTATGTCGTTTTGTTTTTTGTCATTCGTTCGATCGTTTGGTCATGCAGAGTAACCATTGAATGTCATATGCCCAAGTATATCTTATACTTCTTCACATGCAGTAACCGACGTAGGGATTGTACTATTGTTGCGTTGCTTTGAGTTTTCTTTGTTGACATTCGAATATGGTCAGGATGGCATCGAGCCAGAACAACTCTTTGCCTAGGAACTCGGGGTGCAGGTCCTATAGCTAGGTACTGTCATCTTCCGGATAGAAGACTGAATGGACAAAATGTGTCAACTAGCACAGCGATCGTTACGGTACAGAATTCGATGGCTAACGACATGATGGCTAGTGCGGCGACTCTGGTTATTTAGGTTATTACAACGGAGGCTATTTGGGGGTTGGGGGACTTCGCCAACGAGTAGCTAATCTGGAGGATTTGGTCGTTAAGATTAGAGATAAAAACGGGGCCGATGAGGCTAAGGAGAAGGCAGCCCGTGAAGAAGAGGGAAAGAAGAACCGAGAGAAAGACGAAGAAGAGCGATGGGAAAGGGAGAAAGTTGATCATGAGGAGATGTACTCACCGTTCACAAAAGAATTGAACACCAAAATGGATGTGATTAGCAACGCGTTAGGAAAGAAGGATCAAGACGAGAGTGAAGTGACAAAGTTAAGGCACGAGATAGAAAAAATCAAGAAGGGTCAACACGAGAACATACCATCGACGTTGTTTACTGAAAAGGAGATGGTCGAGAAGTTAAAAAAGGAAATTGTCGAAATGAAAGTTGCTTCAGACCGAAGATTCGTGCTGCTCAAAGACGAGATTGCTAAGGAACAAAGACTACGCGAGGAAGCCATGGCGGATGCGGAGGCTTCGAAGACTAAGGCGTTGCGACCCAAAAATAAATGGGGAAGCCTGATCGTCAGTTCTACACCGACTACTCAGGCGAAGGTCCGTCCGAGAGTGACACCTGCACAGACGTCCGATGCTACAAAAAGGAAAGTCGACGAGCACCTCGAGAGTGTCATGATGAAACATGGGATGGAAGTTGACATAGTACAGGAGATGAAACTGAAGGAATTGAATGCAAGGCGTGAGGCTAAGCAGGAGCTCGAGAAGTTTCGATTGAAGCAAAAAAGTGACAAGTTAGAGATGGAGAGGCTTCGGGAGAAGATGAACACTTTGGAGATGGAGAAGAGGCATCGGGGCCCGATGACGAACTTGAAAGCACAGTTGGATGAAGTGGCTGGTTATTCTGCGCAAAAGACGGACAAAGGAAAAAAGATGGCTAGTCGGACTGTTCCGATAAGTGAAAGGTAGAAGTTCTTGAGGAAATCGCGGAAGGATCTCAAAAATTTACAGAAAGAAGAAGTCATGGTGATTTGCGAAAAAGAGGGAATAACATACGAAAGGTTGGAGGTGACGAAGGAAGAAATGCTAATATGCGCACAACCAGGGTCTTGGATGATTGGGAAAGTGGACGGGAGAAGAAAGGGAGTGGTTATACATGAAGTCTCTAAGGATGGAGATAACTGTGTCGAACCGAGCGATGGTGTGATTCAGCAACTTCTTAGGGTCACCCGAGCGTGACCAAGATTGCTGGTTGTCGTTGTGAGGCACGATCTTCTTCTACGACGTTGTTAAGAAGTAAGATATTAAATGGTTTTCTGAGTCTTGTGGTGTGCATACTAATTGTTGATGGGCAGAGTCCGTGGGGAGAGAAGTTGGCTAACTATATTGTGCACGCCAATCAGAGAGGCTTTGACTTTGATGGAGGGAATGGACCAGTTGTTTATGCTCTCTTTTCACCGTGGTGCCGACACCTTTACGTGTGTAGTACCAATCGAGATGTTTATGCTAGATGGGGGAAGCATGCGTATAGATCTGGTCCGCAATCGGTCGTACAAGTAGGGAAGCACAATGAAAGACTTTACAAATGGTTGATAAGGTGGGTTGTGCATAAGTACCTTATTATTCCGTTGGCTTTTTGTACTAAGGAAGATCTATTGGAGACTGAGAATTTCTTCATTCACAAGTTATGTCCATCACTGAATGTTCGGGGTAAAGGAAGAAAGTCTTAAAGATCCAGAGCAGCTTGAAGGGAACGGAATAAAGCAAAACAAAGCAAGTGTAGGTGACAAGAAGAGAGTTTGACTGTTCACGGGAAGTTATTGAATTTCCACGCAAGCTTCGGACTGGAGTTGGGAAGTTTACTACGTATTTTCGAGCACTGCAGAGTTAATTCAATTCATAATTTCATTTTCGCATGTAAAGGTGGTAACCAATTCTTGGTTTGATGGAAGGTGGCAAAACGGTTGTACGGTGGGAGCTTATTTTCTTGTGAATATTGGGTGGGTGAGTTACGGCATTCTCGAGGGTGTTTAAGAGATGGCGTGAGTATTTTCGTTGAGTCTGTTCGTTTCTGAGTAAATCGTTGGCCTTCAAAGCACCTTTGGCTGAGATTCTGAAGTTTCCTACTAAGAGAAAAAAGATTGTTAAATGGGGACTGGAGAAGCTGATTTTTGCTTACACTGCGGCCCATACCTGTGGTGAGAAACGTACTAGGTGTTGCTTATGGTATATCCTTCCCACTTGCATTCAGTTGGGGTATGGTTTACGGGCACGTCAGCGTTTGGTGGTCAAACTTCCATATGACGAGTTGGTGAGCAAGAGCAAAGTCCGAAGGTTTTGCGCGCAGGTGATCATGAGATTGGATGTTGTGCCGACATGGAAGGATATGCTTGTCAGAAGAACGAGTATTGTCTGGTGTAGAAATAAAACAATCGGTGATAAAATCCATAATTATCATCGTGTTTCGAAGTTGAATCAGTTTCCGTGTAACTGTGAGGATGCTGATGTTCGTTTTTCATGGGTTAATGGACATGTTTCATTTAGAATGAATGAGTTGAGTATGCTTCCGAGATGGATGAAGATGTCGAAGAATGTATTGAGACCGTCACGACGTCGATCTGTTGATACAATGAGGAAGAGACTCATTGATGCCTTCTCTTCTCATCCGTCATTACCGACGATTGATCCTGATGCTTCGTCGATCTTGACAGCTGTCTTCTGAGCGCCACAGAGAGCACTAGTTCAGGCCTGTGTGAAGATGATTTGCGACCGTATTTGCCTTTGTTGAATGGATTGTTGTGTTGCCCGTTGGATCATAACATGAGCGACACTTTCGTGTGTTGCCCTACGGTGTATGGGACTGGAATGATGAAGCTCTTCTTTGGGAATCTGCCATTTATAGCTTGTGGTGAGAAGGGGACTGATGTCCTTGAGCGGTGCCATAATGATTATAGGGATATGGGATTGACTGCAGTTCGTAAGTGGAAGAAGGGTGGGGAAATGGGAAGGGCTTACTGCATTCCTAAACACAAGGATGTGACTAGATGGCGACCCATCCGTCCATCCCATCCTGAGTGCTCAGCTGGGGGTGGAAAATTGGTGGCTCGGGCGATCAATGTGTTGCTTTGGAGTTTACCAAAGGATTTGAATCTCAATTTGAGGAGTGTCGATGACTTATTGCGAGAAATGGAAAGGTGAATAAGAATTTGAGCAAAGGGAAGTTTTTGCTGGGTGCTTCGTTTGATATTAAGGAAATGTTCTCGAACCTTCCACACCCCTCCATTATTCAAGCACTGAAGTGGGTTGTTAGCTACTGGGAGATGGAGAATGTCAAGGGTGTTGCAGTTAAAAAACAAGGTAAAGAGGTTAAGTTACTTTGAGGGAGAATGGAGGAGGGATGGAGATGTCTGACTTGCGCAGAGATTCTCTCGTTCGTGCGTTTTGAGTTGGATAATACTTTCATTTTGCCGCAGGTCGGTGCTCAAGGCAGGTTGTGGGAATCCCCATGGGAAAGTCATCGAGCCCGACACTTGCGTGTTTATCGTGTGCGTTCAATGAATTTGTCTTCCTTCAGAATTTGGGTGCTGACAAAAAGTTATTTCGAGGTTTCCGTCTAGTTGACGACGTTTCAGTGTTTGTTATCTGCAAGTGCTATGATTGTAATCTGGTCCTGGAAACACGAATGCGGAAAGGACATGGGACTATCTGGGATGCGTTCCGAGGGTCGACGAAGGAGGTGAGGGAGTTTGCTGCTTCCTTCTTTTTTTTTTTTTTTTTTTTTTTTTTTTAAACACCCCCCCTGCAGTGTTAGTGGTGCTGGTAAGAGCAGACACCGCTAGCACCCGGGGAGGGGCTCCATCTATTGGTGGGGAGCTTCACTCGCTGGAAGTTTGCTGCTTCCCTCTAATGAAGAACCAGCGAGAAGGACTCAACGACAAGTTAGTATTCCAGAATGTTCAGGATTTTGAATCTTATTCGAGTCGGCAACAAAAAATAGTCGTTATTGGTTCTTTTCTGCACCGTGCGAGGACATATGCGTCGGTTTTGGGTTCTGAACTACCCTTTTTAATTGCACTGAAAAGTGAGTTATGGAGAAGGGGGTATCTTGATGACCTCTTGATGTTGCTCGTGTTGTTTTCTAAAAAATTTGGAGGTCTGTGGAAACAATGGGTATCTATTCTTACTGGATGGGGTTGTTTTTTTAGAAAGGGTAGATCGGTGGGGTCTGGAATCTGAGATGACTTTTCACCCTCGTGGCAGAGGGTTTGTCTTTGTTGTTGTTGAGGCACTGCGTTGTACTTGTTCGTACGTGGGAAGCTTTGTAGGGTAGAACTGAGGGGTGCCAGTTGTTGAAGCACTGGGTGATAGTTGTGCGTACGTGGGAAGTTATGAAGTACGGAGTAGTGGCGCTGTAATGTTTTCTTTTTTCCTTTTCTTTTTTGTTTTTGTTTTCTTTTTTGGACTTTAGCAAGTGTAGGGACTGAAGTGGGCCAGCTGTTGAACTGAGAAGTGCCCAATGAAGTTTAATAACTGTGAAGCGTTACGGACTGTGGTTTTTTGGTACTGGTGTGTGTTAAACGTGACGCGAACCATGTGATGATACAGTTGGTAAAATACTGAACGTAGTACCGATACATTTTACTTTGTCTTTGTTAGGTTCAGCCTTTTCATGAACAGCCTGTTTGTGATGGTCCGTTGAACTATCATACTGGATTTTACGTTTCTTGGATTCGCGGCGGCGCAAGGAGTTTCAGCCTGTTACAGCTAGGAACTTAGTCTGACGGTGAGTTTCCTTTCCAAAGACCAAGATAAATAGCTGGTTCATCGCCCGAATAGACTAAGACCCCTGATGATCCTGACACGACGGTCAGGTGAAACCGGTAGGGTCGTCTCGCCGAAGCGGAAGTTTTTTCCGTCATAGTTGTTGCATCTGATTGTTATATTTTTAACAACGTCCGCGTTCGGGTTTTTCGAGAGCTATGTCTTGGATCTCTCTTGTTGGTCTGTAATTTTGTTTTTTGTCGTTCAGCTCTTGTATCTGATTGTTATTTTTAACAGAGGTCGCGTTCGGGTTTTTTGAAAGTTATTGGTTCTCTCTTGTCGGTCTGTCATTTTGTTTTCCGTCGTTCGTTCGGTCGTTGGGTTATGCCGAGTAACCATTAAATGTCACATGCCAAAGTATATCTAATACAATTTCAGATACACGTTCATCGTGCAATCAGACTCGCATACTTCGTCACTTCACATGCATACAAACTGATGCTGAATCACACTGGTGCATAACGCCCAACTCAAAGTTCGAAGATATGGAAACCAAGACATAGTTTAGATGCAAGCTCGCTTCAACAGGCTATGGTGCATCAGCACCCACACATCGCAACTCTTGTCACTGTGTCCAACACCACTGTTCGCTTCAC
>BFEA01000390.1:491850-504689 GCA_003427395.1 Chara braunii | reverse complement strand
GAAGTCCAACTCTGATCTCTGTCCAACTAGTATAAGTATCCAATCTGAAGAAGAAGAAGAAGAAGAAGAAGAAGAAGAAGAATAGGAAGAAGAAGAAGAAGAAGAAGAAGAAGAAGAAGAAGAAGAAGAAGAAGAAGGGAGCCGAGGAGGAGAGGGAGAGAGAGGGGACTGGCGATGGGAGGGAGGAGAGAAACCTCCAACTCCCGGTACCTCAGGCGGCTATGGCCGCCGGTAACCCAGTCACCGCTGCTGCTGCTCCGCTCGCTGCTGCTGCGCTYGCTGTTGCTGCGCTAATCGCTGCGCTGCCTGCTCCTCGCTCCTGCGCTAAACATAGCGTTCCAACGGCACTCTGGTGCCGACCTTACCGCACCGTAGTATACCGGTGGGTCGATCCCTGAAGTGAGGCCGGGCCGGTTCTTTATACCGGTGGGCAGAGGCCGGCCTCACTGCTGCGAAGCCTGGCTGTGCCCTGAACCGTCCAGATGGACGGTTCAGCCCCAACCGGCAGGCGGCAGCCTCAAGAGCGCCGCCAGGCCCAAACGGTAATGTCGTTTGGGCCTGCCCGTCGGGTCTGGTCCAAGGTGAGGCCTTTATGGCCTGTAGAATCCCAAGGTCGGGCCTTTAGGCCCTGATGTGTCCCTCTAGCCCTAAGTCGGGTCCGGTAGGACCCGTGTGGCGTCGAAGATGTAACACCGGTCTAGGTCGAGTCTAGGATAGTTTAGTCTATAGATAGAATGGGCATATCGGTTTAGGGATTTTGGCAGTTGGTACCGAGTACATCGCTGCTGCGCTACGCGTGAACCGGAAGTGGTGATGGCTCAGCGTGGAAGGAGACAGGCATAGCCAGACCTTAGGAGGGCCGGCCATAGCTGGGACCTGCGCTGTACTCTGCCAGCACGCAGGGGCTGACAGAGGTCTGGGCTATCGAGGTCTGCTGGAGGCGAGAGAAGTTGGTGCCCTGCTGGACCCTCCTCCTAAGTGGGGTTCCAGGGTGGTGGCACTGCAGCCATAGCTGCAGCTTCTTCCTCAGAGGTCATTTTGTCAGGGTTTGGTGGCGCTGCTGCAGACTTCCACCCGGGAAGTCTTCCGACACTTCGTCATCATCAGATACTGTGGCACTGGTCTTCTTCTTCATCCTCTGAGTGGCGCTTGGCCTCAGAGGCCTGTTTTAGGGTGGCGCTTCCCTTTGGAGGCTGTATCTAGGTGGCGCTTGATGTTTCAGGGGCTCAGGGGTGTTACAAGTGACTAATCAGGGTTGGGGAGTGAAGCGCTGCTCATTTCTGAGCAGCGCACTGTAGTTCTGAAGTTAGCCTGACAATTCAAGACTCTGAGTTTAATAAACAGTGTGTAACTGGGTTTGGACTATCATCGTTTCGTTGTTTCCTGGATGTGATCTGCTCGGCTTTTCTTTATGACTGGCTGTGAGGATTGAGTGGAGTGAATTGCACTTTCAGTGTACCCTGTCATATCGCATGGTCAAGTCTTCCGCTGTGTTTATCCCTCCCTGTGCGGTGTGATCCTTCCTTCTGTGTATGTATGGGCATACCTGGAAGTCTATGTGAGTGAATGTTGGTCTGCAGACAACAAACAACCAGAATCATAACACCTTTGCCCTAATGATTTATTTCTTCTTCTTCGTCTTCATCTTCTTCTTCTTCTTCTTCTTTTTCTTCTTCTTTTTCTTCTTCTTCTCCTTCTGAAAAAAGTGTTTGCTCTAATTTTCCATTTCTTCTTCTTCCTCTTCTTCTCTCTCATACACTGTCATCCCCACTTCAATTTTTTTTATTTTTTTTAATCTCTGGATTCGCTGCATTTGCGTTCAGTTTGCCCTAATTCCTCTTCTTAATCTTATTCTACTTCTTCACATTCTGAAATTATCGTTCGTGAAGTTCACCCTGATTTGTCTTCTCTTGTTCATCTTCTTCTTCTTCTTCTTCTTCTTCTTTTTCTTCTTCTTCTTCTTCGTCGTCGTCGTCGTCGTCTTCTTCACCATCTTCTACTTCTTCTTCTTCTTCTTCTTCTTCTTCTTCTTCTTCGTCGTCGTCGTCGTCGTCGTCATCGTCAGCTTCACCCTCTTCTACTTCTTCTTCTTCTTCTTCTTCTTCTTCTTCTTTTTCTTCTTCCTACCATCACCCACCTCCACTTTTTTTTTTCCTTCGGAAATCGTCAGCAGTGGGCACACACCTACCACCCCTTCTCCTCCTCCTTTTCTTCTTCTTCTTCTCCATCTTGTGTCCATCTTCTTCCACTTCTTCTTATTCTTCACCATCTTTAACTTCTTCTTCCTCCTCTTGCAAGGCTCAAGGCCTCGACGAGCCCTAACGGGCCTTGTTTCCAGCAAGGTCGGCCGCCCTAAGTGAAGGCAGGCCCGACCAAGGACGAGAGGCCTATTTTGGGCTACCACGCAACTGGAGAAATTCATGCAGTTGCGCAGCGCCAGTTGGTTGAGAGCGCCCAGGTCCTGGCTGCTTTTATCAAATGCATCTGAGGCAGGCCCTGGGCAATATACGCAACATGGACCCAACACAGGCTGCGGGCAGTTGGACTCGGGTAACCGCCATAGGCCCTGCGCCTGATTCGTTTGGACTGGGGCTCAGCCTCTCGGGGCCTACTGGAAGCTTCTGGGCCGGGGCCCAGTGCAGCCAGGCCGCACGCAGCAGGGAGGCCACTTCCATTTAGGAAAGTGCCTGCCCCCTCATTCGGTAGTCGGGCACTGGCTGCATGCTGCGCTAATTGCTGGCCAGCGCCCACGTGCTCACGGGCGAGCAGGAAGAGCAGGCAGTCATAGCTGAGCTGACCTGCGCGGAGCTGGATGGGGCGCATGGTGGTCCTTGGGTGCACGTGGCATCTGTGTGTGGGGGATCAAGGTTGTGAGTGATACGAGAGACATACCTGGTGCTTGAGGCGACCGGCATGGGCCGAGATCTGCTCGTACTTCCGGGAGCTGTTGACGTCACCAGCGGCATTGTAGATAGGCTAGATAGGATCTGCCATTCGTAGTCTGGGCACTGAGCGCCAGATAGGAAATCGACATTGGTTCTTTGTTGATGATGATGAAACTATTCCAACATTGTCACTTGTGAGCTTTTGCTGTGCTCTTATTTGGTGGAACTCGAGTTGCAATTCTGCTTTTCGTTCGAGGTCACGACTATATGGTTTCATGTGTATGATGTTGCTTGGTTTCTGGAATTCGATATCGCTCATTTTCCTTGCATTTTGGTATCGGAGCTGTGGTACGCTGCGCTAATCTGGCGCTTGTCTTCTGCCTATGCGGTACATGCATGCGGTCTGCTGGGTGAGCGGCCGTAGGGAGTGTGTAGTGAAGAGGGCAAAGGCAAGCAGGCTACCCAAGAGGTGAGGGGAATCGCAAGGAAGGCTACGAACCGGTGTTGGGTGTTTCGCAGTGTGATGAGAACTATCTGATGTGTGATTGATGTTGAGGTGGAACGGCGGTGTAATGCTGGTTGTGCCAAAGCAGCGATTGGTCATCACAATCGGAATCAGGTCATGTGGAGAGAATATTTGTGGTTGGCAGCAGCTATTTTGAGGTACGTTGCTCTTAACCTTATCTACCCTCTTCGACACTTCTTACCATGAGGATGTGTTCTGTCTTGAGAGTCCTCTCATGTGAGGAGTCGAGTGCGCTCAACCTCAAGAGTCCGCATTGTTCACGTGGAGCATCTAGAAGGAGAGGGCGGAGCTATCTGAGAATTCGCTTATCGATATCAGCGCCTAATGCAGCAAGCTGTAGAACAGATGCACAGGGCATAGGCGGCGATGATAGAGTCTGAGAACAAGCACCGCCACCCATCTATATTCCAGGTAGGGGACAAAGTCTAGGTCAAGTCCTCAGAACTGGGACAGGAGCACGGGATATCCCGCAAGCTCATGCCAAAGTACTCTGGACTCTGGAAGGTTCTCGATATTGTCGGGATAATCCGGATGGGCCGTCATATGTAATTTGGATCCCTGTCTTTCACGCTTCTAAGCTCGCACCTTTCAAGGAAACAGATCAGTTTCCTTCTCGTCGCTCAATGCTGGCCCCAACCATGGATGGAGAGGTCGACATCGACGACATCGTGGACCATAGAGAAATGTCAGTTTCAGGACTGACAGGCAAGGGACGTCCTCCTAAACCGAAGCTGCAATATCGCATTCGGTTAAGACATCATACAGATCCTAAGGAAGACAGATGGTTTACCCGGGAGGAACTGATGCAGACCACTCCACAGGCTGTCAGTCATTGCAGAAAGGAAATCGCCAGATTGAGTAATCGAACTTCTCAAAGGACTGTCAAAGTAAGGAGGAGGGAATGCGAGCCTCACGGCCTCGACGAGCCCTTAACGGGCCTTGTTTCCAGCAAGGTCGGCCGCCCTAAGTTAAGGCAGGCCCGTTCAAGGACGAGACACCTATTTTGGGCTACCATGCAACTCGGGAAATTCAGGCAGTTGCGCAGCGCCAGTTGGTTGAGAGCGCCCAGGTCCTGGCTGCTTTTATCAAATGCATCTGAGGCAGGCCCTGGGCGAGATACGCAACATGGACCCAACACAGGCTGCAGGCAGTTGGACACGGGTAACCGCCATAGGCCCTGGGCCTGATTCATTTGGACTGGGGCTCAGCCTCTCGAGGCCTACTGGAAGCTTCTGGGCCGGGGCCCAGTGCAGCCAGGCCACACGCAGCAGGCAGGCCACTTTCATTTGGGAAAGTGCCTGCCCCCGCATTCGGTATTCGGGCACTGGCCGCATGCTGCGCTAATCGCTGGCCAGCGCCCACGCGCTCACGGGTGAGCAGGAAGAGCAGGCAGTCATAGCTGAGCTGCCCTGCGAGGAGCTGGATGGGGCGCATGGTGGTCCTTGGGTGCACGTGGCATCTGTGTTTGGGGATCGAGGTTGTGAGTGATGCGAGAGACATACCTGGTGCTTGAGGCGAACGGCATTGGCCGAGATCTGCTCGTACTTCGGGGAGCTGTTGACGTCACCAGCGGCATTGTAGATAGGCCAGATAGGATCTGCCATTCGTAGTCTGGGTGCTGAGCGCGAGATAAGAAATCGACATTGGTTCTTTGTTGATGATGATGAAACTATTCCAACATTGTCACTTGTGAGCTTTTGCTGTGCTCTTATTTGGTGRAACTCRAGTTGCAATTCYGCTTTTGGTTCGAGGTCACGACTATCTGGTTTCATGTGTATGATGCTGCTTGGTTTCTGGAATTCCCTATCGCTCATTTTCCTTGCACTCTTCTTCTTCTTCCTCCTCCTACCATCACCCACCTCCACTTTTTTTTAATTTAATATTCGAAAAATCGTCGGGCAGTGGGCACACACCTCCCACCATTTCTTCTTTTTCTTCTTCTTCTTCTTCTTCTTCTTCTTCTCCATCTTCTTCCACTTCTTCTTCTTCTTCTTCTTCTTCTTCTTCTTCTCATTCCTCCTACCATCACCCACCTTTATTCTTTTTGTTTTTTTTTCCGGAAAATCGTCGGGCAGTGGGCACACGCTTCTCCTTCTCCTTCTTCTTCTTCCCCATCTTCTCTCCATCTTCTTCCACTTCATCTTTTTCACCATCTTTAACTCCTCCTTCTTCTTCTGCTTCTGCTTTTTCTCCTTCCTCCTACCATCACCCACCTCCACTTTGTTTTTATATGCAGAAAATCGTCGGCAGTGGGCACACACCTCCCACCCATCCTTCTTCTTCTTCTTCTTCTTCTTATCTCCATCGTCTTCCACTTCTTTCTTTTCTTCACCATCTTTTACTTCTTTTTCTTCAGCATCTTTTACTTCTTCTTCTTCTTGTCCTTCTTCCTCTTTTACTTCTTCTTCTTCTTCTTCTTCTTCTCCATTTTCTCTCCATCTTCTTCCACTTCTTCACTTAGTTCTTCTTCTTCTTCTTCTTCTTCTTCTTCTTCTTCTTCTTCTCCATTTTCTCTCCATCTTCTTCCACTTCTTCTTCTTCTTCTTCTTCTTCTTCTTCTTCCTCCTACCATCACCCACCTCCACTTTTTTTTTTTTTTCG
The DNA here is from genome assembly GCA_003427395.1 of Chara braunii. Taxonomy (NCBI): domain Eukaryota; kingdom Viridiplantae; phylum Streptophyta; class Charophyceae; order Charales; family Characeae; genus Chara; species Chara braunii. Next base: position 498,677 of record BFEA01000390.1, on the reverse strand, counting down.
AAAAATCATCGGCATCAGGCACACACCTCCCACCCCTTCTTCTTCTTCTTCCTACCAACCACCTACCTCCACTGCGACGACCATGGCGAGGAATCGAGGACCATTTGAGCCTGAGACTGGTGAAGAGAGAGAAAGGACGCTCAGCAAGTCGGAGCTTTGGAGACGGGCGGATCGAGGGCAGAGGGTGACGAATGGCACATCGCACGACTCGTGGAGGTTGCGCTGCAGGCTGTGCAACAAAGAGTTCATTGGCACACTTAGCAAAGTGGTGAACCACTACACCCAACCGTCGCCTACTGCCCGCTGTCCGCGTACCACCGTGGAGATTCTTGCTTTGATCCGGAGGAATCACCCGAAGGTGCCAATCCCCCCTGCAATGGTTGCAAAATTGAGTACTACAAGGAACAGGGTCGTCTGCCGGGTGTGGAGGATACAGAGGATCTTGCTTCGGGTGTCAAGCGGGTGCATCTGCGGAGCCCCGTACATCGTCGAGGATACAGAGGATCTTGCTTCGGGTGATCAAGCGGGTGCATCTGCGGAGCCCCGTACATCGTCGATAGGGAGAGATGGCAGGCGTGACACAAGTTCAACGGCGGGAGAAGGCAGTGGTGTTGGTTTTTACTCGACATCTGTTGCCGACATGGCCGCTCCGGCTTCCATGGGGCCTGAACTCCAATCGGAGATTGTTGAGCGCCTGTGGGGTCCCGTTCTAGCTGCCGCTTGACCTCCGCGACCTCCATAGGCTAGACAGCAGTCGTCCTGAACAATTTCGTTGTGGATGAGCTGCATAAAGAGTTTGACCAGGCAGTCGCCTCTTTCTTCTTTGAGATTGCCATCGCCTTGAATGCTGCGAGATCTGACTCGTATAGAAACATGGAAAGGATCATGAACCTGGCGGTTGGATCAAGGAAAATGTTGCGATTGCCAGGATACAAGTACTTGAGGACAAAGGCCCTGCCTGCGGAGTACAAAGCCGTGGATCATGATTTGGATAAGATTCGTGAGCCCTGAGATGTCACAGGCTTAACTTCGATGACAGACAGTACAACAACGTCCAGCAACAGGCTGGTCATGAACTTCCTTGCAGCCGGCAATTCGGGGACTGTCATGGTGAGGAGCGTGGACAAGGAGGGGAAGGATAAGTCGGCCCAGTGTTGGCAAGGATGTGAGAGGAGGTCATAAGGGAGTTGGGGCTGCATAGGGTGAACGCCCTCTGCACCGACTCAGCACAGGTCAACATTTCCACCAGGAAGATATTGGCTGAGCACGAGGGCCCTGCGATCAGCAGCATTCCATGGGTGCAACTTGCTGATGTGTGACATTGCTTCGGTGCCATGGATTGGGGAGGTGATTCTACAGGGCAGGGAGATCACCATTTTCATCAAGAGACATCGGCAGCCGTTGGCGATGTTCCGGAGGACTGGGAGGGAGTACAGGACACAGTTGGGTATCAAAGATGGGAGGCCATTGGAGTTGATCCAACCAGGGGACACTAGATTCGGCACAAACTTCCTCATGCTGCAGCGACATCGGGAGTGCGAGGGGGTGTTGCTATCAACTGTTTCCAACCCACGGTGGGATGACTCTCCATGGGATTGGACCCCATCGACACGGGTTCGATTGTGCAAGGAGCTCACGAGACCCCGCTTGGTGGTTAACTATGCAGCGGCATGTACCTTGCTTGAGCCTGTTTATGTCCTGATGAAGGCCATGGACAAAGATGGGAGGACGGGTATGCAGGTGTGGTCTTTGGGGATCATGTTGGAGAAGAGAATGGTTGTGTTGCCCAGTGATTGCGAGACAAGGGAGTTCGTGACGGTGAAGGTGAAAGACCGTGCGCGGATGATGGTTCTCCCTGTGCATGCAGCGGCGTGGATGTTGCACCCACTCCACCGATCAGCTCGACTGTTCAACGACTTGGCATACGAGGACATCACAAACACCTTGACTCACTTTGCTTCGGTTCACCCGAAGAATTCAAAGGAGTACAAAGACTGCTGGAACTCCCTTAAGAGTTTCCATTACATGGATCCAGAGTGGAATGGCAAGAACTCTGAGGAGGCTTTGGCAGGCGACCATGTGTCCATGGCGCACTGGTGGTTGAGTTATGGGAAGAAGCACCCAACCCTGACAAAGATCGCAGTCAAAGTGCTCAGCATGTGGACTACAGCCTCTCCATGCGAGAGGAATTGGTCCACGTTCAACCTCATTCACACGAGGAGGAGAGATCCGTTGAGCCCAAACAACCTGCAGATGCTCGTCTTCATCCATTGGAACAAGAATTTTCTGCGCATATCAAAGGCGAAGATGGGATTCGTAAACACCAAGCAGCTCGAGAAGGAGACACCTGAGGATGAGGCGCCTTTCGATGGTTTCATGCGAGACAGGGAGTTTGACCCTGCAGAGGTGAAGAGGAGGGCGGCAAATTGGTCCAAATCTCGCGGCCGCAAATCGAAGGGTACCAGATTCGACGTCCGGGAGCTTCAGGAGGAGAGGGTGGACGGCGGGGCATGGCTCCTCGATCTTTCCTACCGCCCTCGGCGTCTCGCGGACAACGACCGCGGGAAGACCATTGTTGTTGATGATGAGGAGGAGGAGAGCCACGGCAGCGAGGGTGACGGCGAGTTACTCACAATGCGGTTCACAAACATGTGGTCCACCAAGCGCTCGGGCAGCCGCTCGTGTTCCACTCGACACGACAACATCACGCCGCCGCCAGTCCTTGCATCCGGCGGCTGCTTCGGTATCATTGCCTGGTGACGCTGGTGTTCGTACACGATGATGGAGCTCCACGTCAAGTGGTGTGGCTTCAGTGCAGGGCACCAGCACACTATTGGCCGCACAACTCACCCCTCATCAGTGAGCTATGCTCAAGGAGATACCCACGGGCTGCATGACGACAGACGGGGGATTGGCAGACGTTCACGGGGACAATGCTGCGGTGGAGGTTGATGCAGACTTTGGTGTGTGTGTAGATGTTCCGGTTCTTGGCACTGCGGAACATGCGAACGGAGACATCGGTGCGGACATGGACGACCCGATTCTTGGAACAGCGAAGGACGTCGAGGCTGTCGGCAGCGATGTATTCTCCACTCCTTACCCGGGGTTGCGGCTGGGGAAGAGATTCGACTCCCTATTGAACCACGTGGCCCCCATTGCGGCGAGCGGCTCCAACAAGGACTTCCGTGAACACCTGTCTGCGATGTCCCCCATGCGGACTGATTTCGAGGAGCCGACTCCCGATTGGGCCAGATTCACTAGACCAACCCCACCCGCTCTACGGTTGAGCGAGGACATTCCAACAAAGGCCAGGGAAGGATCGCAAGGCATCGTCTACAGGAGGAGGACCCGAGCTGCTGAGGTTGGAGGACCTGACCCACCACAACATGTAGCTGCACGGCGTGCATCAGTGTCGCCGCCCGAAATCGCCGCCAGCAAGGTGCGCCGAGTGAGGAGTTTGGCGGGCAGAAAGAAAGGAAGGAGACAGCGGCACCGACGACAAGAGGTGGAAGAGGCAAGGGACGCAAGACAGTCACACCGCCGGCGACCTTGAAAGAGAAGCATGCTATTGTTTGGCAGGTGAAGAAGAGGAAGGCACAAAAAGTTCCCAAGAAAGTCACCGCAGTTTCGCAATCGCCGAAACAACATCCGAAAAGGAAGAGGAAGCAGGTGCAAGAGGACGATGAGTCTAGTAGCAGCAACGCTTCATCTTCTGAAGAGGAAAAGGAAGCGTCGGCAAGGTCATCGACTGATGCGTCGTCATTGACTGGTACCATTAGCAGCAGAGAGAGAGAGAGAGAGAGAGAGAGAGAGAGAGAGAGAGAGAGAGAGAGAGAGAGAGAGAGAGAGAGAGAGAGAGAGAGAGAGAGAGAGAGAGAGAGAGAGGATGAGAGGGAGAGAGGTTGAGAGACAGAGCAGGTGAGAGAGGGAGAGACACCTTCTTCTTCTTCTTCTTCTTCTACTGCTTCCTCCTCTTCCTCTTCTTCATCGTCTACTTCTTCCTCCTCCTAGTCTGTTTCCTCCATGTCAAGGGTGGACTCCGTTTTCGCTGACATCACGGACGTCGGGGACAGTCAGACTATAATCAAGTCTAACAAGTGTTGCTTTTCTGCAATTGCAGCATCGATTGCATGGACTCGTGTCTTCTTCTTTTTCTTTTCGTCTTTTTTTTCCGTTTTGATTCCGTGCTGCTGTGGAGTGAACCCTGTATAATGCTGTATGAGCCTGTACCAATGTCGACGATCATCCGCCAACAGAGTCCCCGAACACCCCTGCCCCCAAACAGCAATGCAAAAATGTCGCAATATGCTGTGAAACAGGCACCCCGAGGACCCCCCCTGCACTCCTCGGAGACTTTGGGACGACCGAAGGAAAGGGGGGAAACAGAGAATGGCGATCAAAGGGAGAGGGTGAAGAAACAGTAGCGGCAAACAAGGGCAATGAACCACTCGGCCACTCCCTCGAAGATTTCAGCATCCTACAGGATTTGAACCTGTGACCTTCAACAAGAGAAAGGGCAAAGAGCCAGTGATCCGAAGGATAAAGATTAGAGACAGCATGAACACACAATGTTAGAAAAGAGGTTCAACATCGGTGGAAAAGAAAAACCGTGTTTGCAACTTTGCACAGGACATTCCATTAAGAATTTTTAAAATTGGGACGATACAGAGAAAGATTGCCCCTCCACAACAATGAGACACACAACATTTGCAGAACCAGAATGCAAACCAGCCAGCATCCTTGGAATAGGCGTAACACTTGAAAGGGGGATGGACCCAGCCCATCCATACCCTAAGTTCTCGGAACCTGAGCTTCATGGTGCTCATGCGGACATGCAAGGCCACACATATTTCGCCCATAGTGACGTCCACCTGTTCACACAATACAGACATCATCAAAGCAGTGTCATCCAATTTAGAGCCAAGTGAAATAACGACCTGCAAGAAGCGCAAACAAAACAGCTCATGGGACAATTCGACACGACGGCGTGGAAACCAATCAGCAATCTTCAATAAGAGTGCGATCTCTATTGTTTGCTAAGATTCCAACAGAAGCATGTGAAAAACAGCTAGTCATCGTATTCAGGCGATTTGTCACAAAAGTTTGGGGGGAGGCTGGGGGAGGGGCGCTAGGGGAATCGTTTGGGGAAAGCAAGAATCGACAAGTTGTCAATTTTTTAGAAGAGAAAAATGAGTGGGGATGTGCAAGATCATTTTGAGTGTTACGAAGATTCCACTGACATAATCACGAGGTGCAGATTGCAATTTTTTTACTGGGCTCCTTGCTTGTATCACCGAAAGAGGAACCAGAACTGAAACCACACACCTCCCCTTCCCCCCACCCGGGCCCGACCCACCCAACCAAGATTGCAAAGCCATACCACCAGTCATATCTTTGCTTTTTGTTTTTTTCTTGTCCTCTTTGTCTTAGCTGTGGGGAAAAAAACCGAAAAACAGCCATCCGAAAAAACCTCCACTTCTCTTGAGTTCCCAAATGGTGTACAGAGTAACACGTGACAGAAAATTGATGGCTGGCAAAAAGTAACAAGAACTTGGACAAACTACCAAGTTAAAAGTTAAAAATTTTCGAAGTTCAAACAAAGATCAAAGCGGAAACTTTGTTTTACCTTATTCGCCTTTGAAACAATAAGAAATGCTGCCGCCGTCAACTGTCAATTGAAAATCCACACAATCCGGATTGCAAACGAATCAAAGAAACATCAGGGTTGATATCTCGATACATGTCCGCCAAATCGCAAACTAATGATGACCGAAATTTGATCAATCACTCCAAGAATAATATGCACCTTGAGGGGGAAAAAAACAAAAAACAAAAAAAAACTTTCAAAGTTTGAACACTCTTACCATGGCCATGATCCGGATGTCCGAACTGCCATCCGGCCCATCTGGATCGGGATGTTGGTCCAGATGTCGGGTCCAGTAGGTCCGGATGGAGCCAAAATAGGGCCAAAAAAAAAAAAAAAAGGCCATCGGCCAGGAGTCCCAGGACCATACTTGCGGTGCATACGTGAGGTGCACCGCGCGGTGCAGTGTGCTGATCGCTGATGCCCGGAAAGAAAAATGGTGGCCGTGATGTGTGTACCCAAAAAAAAAAAGGTGGCCATGATGTGTGTATACACGCGCGCGTACGCGCGCGCGCGCGCGCGCGCGCGAGAGAGAGAGAGAGAGAGAGAGAGAGAGAGAGAGAGAGCAAAGAGCCCTTTCACATTATTCAGAAAACCCCTGTCGGGACTCCGAAAGGCCCCTGCCAAAAGTTAGCAAGGGTTTCCTCGGCAAGAAAAGGGTAGTGTTTGGACTTATAGTAGGGCAGTAGCAGGCCAAATATATATGGTGTAGCTTCAAATTCAGGTCCGTGTTTCAGCAGTTATGGGTTACTACCTTACTAACTCGGTATGTGATTTTCAGGGCTTCACTCCACCGCTCACCAAATGTGCAAAACTAGAATGAATCTTCTGCTAGAAACTGGAACCATATGCCGTCAATGTTTTGTCTTTTGTGCAAGTGGTGACTACTGTCTTCACCCGAAAATAACGCCCGGGCGTTATATTCAACTTAACCTAAAGGGATCAGATTTTCGTTTTTACTCTTTTTTCTCAAATAGAACGCCCCTTTGAATATAATGCCCGGGCATTATATTCGCATAGGACGCCCGGGCATTATATTTCAATGTTCCACGGGCAGAGTACCTTGTAGAGGGAGTATACATGGGTTTGAAAGGGCAGGCAGGGGGATACACACAGCGTTGTCACGCGGGGATCCCTGGGGCCCAAGCCGGGGTAGGGGTTTCACCCCTGGACCCCCACCCCC
>BFEA01000390.1:442810-463377 GCA_003427395.1 Chara braunii | reverse complement strand
AGACACGAACAGGGTCTACCTGAATTGGTGACCCATAACTGCCGAGCTACAGCCCTGAACTCGAATCCACAGCATATATTGGTGGTCTGCCCACATTTCTCCCGCACGTGACGAGGCCATCCTTCTCATTGAAGTTGTCACTCAATGGCTCCACATGTATTGTAGGAGCCATTTGAGGTACCTGCAGGGGGCCTCGAATTGACGTGAAGGGGACCTTTTGTTCTCTCTCTCTCGCTCTCTCTCTCTCTCTCTCTCTCTCTCTCTTGGGCCCTTTTTTTTTTTTTTTTTTATCGTGCACATGGCGCAACTCCCTTAGCGCGCGCACCGCGCACAGCGGACCGCACTGGGTACTGCGCAGAGCACACGGCGCACAGTGCGCGCGCTGTCGTTCCAGCGCACAGCGCAGTGCGCACCGCCCCGCACCGCACTGCGCACTGGTGCGCCGCAACTATGCTTTAAAGTCCTCTGCAATCAGACTTGCTTTCTTTTCCACTTCGCATACATGCAAACAGGTGGCGATTCACACTGACGCGCCCACTCAAAGCTCAGAGATATGGAAAACGAGAACACAGTTCAGATGCAAAATCGCTTCAACAAGCTATGGCGCATCGGCGCCTGCACACCAACTCTCGTCACTGTGTCCAATACCACCGTTCGCACATACTCAACTCTGGATCACCCACCACACACGGTCTCACACTCGTGCACACACACACACACACACACACTAATTACTAACACTAACTCGGCGACTATGACCGCCAACTATCCCTGCGTATGCTCGCTCTATCTTCTTCAGCCCACTTCGTCTTCGGGCAACCTGCAGACCACCTTCGCACACGACGCTGTAGCAGCACTTCCACATGGCTTACACAGCGAATGAATGAATTGCTGGGCGCTGCTTCTTGATTTATACTTTTGTTTGCCGCTGGTCTGCCCCTTTCCAACAGGCCCTGGGTCTGCACAGTCCCACACGGTACTTGCTTGACCGGACTGAGGGTGACTAGGACTGGTACCACTGCCTGCATGAGGTTGCACTGCCGACTCAACGCAATTGGACCTGCGACTCACCTACTGTGGCATACTGTGCAGCCACACGGGCCTCCAGGGCCCGACCAGCGTTATCAGCCTAAAAGCCTGAAAACGAGGGCCTACATGCCCTGTGTCGTTTTCAGCCTAAAAGCCTGAAAACGAGGGCTTACAGGCTCTGTGTCGGTTCAGCCTGACAGCCTGAAAATAAGGGCCTACAGGCCCTGTCTCGTTTCAGCCTGACAGCCTGAAAACAAGGGCCTACAGGCCCTGTGTCGCGTCAGACTGACAGCCTGAAAACGAGGGCCTACAGGCCCTGTGTCGGTTCAGCCTGACAGCCTGAAAACAAGGGCCTATAGGCCTTCAGTCTTTAGCCAGAAGCTACCTGGAAACTACCCGGAAGCTTCCTCAGGGGCTAGCACGCTCTGGCATTGGCAAGAGCAGCCTCCCAAAAGCTTCCTCAGGGTCTAGCACGTTTGGGCATTGGCGAGAGCAGCCTCCTGGACGGGCCAGCACTATATAAGACTGGCCCGCCCTACAGACAGGCGCGAGGTAGTTCATAGGAACTTCCAAGGCACTTCACGTGCATAAGGCAGGAGTAGTCTTCAGGATTCGGCAGCAGCACTCTGGAGGAGCGCTGCAGGAGTAGCTTTAGCGCTAACAGTAGTCTTCAGCGCTGGGCGCTAGTAGCTGTAGTGGTAGTCTTCAGCGCTGGGCGCTGGTAGGAGCAGAGTAGTGTTGGAGAGAGAGATGGCTGGCGGAGGCCAGGGAGACTTACCTGTGGCGCCATAGCTACAGCTCCATCTTCGAGGTACCTGCATCAAGGCGCCAACTTCACAGGTTAGTACCGCACTGAGAGAGAGAGAAAGAGTTCTTCTTCTTCCTCTTCTAAGTCCACCATCTCTTCGTCACCCTCTCGCTACCTGACTTCTCAGTATCTGCAGACTACGAAAGAGAGAGAGAGAGTTGTGACTTTGAGACTTGACGACATTGGATCCAGACTCGACATGGGGGATTCAGACATTTGACAGGGGATTATTTGGGACATGTACCGAAGACTTGGTGTTGACGGCATTCCCATCTTCCCTTCTTCTTCGTCTAACCCCCCTCTTCTTCGTATGTGTATGGTTGGGGACTGGCGCATTCTTCCTGTGTGAGCGCCAGGCCCCTTCACACCATGGAATGATGATGATGTATGTTTGAGGCTGAATTGGAATATTGATTGTTCGGATCATTGGTATCTAAGTCTTCCGCTATCTTGTACTTTGTGAGAGAGGTCGATTCTTGTTCTGGTCTGCACCGCTACGATATGCAACAGTTTGGTATCGGAGCAGACCTCTCAATCAGAGGACCTGCCCAATCAAGGAGCCTGCTTGAAGTTATTAATTAATTGATAGTTCGATGATTGATTGATAGCTTGATGATTGATTGATTGACTATTTATCAAGTAGGACTTCGTCAAATCTCTGCAAAAAAAAAATTCTTCTCGCAACAAATATCTGAAAATTTTCGATAGTAGCATTTCGTTATCTGAAAATTTATGATAGTAGCATTTCGTTTCATCTAAAAACATTTCTGATATTAGCAGTTCATTTTCTAGGCATATTGAGATATCGATAGAGGTTGTCATATTCTCGGAAACTGGGTTTAGTCTTTTCTGAAAATCGAATCTCTATTCTATTTCGCACAAATCTCGCTAAACCGAAACTTTGCGAAACCTTGCCCAAATCTCGCTAATCGTATTCCTCTGAAATGCCTCACTGATATCAAATCGACAGATTTTCAAAAAAAGAAAAAGGGAGATGAGTCTCTTCTTTTATTTTATGTTATCTTTTTTAGTCTGTTAATTAGGACCGGGAGGAAAGTACTGTTTGGTTGGTTACCTTCTTGCGTTTTCCCTCCCACCCAACCCTTTGCCTGCATTCCGGTTTGGTACAGTGCCACGTCAGCAGCAACGTCAGCAGTGCCACATCAGCAACAGTGCCACGTCAGCAGTACCACGTCAGCAGTGCCACATCAGCAACAGAGCCACGTCAGCAATACCACGTCAGCAGTGCCCCGCCACCATGACGGTCTCAGTTCTCGGCATGCCAGGCCAACTGGCCAATGAGTCCATTGCCGAGTACCGACAGCGGTTCGAAGCTCAACTCGCACTGATCAAGGCTGAGGAACAGCGTCAGGCGGCAGCCGAGGCTGCCCGCCTAGAAGCTGAAGCGGCGGCAACAGCTGAAAAACAGCGGCTTCAGGCCGAAGCAGACGCAGATACCCAGGCACGCCGCAAGGAGGCCCAGGATCTGCTACAGCGGCATGAAGCCACCAGCATTGAAAAGCTCAAGTTCTGGCATTTTGAACCATCCGAGCACCACGAAGACGTGACACCGGAGGAGCAGCACAAGGAGTTTCAGCCAAACCCGTGACCCGGTTGGTTTACACTTGTAACCACCTGCAGTCCGAGCTGACCAATCTCCGACGGGCGGTGTGGAACCACAAGGATCAGCACGAGGATGCTACACGGGCACTTGATTCCCGTGTACAAGACTTGGAGCAAGTTGCACCAAGACCGAATGCTGGCAAGTCCAGCAGTGCATCCTCTACCTGCCAATTGGAGGAACGAGTTGACCACGTAGTCGCAATGCTCGGCGACATCAGCACCTTCGCTGCACCAGCCACCATCAGCAAGCAACTGGACACCTTGAAGACCGAGGTTCAGCAACTGCACCAGCCGCCCAACAAGGATAGCAAAACCAGTGCGCAGCACTACAAGATGCTGACATTCCAAATCGAAAGTTTGATGATTATACACATCAAGACCCGCTCCCCTGGTGGGAGGGCTTTACGACGCAACTTCGGATTCTTTTCGTCCCCGAGCACTCGTACATCGGCGCGATGTTCCTCAACTCAAAGGGCAAATGCCAGATCTGGCTCAGCCACCTGGCAACCATTCACGGCGTCCAGGTCGCCGATCTACATGAGAAGATCTCTTGGGAAGAGTTGACGAGGCTATGGAAGAAGCGGTTCATCGTGGACGACGCCCCGACGCTCGCCATCAACCGCCTCTTCGCCATGACCCAAGGCAACACATTGACACGCGACTGGCTGACGGAATGGCAAAAGATCGCTGCAACGCCCGATCTCGAGTTGCCATTTTCGCATCTGTGTCGGGAGTTCTACAACCGGTCATGTGCCGCCTTGAGCCTCGCACTTGGTGATCGCGAGCAACACACGACCTTCGCCGAAATCATCGACAAGGCAAGGGAGATCATCAAGACCAACAGGGCAGCTGCACACAAAAAGTCAGCGTGGCAGCCAACCTATGTGGAGAAAGGAAAATTTGGTCCGGAATTGCAGCATGTTGCTGCAGTCCAACCGGACAACATTGTGGAAGACCCGGCAGCCACCCAAGCATCACGTGAGGGAGATCAGGTGGCCGCTGTCCAGCCGCGAAGCAACAACAACTCCCAAGGAAAAGGGAAGGTTAAAACCGCATCGCCGGCCGGAAACGGACAGCCAGCACCATGGGTCAAGTTTCACTTGACCGAGGCCGAATACAAGTGGCACGGCCAGTATGGCTGCTGCTATTGTGTTTCCAGAAAAAAGATTACAGTGGGTAGAATGCAAAGTAAGATAAACGATTGATTACATAATCGAGCAAAGAAGGAAAAAAAACTTATGCTCCGTGAGGTTTCATTAAGCTGGAGCAATCAATGAATTCAATCCCACCGGGCCATCATCAATTTTCAATTCCCATTAGCTAAGGGTTCAGTCTAGATAAGAGCTGGGATGGTTGGATTTGGTCGACGCTGTATTATCTTATTTACTTGTCTGTACCAACTTCTTCTACGTACACCTGTGTAGATGCACCCAAAGGAGAATTTGGTGTATATTTAGTTAACAACGAAACCAATTGTCCTTATCGTTGTAAAATTCGGGCACTTGGTTTTGCTCATTTACAAGGGCTTGATTTTATGTCGAACCTAAAATGAAATATTTTAATCCAGCCTCTGTAGAGAATTCAGAATTTCGTTTTGATGCTGCTGGAGGTTTCCGAAGTTTAATAAGTCATTGGAATTAATCGCAAGAGTAAAAGGATTCGAACCTTTGCATGTCGGTATAAAAAATCGATGCCTTTCCACTTGGCTATACTCCAATGAGATAACGCGACCGACCAACGACCTCAATGTCTTAGCTTAGAATTACTGTCAAGAATAAGCAAATGAAAATTATAAATGATGTACATCTTCTTGAGTATAACATAAAATAAAAAGGTCGTAGTAATTCAAGATAAATGTTGATATGTGTGATCATATTATTGACTTATTAGGTTTCGTAAAGTAATTGATACAAGAATATGATAGCAAGAAAAAAACAAGAATAGATATCCCATGAATAAAGTTATAGCTTCGTCCTCAGTTTGATATGAAGTACMAAAAAGAATTAAAGGTAATAAAGTAGGCAATGTGGTAAAAAAGAAGAAATTGGTTTTTCGAGAGTCTGTAGATCTCAATCCAAAAGTCAAACAAGAACGAATACCACATATAAGAGTAAAAACTGGACTTCCTACTATTATAGTCAAAAAATTTACTGTTGAATATTGAAAATGATATAACAATTGTAAAACAGGAAAACTCAACAAAATAGCCATGATTTTGAGTAACCAATGACTTAGTAATTGCGAAATTAAAATCTTTTGTAAACGAGTGGATGGTCCACTTAAACAAAACAATTCGAATGTACCATCTTCAAAATCATTTTGAAATATGGACCAACATCACCAAGCACAAGACCTCCCAATGCCCGGATCAAGGCAAGGAGGATGTTCGGTCTCGCATCAACTCGGGAAACCGAGTTGCGCAGGAGGTGAGGCGACTCCACCTCTCACTCCGCCAGATTCGGTCGCCTTGCTAGCGGCCTCCTACACATCAAGGGAGGATGCGAATGTCGCAAGTCCTCGGTTCACTTACGAGGATTATGCTGTCCACTTGGTCCCACCGTTGGACCAACGACTCCACGTGCAACAATCCACCGCATGCACGGTTTCACCACCATCGGCAACCAATTCGGCAGCTTCGCCGCCAACTATCGCCGAGGATTCAACGTCATGGTCAAGACTTGAAGAGCTCGACCCGTTGATGTTTGCGGACTTCCAATGGATGGCCCTTCCCCCGTCCGGTCGATTGCCGAAACCGTATTGCACTATGCTCATGGCACAATTGCAGGATTACTTGCACACTGCAGTACCAGCTCTGTTGATGGACGCTGGAGTAGAGGTTGTCGACCTTCACGACTACGTTGCGAAGATCGACCGCGAGTTCAAGACACAACGGTACGACGACATCGACGCGCCATTGTTGTACATACGCATTCAGATCGGAGATGCGACCTGCAACGCTTTGATAGATTGCGGAGCTACTCGCAACTACATGAGCTAATACTTTATGGTACGCGTTGGCCTTGGGCCACGCGTTCGAAGGAAGTCGCAGCCCACACAAGTCACGTTGGCCGACATTCACACGCACAAGTCAATCCACCGGTGTATTGATATCGTCCCTGTGTACTTTGCCCCGCATGCAAGTGAGGCCGTGTCCTTCGACATTTTGGACACCAAGTTCGACATGATCTTGGGCATGTCATGGCTACGAAGCGAGAATCACCCGGTGAACTTCTACCGCCGCAACGTTCACGATCGTGACCGGAACGTAGTACTAGTCCCATCCACGGTGCCTCCTCCTCACCCTTCGATCAGCTGCCACGTGGTGTCCGCTGCAAGCATTCGAGCTTCCATCATCAGCGATGACATCGAGGAGATGGATGTGTGTTTTCTTCACGCCTTCCCGCCCCAAGACATCCCATCGACGGACTCATCACCGGACCCAAGCATCACCAAGCTTCTCGACGCCTATGGCGACGTATTCGAAGCCCCGCACGGAGTAGTACCGGATCGGCCAATCCGCCACGAGATCATCCTCGAGGTCGGGGCCGTACCTCCGCGTGGTTGCATCTACCGCATGAGCGAGGAAGAGTTAAGTGTGCTACGGGCACAACTCGACGACCTTCTCGAGAAAGGCTGGATTCGACCTAGCTCCTCGCCATACGGCGCTCTCGTTCTCTTCGTCCGGAAGAAGAACAAGGATTTGCGGTTGTGCATCGATTATCACAAGCTCAACGCGCAGACCGTCAAGAGCGTCGGCCCTCTTCCGCGCATCGACAACCTCCTCGAACGGCTGGGCAGCGCCAAGTTCTTCTCCAAGCTTGACCTCAAATCGGGATATCACCAACTCGAGATTCGGCAGGAGGACCGCTACAAGACCGCGTTTAAGACGCGATATGGGCATTTCGAATGGCTGGTTATACCTTTTGGCCTTACGAATGCCCCGGCCACATTCCAAGCGGCTATGATAACGGAGTTCCAACACATGCTGGATAGATTCGTACTCATCTACCTCGACGACATCCTGGTGTACAGTCGGAGTTTGGACGAGCATGTGGAGCACCTGCGCACCGTTTTGGAGCGGCTACGACAAGCCAAGTACAAAGCCAACCGCGACAAATGTGAATTCGCACGGCAAGGGCTAGAGTACTTGGGACATTATGTGACACCGCAAGGCATCCGTCCGCTTGCGGATAAGATCGAGGCCATCCGCGTATGGCCCGAGCCCACCAACACCACGGACGTTCGTTCATTCATGGGGTTGGCGGGCTACTATCAACACATCATCACCGGGTACTCAATCGCCAAAGGTGCCATTCATATTTGATGACGATGCACGCCAGTCATTCCAAGCACTCAAGACGGTCATGCTCATGGCACCCGTCCTTAGCATCTACGACCCCACCCTGCCAAGGAGAGTGACAACTGACGCTTCCGGCTATGGCATTGGGGCAGTCTTGGAACAACACGACGGCGACGACTGGCACCCCGTGGAGTATTTCAGCCACAAGGTGCCTCCCATCAATTCACTTGATGATGCAAGGAAGAAGGAGCTGCTCGCATTCGTGATGGCTCTCAAGCGATGGCGGCACTTCCTCCTTGGGCGTCGTAGGTTCACATGGGTCACGGACAACAACCCATTGACCTACTACAAGATGCAGGATACGGTGAGCAGCACGATCGGACGATGGATGTACTTCATCGAGCAATTCGACTTCACACCGAAACATCTCGCCGGCCTCTCCAATCGCGCAGCAGATGCACTCTCGCGAAAACCTGATATTTGCGCTATGACACATCATGCCTTCGCATTCGACGAGGAACTAATGCAACACGTCATCAGGGGCTATGAGTCTGACCCGGATTTCGCCACGTTGTATGCGCAGCTATTTTCGGATCACCCGTCGGCCAGCCACTATCGCATCGTCGACGGGTATTTGCTTCTCCACTCGCGAGGCAAGGACTTCTTGTGTGTCCCACACGATCGTCGTCTTCGGACTCGCCTTCTCGGTGAGTACCATGACTCACGACTCGCCGGCCATTTCAAAGTCAATCGCAATATTGCACGACTTCGGTAACGGTTCCGATGACCCGACTTCATTACCGATGTCACTCGGCATTGCGACTCTTGCGAAGTTTGCCAACGGAGCAAGCCCCGCAACCGCAATCCCTACGGCGAGTTGCGCCCGATGCCCATCCCATGGGAACCCGGCCTCTCCATTGCCATGGACGGCACCGGTCCATTTCCCCGCGACCGCCTCGGGCACGACGGAATCCTCACGGTCACTGACCGTTTGGGCAAGTATGCGCGATTTCTTCCTCGAAGTACTATGCCACGGCTCCCGAACTTGGCGCCTCTTGCACACCGGCTGGATTTGCAGCCACGGCGTTTCGGAGGACATCGTTAGCGACCTCGGCACTCGTTTCATGTCGGCATTCTGGACTTCTCTCATGCAGGAATCCAACACCAAGATGAAACCAAGTTCGGCTTGGCATCCACAAACAGACGGGCAAATGAAGTGGGCACATCAAACCACTCAAATGATGCTTCGTACACTCATCCGTCCGGATCAGAAGGATTGGGTTGACTGCCTCCCCGACATCGAGTTCGCCTACAACACTTCGGTGCATCCGGCGATCTGTGTGACTCCATTCGAGTTGCACCACGGTGGCCGGGAAGGCCGTATCTTCGCTGATCTTCTCCTTCCACGAACAGCCGACCTAGACGCTGCTTGCTCTCGCGCTTTCGTCCGGAAGTACAGGGAATTGTTGGCACACGCCCTCGCGAACATGCAAAAAGCCCAAGTCCGCATGCAACAGCAAGCCAACAAGTGTCGCGTGCCATGTCCCATCCGCGCCGGTGATCTGGTTTGGGTCTCCGCGGAAGAGTTTGCACTCGAGCAGGATGTTTCGTGCAAACTACTCCCCAAGTGGTTTGGACCATGGCCCGTAACATCAGCCGCGGGGGATGAGCCCGATGGCCCCTCATTTGTGATCAACATGCCCCCGCATCTGACGGTCCATCCAGTCTTTCCCGCCTCAAAGCTGGCGACATATACACCAGCTAAGAGCGACGACTTCCCGGGCCGACGATCACAAGACCCTCCATCTATGGATGGTCATCAGGAAGTTGACCTCGTCATCACGGATCGCAAGTACAGCAGCAAGCCTCGACAGTACAATGCTACCTTCAAAGCATGCGATCCCGATGACACCCGATGGATTTCAGGAGCAGATTTGAAAGCATCCGCACCGCTGATCTACTCTGACTACGAGCGACAAAGGTCAGCTAGGGAAGCTTCACGACCTGCCCCTCCCACCCAGACTTTGGTCCCTCCCTCAGACAGACCGCTTCGCCCTCGCACGTAAGCTCGGTCTGTTAAGGAGGGGGGGGTGTGGCATACTGTGCAGCCACACAGGCCTGAAGGGCCCGATCAGCGTTCTCAGCCTAAAAGCCTGAAAACGAGGGCCTACAGGCCCTGTGTCGTTTTCAGCCTACAAGCCTGAAAACAAGCGCTTACAGGCCCTGTGTCGGTTCAGCCTGATAGCCTGAAAATAAGGGCCTACAGACCCTGTGTCGTTTCAGCCTGACAGCCTGAAAACAAGGGCCTACAGGCCCTGTGTCGTGTCAGACTGACAGCCTGAAAACGAGGGCCTACAGGCCCTGTGTCCGTTCAGCCTGAAAACAAGGGCCTATAGGCCCTCAGTCGTTAGCCAGAAGCTACCTGGAAACTACCCTGAAGCTTCCTCAGGTGCTAGCACGTTCTGGTATTGGCAAGAGCAGCCTCCCGGAAGCTTCCTCAGGATCTAGCACGTTTGGGCATTGGCAAGAGCAGCCTCCTAGACGGGCCAGCACTATATAAGACTGGCCCGCCCTACAGACAGGCGCGAGGTAGTTCATAGGAACTTCCCAGGCACTTCACGTGCAGAAGGCAAGAGTAGTCTTCAGGATTCGGCAACAGCACTCTGGAGGAGCGCTGCAGGAGCTTTAGCGCTAGCAGTAGTCTTCGGCACTGGGCGCTAGTAGCTGTAGTGGTAGTCTTCAGCGCTGGGCGCTGGTAGGAGCAGAGTAGTTTTGGAGAGAGAGATGGCTGGTGGAGGCCAGGGAGACTTGCCAGCGCCATAGCTCCAACTCCATCTTCAAGGTACCTGCATCAAGGCGCCAACTTCACAGGTTAGTACCGGACTGAGAGAGAGAGAGAGAGAGTTCTTCTTCGTCCTCTTCTCTTCTTCACCCTCTCGCTACCTGACTTCTCAGTATCTGCAGAATACGAAAGAGAGAGAGAGAGTTGTGACTTCGAGATTTGACGACATTGGATCCAGACTCGACATGGGGGATTCAAACATTTGACAGGGGATTATTTGGGACCTGTACCAAAGACTTGGTGTTGACAACATTCCCATCTTCGCTTCTTCTTCGTCTACCCCCCTCTTCTTCGTCTGTGTATGGTTGGGGACTGGCGCATTCTTCCTGTGTGAGCCCCAGGCCCCTTCACACCATCGAATGATGACGATGTATGTTTGAGGGTGCATTGCAACATTTATTGTTCGGATCATTGGTATCTAAGTCTTCCGCTACGCTATCTTGTACTTTGTGAGAGAGGTCGGTTCTTGTTCTGGTCTGCACCGTTACGGTATGCAACACCTACAGACCTCTAGCCTAGCAGTTTCGACCTCTACACAATTATGACCCCTACTTGACAGACCTACAGATCGAACCCCTACATCTACACAGACCTACGACAGACAAACAACCAACCACTGAAACACAAAGGTCACGGGTTCAAACACTCGGGGGTCAACTCGATACTGTACATGGGTAAGGTGAGGTCTGGGGATTGAACTCTAGGGCCTGCATCTATGACTGCAAAAAGGTGAAACCGTTTCACCTCTTTTCCTCAAAAGGTTCTAATCTTTAATTGCTCGAAAAAAAAAACAGTGTCCCTTGATTAGAACTTACCTCAAGAACCCATGCGAAAAAACGCAATAGAAGGGACTGTCATGAGACCGTTTAGGAGGGGGGCCCAAAAATGCCCTGTAAGACCCTCAGATGAAGTCTATCAGCCTCCATCTGATAACTTGAGATGCCTGATAGGATAGTAGACACAAACTTCTGATCAGAGGGCAGGGCACAGCAAGCATGTATGCCCAAAATCACATCGCACTGGGAAAATTTGTTCACGTAGAGCTGGATGCAACTGTAGTCGTGTGACCACATACGCTCCCCTACCATCACCCTCATTTGGAGTGGCAACGTTGGAGAAAGTCAGTGCCCGTTCGAGAAAGTCAGTGCCAATAGGATCAGGTTTCTCCCTTCTCTACTAAGGACTACGGTGGTGCCTGTCACTTCATTGTAATCAAGCCGAAACATTTAATAATAAAAAAATTAATAATTGAATAAATAAGGGACTTTTCACTTAGCGATTAGCCTTCACCTCGAGCTACATCGCTGGAAGCTACTCAACCGCGATCAAAAGGAGAAGCTTAAAAATTATTGAGCAGGAGTGTAGAGTGCAATAACTCATGCCGTCTGTCTCGTGGAACTGAGAGCCATCAGAAGGCCTACATGGCTGCCCTGAGCCCAATCCAAATACGGGCAGAAAAGGCCCTTCAGGATTTCAGGGCCTGGGCGTGTGACAGTTGACTTCGGTTAACTGTCGGTCCACCCAACAGTCAAAGTCCAAAGGTACCTAGCCTAGGCCGCAGGTCAAGCACACACAACTGTTTGTATGCAGGTACCGAGACAACATCAGGTCCAAGGGAGAAGTCTGTAACTGAACAATCCGAGCCTTGAGATGTGAGTCAATCTGGACGACTGGGGACAAGGCACCCGAGGCCAGACAGCCTCAACGACTGCTACATAAGGCCGGCCTCAATCAAGTCCAGCATTCAAAAGATTGACTCGACGCAGGCTTCATGTTGGCTGTGCACACGCGTTGCGGACGACGGCACAAGGTGGAGACGGCACGCTGGTCTACGTGGCATGCTGGCGTGGCGCTGCCTCTGGTGTATGTGGCGCTACTGCTGGTCTACGTGGCATGCTGACGTGGCGCTGCCTCTAGTATAAGTGGCGCTGCCTTTGGTCTACATGGCATGCTGATGTGGCGCTGCCTCTAGTATATGTGGCGCTGCCTTTGGTCTTCGTGGCATGCTGATGTGGCGCTGCCTTTGGTATGTGTGGCGCTGCTCCTGGTACATGGGGCGCTGCTCCTGGCCTACGAGGTGCTGCTATTGGTCTTCATTAATGATGTGGCGTAGCCACCTGTCTTGATTGCTGATGTGGCATTGTCCACGCTGTCTACATGAGGTGATTGGTTGCGAGGAAGAGGAAGATCGTGACTGTGGAGAGATCGTGGATACTTACCTGATTGTCTTCATGTCGACATTGCTTCAGCGCTGATGAGGGACTGATTAGATGTGCCACGTGGCACATTGAGGTTACTTCGGATACTTGTTCAGACTATTGATTATTGAGGTGGTGGTCGAGGAGGGAGCCCGAAGCAGGAGTGGGCATTATACTTTCCTCTCCTTTGTCTAATCTCCCTCCTCTCTCTTCGTTTGTGTATGATCACCTCATCTCATTCTGTCTGGTTACGATTTTGACTATTGGTATGCATGAGCTGGTTGACATTCATCTGGGCTTGCATTGTTGACAACTGTGTTCACGATCAGGGTTCATTGCAATTTGGTATCGGAGCAACTCTTCATCGCGATCTGATGTCAGCTGTTAGGTGTTGACGTGGCACACAGGTAAGTGGGAGGTGCTGCATGTGCAATATGAAACACGTATATTAACGCGCACGATCATCCCGCACGTCTAGACATGGTAATAGTGCACTTGCGAGCAGCCGTCCCTTGAAGATGATGACAAGGCTACGTTGAAGATTGAAGGGCTGTGTTGGCAACAGGCTGACGTGGCGCTGGTACCGCTGATGTGGCACATTGTTATGTGGCATGCAGGGCATGGTCTGACGTGGCATGTACTCGTTACTGCTTGCTAGTGATGTGCTGACTTGGTATATTGGTGGAAGGCAGACCTGCACTGTGACGTGGCATCCCTCCTTGTTGACCTATCGGGTCCCTGATCTGCTGACGTGGCAGACTCTTTGAGTTGCTGTGTTGGCAGGCCAGGGGTGACACGTGGCATGTGTAAGGACTGTTGAAGGTGTGAATGTGCACTTGGGTTGTACTGCTGTTGCAGATGATTGAGAAGACAGCTAACCATTGATTGCGTTATGTGTTGGTTTTACTTACCTGTTGGTTGTCTGTGGATGTTGTGCATACTTACTCTTGTGTTGTTGTCCTGCGGTACCTGCACGTATACGGTAGAACGTCATCACACATAGATTAGGAAGAACAAACAACAAAATAGTATTAGAAAATTGTTTCTTTGTCCCTGCCTTTAATAATTCTTGTTGTAAGAGTTGTGTGCATCATGGAATTTATTTTTGTCTTTTAATTTTATTTATTGTGCCACATTTACACGCTTGGCAGAATGAACTCTCTTTGGAAGTGTTTGCGTGCCTCTATCTTGACTCGGTTCATACCCCTCTTCTTCTTCTCCATCCCTCTCACCGTCTTTGTTGATGAAGAGAGAGTGGAATTGAAAACCCGTGGACAGATTGACGGAAGAAGACAGACTTTGTTGGGTCTCCTTCGTCAGCTGCTTGGCGAGATACATGGCGCCAGTCCAGATGCTGAACAGCATGTTCACGGACAGGTCAATCTGCGTGATGCAGAAGGAGACCTGCAGGCCGCTGAAACTGCTGTTCAGATGATGGAGACAGGCCGAAGGGTCGAAGAACTCATAAAGCAAGGACGATTAGTCCTTGATCGGTATGTCCCTGAGAGCCTTGAGAAATAAGATCGGGAAAGAAAGGGAAGAAAGGAAAAGAAAGAAGAAAGGGTTGAAAGGAGAGAACCGCAACTGTCTGTGGATATGATGGAGGAAAACATCCGACAGTTACAGAACACATTGAGAGAAGAGAGAAGGAAAGTTGAAGAGTACCGAAGATTGAAAGAACAACAACAAGAAGAAGAGAGAGTAATGGAAGAGTTGAGGCAAAGGTTTCACTACGAAGAAGCAAGAAGTGAGGTTGCATTTATTCTCCAGTCTATCATGGTCTACCTCGTGCATCTCGAAAAGAAGATTGATAAGAAAACCGCCGCGGTTGAGTCCATGACCAGAATGGTGAAAGGGAAAGACAAGGTGGTGTATGAGGAGGTGGCCAGGGGGAAGAAGATAAGAAAGAATCCCAAGAAAAATTAATGAAGGATGCAATGAAATGGGTCACGCCTGAGAAACCCGCAAGTTCCAAGAAAGAACCTGTGAGACCGGTTGAGAAGAAAGAAGAACCCACCAGAAAGAAAGAAGAACCGGCGAAAGAAGCGGAAAAACCGAAAAAGAAAGAAAAGGATAAGATGAAATTGTCGTTTACCTACAGCAACAAAAAGGAAGAAAACTTGTTGTTGTACATCGCCAAAATACAGACTTGTTGTAGCACTACACCCGTTGACCCTGAAAGTCTGGGAGGAGTAGCCAACGAATGGGCGTTGGCCGAAGCCGATGCCGCTGGCTTTGAAGATATTGGTGAGTGGGCAAAGACTCTGACGTTGAGACAATTTCTCCAAAAGATAAAGGAGAGATTTCTCGACAAAACGACGGCTGACAAAGCTTTCGACGAGCTCACAACGATAGGCCAGAAACGTTGGACTTCTGTTGATGCCTTGTCGCGTGAAGTGGATCGTCTGTTGCAGGTACCTGGACTGAACCTTCAAAACAACCAGGTTTTCTACATCTACTCACGTGCATTGCCCGAGCCCATTCGCGGACAACTCGTGGTTGAGTCAAAGTCAAGTAAGTATAGCTATTCGGCAATTTTGTGATCTCGCTCTCCAACAAGAGCAGATGACCGCGCAGGTAAAAAGGTCTTACGCTTCGGTGGTTAAGTCGGGACCGGTAGGGGGTTATGACAAGCGAGTCCTTTGGCGACAAAATCGTCAGGACCATATGCTTGTGTTATTTGACGATGAAACAGTAGAGAAGTTACCTCTTGGTGAGTCTGAAGGAGGAGGAGGTAACGGCGACAATGAATCTGAGAAGGGTGATGTCACTGTCGTATTGGCCAACAGGGGAGGCCATAACCAATGGAAGAAGAAGAAGAGGCCACACTCGTTTCCCGAGCATCCCAGCATCGCGTTCGGGAGACCCTGGGAAAAGATGAACATGACTCGGGAGGAATGGCAGTCCAAGATGGACAATCGCCAATGCCTCAAGTGTAGCACCGTGGGGCATGTGATAGTCTGGTGTCCACTTATCCGTAACCCAAAAGCGAGCAGCCAATAGGAGTAGCATCTGCTCCTACTGAGTCGATGGGTATAGACAAAGAAAAAGGTAAGACGCCTACAACCCCTTCTACCCCTTCGACTCTCAAGGCAGAGGGTGGCTCTTCTTCCGCCTGTCGTCCAGACCACCCTGACACAGTCCTTTGTTCTGTCTCATTGAACGATTCCCGTTACGAACTCGGCAATGAACTAATAGCACTTAGGAGTTTGTGGGCGAAGAAAGCAAAGTCTAAGGGCGAGTTAATGATCGCGAATGTTGAGATTGCGCACACGCAAGTAGGTGTCGTGTTAGATCCGGGATCGACACGGTCTTATATCTCAG
This sequence comes from Chara braunii, assembly GCA_003427395.1. Classification (NCBI taxonomy): domain Eukaryota; kingdom Viridiplantae; phylum Streptophyta; class Charophyceae; order Charales; family Characeae; genus Chara; species Chara braunii. The sequence goes on along the minus strand of BFEA01000390.1, from coordinate 447,253 downwards.
AGAAGGCAATTCGAAAATTGCATATGGGAATAAAGGTAAAAGATTTACCTAGACCTATCACGTCTATACTCGCTGACAAGAGCACGATCACTGCCTCTCAATACGCCGATTGTGTCAAGTGTTATTTCAGAACCAAGGAAGGTAAGAAGATTCTACACGAGGTATCCTTCCTTATAGAGAAGAATTTACCCTTGACTTAATTTTGGGTATGGATTGGCATGAGGAAGCCGACCCAGAAGTTAAGTTCAAAGATAAAATTGTCAAACGCAAGGACAAGAAGTCTGAATTACGTGCGATAAAGTTATACCATAGATCTGGCTCTGACTCTACTATGTCTTTCTGTTGTATGAGTTCTCAAACTTTTCGATCAATGGTCGTTAACAGAAGTTAGATCAGGAGGTGATGATGGTGCTCGTTAAACGAGTAGGTGAGTGTTCTTCATCTTACCCACCTTCTATTGAAAAACTTCTTGATGAATACAAGGACTTGCAGACTGAGCCGACGGGGATCACTGAGCGTGCTATTAAGCACACGATCGAGATCATTCCCGGAAGTAAGATTATGAAGGGCCCTATTTATCGAATGTCTCATAGGGAACCTGAGGAACTGCGGAAGCAGCTGCAAGAACTTACTGATAAAGGATGGATTCGCCCTAACTCATCTCCTTATGGCGCCCCTGTCTTATTCGTGCCTAAAAAGGAAGGTGAAGTTCACTTATCTATTGATTATCACGGGCTGAATTTCGTCACTGTTAAAAACGCGTGACCTCTTCCGCGCATTGATGATCTATTGGATCAGTGCAGGGATGTAGATACTTCAGTAAGATTGATCTCAAGTCAGGGTATCACCAGATAGAGGTGGCACCTGAGGATCAACACAAGACGACTTTCCGAACAAGGTATGGTCACTACGAGTTCGTGGTTATGCCTTTCGGTCTGACCAATGCACCTGCGACCTTCCAAAGGTCAATGAACGAGTTATTTCGTCAGTGGCTTGACCAATTCGTTATAGTCTATCTCGATGATATTCTAGTGCATAGCAAAACACTAGAGGATTATGAAAAAGATCTACGAATGGTCCTGCATAAGTTGCGCGAGGGCAACTTCAAATTGAACCCGAAGAGTCTGAGTTTGCTAAGCATCTACGAATGGTCCTACATAAGTTGCCCGAGGGCAACTTCAAATTCAACCCGAAGAGTCTGAGTTTGCTAAGCCTGAAGTTTTGTACTAAGGGCATATAGTGGACGAGGAAGGACTAAGGCCTGAAAAAAAGAAGATTACAACAATCAGAGATTTCGAAACTCTACGAAAGAACCCTGAGTTATTTCCAGAATATCGAATGACCGATGGCTTACTCTTCTTGGTAAGCAAAATCGAAGAACGATTGTGTATTCCGCATATCAAACCAATTAAGAGTTTGATCATTGGGGAGTGTCATGATGCGGAAGGTCACTTTGGTTTCAAGAAGACATATGCCGATGTACGAGAACGTTTTGAATGGAAACGAATGAAGGAAGATGTACTAACGTATGTGCAGACTTGTCTTGTCTGTCAGAGGAACAAGCCCTCACATGAGAATCTGATGGAACTACTGAGACCGCTGCCTATTCCAATTGAGCCAAGTGAGTCCATCTCTATTGACTTCATGAGCCTCACTAAGAGTCGAAACGACAACAGTTAAGTAATGGTCATCATCGATAGATTTTCCAAGTATGGTATGTTCATTCCTTTACCTGCGAAAGCAAGAACCAAACTAGTCATCCAAAAGTTTCAAATGCGATGGGTCTCTGAGTATGGATTTCCTAAAACCATTGTATCTGATAGGGATGTTCGGTTCACTAGTCTGCAATGACAAAAGTTGTGGAAGTCTATGGAACCATGTTGACCATGTCGTCAGGCAGACATCCTGAAACGAATGGCCAAACTGAATCGTCTTTGCCAACAACTTTTGCGAATGTATGTCCGTCCTGACCGAATTGATTGGGATGAGAACTTGCCGAAAATTGCTAGTGCATATAATAACAGTATACATACTGTTACAGGAAGAACACCTAATGGACTACATAAAGGTTGGAAGCCTAAGTGTCCCATTGATACGTTAACTAGGGACCAGATTCAGAGGCTACCCCCAGGAACACGAGAATTCGCAGTTTTGTATGGAGAAGACATTAAGAAAGTGAAGGAAAACAAACAGAAAGCCCAACTGCAAATGATTGAACAAGCTTATAAACATTGTCGTCCTTCACAATTTCAGGAAGGGGACTTTGTCTGGGTCAAGTCTAAAGAGTTTTCCTTGGAAGAGAACGTGTCTTAGAAATTGCTACCTGTCTACTATGGGCCCTGGGAAGTTCTCAAAGTCATTGGAGGTGAAGATGGACCTTCCTATCGAATAGATATACCTCCACACCTCAGGGCATATCCTGTCTTCCATGTGTCTAAACTGCTACCCTATGTGGTCCTCCCTCATTTCCACCCGTCGTCTTTCTCCGTTGTCTTTGTCACGTCTGTCTTGGCATTGCAATAGGGTTATGGAATCTTCGTTGGAATTCTGCACTCACGGTGTGTGAAACAACAAACCTCCCTACCCCCCATATCAAATCTTTTAGACCCCATAGGGGTAGGCTATCACATTTGTTATTGATTAATTGATTGATTGATTGATTGGTGGGCTAGTTGATGGATTGATTGATTGATGCAATCAACATCAATAACCCACCAACCCACCAACCAACCAACCAACCAACCAATCAATCAATCAATCAATCAATCGACCCATGCATACCTAAGGTTCTTGAACGCCCCCTCTTATCCCGATGGAATCGTTTCGATCAGTCAGCCACTCGTTAGAAAAATCAATCAATCAACTGATCTCTTGCAGACTTATGGGGATGTGGGGCGAGAGAGGGAAGGGTGGGAATGACTGGAAATAAGAGGGGGGAGGGGGGGAACGACTCAGACTCTGACGCTGACTGCCATGTCTTTTGAACTGTTTGTGCTTTACAGGATGATATGACAAACGCATCTTGCATTATGACGACAAACTGTGTGTTTTAGATTTTCCCCACAACAGCCCCAATTCCACCCAAGTGAATAGATTCACAATCAAAGCAGTCTTTATCCTATTGCAGACAATGAGAGCATTTGAGATGTCCAACATATTAAAGTAACTTTATAATTAGACAATTTTTTAGCTGTCCCTGTTCTTTTTTTTCTGCATATTTCACAAATTTACAATGTTTTTTTTCTTTTCGTTTTCCGAACATCTCCGGACATTTCCTACGTCCAGACTGTCCAGACCCAATCATGTCCGAAGGTCTGGACTTGTCCAGTGGCCCGGACATCCGGAGGAGTCCAAACCTGCGTCTGGTGGGACGACCGGAAATGTGCCGGTACGGGTCCGACGTAACCATGACTTTTACCCTTCTGCACTGACTTGCTGGTTCTGCCGCCTGTGACCCGTCAGCCTGAGGCTGTAACATAGGTAGGTTAAATTTGTAATTTTGTTCAAATGAGGGCTAACCGAGATACGTGCCTGTAAGGAAAATTCATGAGGGACATAACTGTAAATTCGGGGAAAATATAGGCCCACACTAATTGGAATTTCCTACAGCTACCCTAACTGCGAATCGCAGGCCCGGGCTACCCCTAGGACAGACAGACCCTAAGGCCTATACGCTGATAGACGGTCCTATAGCCTATAGCCGGTAGGGGGAGGCCCTAGAGGCCGAAACTGAAACCGTACCTGAAGCGGTACCCCTACGGCCCGGCAGTGAGGCCGGACCAGTTTCAGGCCGTCGGCCTGACCCTTGTCTGGTACCAGGTTATCCCGTACCTGGACCTAGGCCGGTATATCACTTTGGCCTAGGTCCAGGGCGGGAGGTTCATTCATTTAGTTGTTCGTTCATTCATTGAGCCGGACTGGGACCTTCACTCTGCTGCCGCTTCGTGTGTGTCCCTCCTCTCTCTCTCTCTCTCTCACCATCTCCGCACGTGCCCTCTGCACGTGCGTCACATTGGTATCGGAGCGGGTTTCGAACCTCTGCTCCCTCCCTCCCTCCCCCTCTCTCTATCCCACCATTGCGAATAGCCATCCCCATCCCTGCATTTGCACCTGGTCCATCAAGGCAACCGGATACATCCGGCATCCAAGCTAGCGCCTTTCTCCTTGGTAACCGCGACGCCGGCGTGACTCCAGCCGCTGCACTTCTCCTACAGGCCGATCCACTACCGCTCCGCCATCCAAGTGTCTAAACCGCGGTGCAGCTGGCCACGTGAGAAGTTCATTGAACCTCATCATCTAGACGAAGGAGAAGCCGTAACTGGGTTCCCGTGCCGGTGGAAGGACCAGTGACACGTGGACGGCCGACTTCCACCACGTCAGCGCCTCCTTCCCCTCCAGCTCCCCTCGGTCCCAACTACAATCCCAACCCCTCTTTCCCCCCCC
>BFEA01000390.1:417323-436995 GCA_003427395.1 Chara braunii | reverse complement strand
ATTCCGTTGTTGGGCAAATCGGACTCTACACCCCCCTCTCCTGTCAATGTTGCCATCTTGACACCAACTCAGTTCCACCACATCCTTCGTCAGCCTGATGCCGAACTCTACATTGTCGACATCACGGATCTCCTTGTCTGTAACTCTATGCATCAGGACGCTGAGTTGGTCGAGCTCGACCCACCACTCCCTGAGCCTCCCGAGCCTCCTGATCCTTCAGCCCCCTCAACCCCCTCCACCCCTGCTACCTCAACTCACCTTCTTGCATCTTGTTCCACGGAGGCGCCATCGGTACCTATTCCCATACCGACTCCTTCCACCCCTGCTTCAGACGCCGCTGCAGCCGAGGAGTTTGACAACCTCCTATCGACTTTGCAGCCTAGCGTTGCGGCCCTCCTTCGTGAGTATCGCGATGTTTTTCCTCCGACCGTCTCTTATAGCAGCATTCCTCCTATGCGTGATATCGAGCACCACATCCGGCTCGAACCTAACTACCGTATTCAGCATCGCGCTCCATATCGCCTCTCGGTCCCCGAAGCCCAGAAACTTAAACGCCAAATTGACGAGCTACTTCGTCAGGGCTTCATTAAACCGAGTACCTCCCCATGGAGTGCACTTGTCCTCTTCGATCGCAAGAGGATGGCACTCTCCGCCTCTCCCTCGATTACACGGTCTCAACGAGTATACGGTCAGAAAAACAGTTACCCTATGCCTCGTGCGGATGATCTGTTCGACCGCCTCTCAGGCCACCACTTCTTCACGAAGATCAATCTTCGTAGCGGATATCACCAAATCCGCGTAGCCGAGGAGGACCAGCCTATCTCGTTTTGGGCACTACGAGTTTACCGTCATGCCTTTCGGTCTCCGTAATGCCCCTGCCACCTTCCAGACGGCTATGAACATGATGTTCCAAGACCTTCTTGAGGACTCGGTTCTAGTCTACATCGACGACATCCTGGTCTACAGTCGTACCTTAGAGGAGCATCTGACCCACCTCCGCACTGTCCTCCAGCGATTACGCGACCATGGGTTTTATGCGAAGCTCTCCAAATGCCACTTCGCTCAACCCAAAGTCGACTTCCTTCGGCATCAGGTCTCCGAGCACGGACTCCACATGGACGGCTCGAAGATTCAGGCCATTGTCGACTGGCCCACTCCTACCTCTCTTCCTGCGCTGCGTAGTTTCCTTGGGTTGACCAACTACTATGGTCATTTTCTTAAAAACTATGCGCAGTATTCTTCCCAGCTTACCCCCCTGACCCGCGGACGTCTACCTTTTCATTGGACCCCGACTCACGAGGATGCTTTCCGCTCTCTCAAGCGGCTTGTCATGTCAGCTCCTGTCTTACACTTACCCGACTACTCGCGTCCAGTCATCGTCACCACCGACGCATCTGACTTCGCTATTGGAGCTGTTCTCTCCCAGATCTATCCAGCCCCCTCTACTTCTCCCAATTCCACAGAGTCTCGCCTCCCTCGCATTCCTCGCTTCCCTCCTCCACCTCCAGCGACTGCGGCTCATCTTGCACCCATCGAGCCCAACCCCCCAGGGGCCCCACCCCCTTATATTCCTGACGTCGCTGATGACGGTACAGTCGAGTCTCGCGATGGAGTGTCCGGTTGCTTATCTATCTCGACAGCTACTTCCCGTTGAGCGTAACTACACTGCCGATGAGTGTGAGGTCCTTGCGCTGGTCTACGTTGTTAAGAAGGGGCGTCATCATTTGCACGCTCATACTTTCACAGTTTTTACGGACAACTCTGTCCTCGTCGCCTTCCAGACGAAGCCTAAGCTCACTTCTCGCCACGCTCATTGGTGGCGTGACCTCTCGGAGTTCGACTTCACCATCAAGAAGATTTCTGGCGAAAGCAATCGTGTTGCAGATGCCTTATCCCGCCGCCCCGACCTTCAGTGCTAGCTATCTGCTATCTCAGCTCCTACCATCCACCCCGCCTTTCTGGATGAGTATCGCCGCGCATACACCCAGTGCCCTGAGTTTCAGCCCATCTACGCTGACCTACAAGCTGGCAAGTCCGTCCCTAACTTCCAGCTTGATCCCTCTGGACTCCTATACTGGCTTGGTCGCCAAGGTACCCGTACTCCTCGCTTATGTGTGCCTTCTACTGGCCAGCTCTGCGTTCGGGCTTTTGCTGAGTGTCACGACCAGCGTGCCGCCGGTCATCTCGGTGTCCTCAAGACACTTGACCGCCTCTACCGCCATTACTACTGGGAGCACCGTCGTCCTTTCACTAAGGAGTACGTTCGCACTTGCAGGGTCTGCCAGGAGGCCAACATTCCCAACCACCCCCCCTATGGTCTTCGTCAGCCCTTACCCATCCCTACTCAGCGTTGGACTTCTGTCTCCATGGACTTCATTGGTCCTCTTCGTCCCCCTACCACACGAGACCACGATGCCATCTTCGTCGTTGTCTGTCGGTTGACTAAGCATGCTCACTTTCTCCCTTGCAAGTATGCTAGTTCAGCCAAAGACATCGCCTCCCTATACTTCAACCGTATTGCCATCCATCACGGTCTCCCCACTAGCATCGTCTCTGATCGCGATCCCCGCTTCACTTCCCATTTCTGGCGTGGACTCCATGAGATCTATGGCTCCGAGCTCCGCCTCTCCTCCTCCTATCACCCCCAGTCAGATGGACAGACCGAGGTCACCAACAAAACTCTTGGGAGTATCCTCAAGAAGTTTGTTGAGAATGACTCTGATTGGGATCTGCATCTTGCTCACGCATAGATTGCTTATAACCATGCTATTTCTCCTCCCACAAGCATGTCTCCCTACTACTGTGACTTGGGATACCATCCCCGTGTCCCATCTGACCTTCTTCGTCCATCTCAGATCCATCCCGGCACCAAATGCCCTGCCCTCGATGACTGGGTAAAGGAGATGGATGCGCTCCTTAGCAAGGCTCGCGAGAGCATTGCTAACTCCCAGACTCGCATGGCCACTCGCGCTAACCGCTCTCGCATCGACCATCCCTTCAAAGTTGGTGATGAGATTCTTGTCGACGCACGTCACTTCTAGCCCGAAGCTGACACACTTCGGAAATTCAGACGTCGATACATTGGACCATGCACCATTCTTGCACCTGCCGGACCCAATCATGACTGTCCGGCGAGCTTCAAATTGAAGCTCCCCGATTCCATGTACCGCGCTAATTTACATGATGTGTTCCATGTATCTCTTTTGCGCCCCTTCAGACGGTCTCCCCCTGAGTTCCATGGTCGACCTTACCCTCGCCCCTCTCCCATCATCATTGAGGGTCACGAGGAGTTTGTCGTCTCTGATATTGCGTCCCGGCGTATGACTGATGGTGACCCTCCCCGCCTCGAGTATCTCGTTCGATGAAAGGGTTATCCTGACGAGGTGTCTACTTGGGAGCCTCTTGAGCACCTGAAGCATGCTATGACTTTCGTGCGTGCTTACAATCGTGCTCATCCTTTCCCTTCATCATCCTCCCTCCCTACTTCTCATCCTTCTACTACTGACCCTTCTACCTCTGCGACCACTAACATTCCCCCCCCTCCATCGATGGGTCCTCCTGCTCCACCGGTACCCGCCTCAGGTCCTCCTCCCCCTATGGATGTGGTTCCGCCTGTTGTTGCAGTTCATTCCTCTCGCCCTCAACGTACCCATCAACTTCCTTCTCGTTTTCGTGACTGATCTATATCCCCCATACGCTCTCTATCTTTTACCATTCCTGGACACTTATGCAGCAGCTCCCGGTTTCGGCTTCTACACTCGACTTCTACATTCGACTTTCGACCTCAGTGCTGCTCCTCAGTACCAAAGTACTTGTCGCACTGCTCCGGACTTCTATCGATTTTTGCAGTACTCCTACTTCATCCAGGCTACTTCGGTTCGACTTCAGCCTCGAGACTCATCAGTGGACTACTTCACTTTTTCAGCCACAGAGTCCCCATCATTCCTACCTATTTACCACCCTCGAGCTTACCCTTCAGTCGCATGATGACCCCTATTTTCCCTGTCTATGTGGGTGTGTCCGCTTGCCGCCCTTCTGCCTTACCTTATGTTGCGCGCCCTCCTCTGGAGTGTACGTTTTCCTTGCTCAGGGCTTCTGGCTACATGTCTATGCCGGCATAACCCTCTCTCCTCCCAGGCTCACCTTATGTGTGCTCCCTTGTGTGAGTGTCCTTCCACCCTTTCAGCTGGCGGTACCCATTTGATGGTTTCCATTGAGCCCGGTGTCGTGTTGTTACTCCCCCTCTGAGCCTGATGACCCCTTACCTGGTTGTGTGGGTGCCCCCTTGGAGTTTACTCTGAGAACTGTACCTGCCGCCTTCCCACCCATTCCTACTTCTGCCATGCGACTGAGTCCCTTTCTCTTTTCTTAGGTATTGTGCATTGTGTACAGGGCAYGTGAGACTGTGCCACATTCGTTTTCGCCTTAGGACATTGGTTTAGTTATTCCTTGGCCTTTAGGRCCCCGGTGTTGAYTTATATTCAGCCTATTGGGCTCATGAGACATTTTTCTCTTTCTTGGCCGACACAGGTCAGACATTTTTCTCTTTCTTGGCCGACACAGGTCAGACATTTTTCTCTTTCTTGGCCGACACAGGTCATACATTTTTCTACTTTTTGGGTCGACACAGACCAGACATTATGGTATAGATTAGGCTTGAAGCTTAGTCTGCATTGCATCCCTTTTCCTGCATGGCTTGAAGCTTAGTCTGCATTGCATCCCTTTTCCTGCATGGAGCCTGCTCCGCATCTGGGATTGTTTCTTTCGCCGTCCTTTTGGGGGTCCGCTATTTCAGCAGATGGCGTGTTTGATGTATCGCTTGATCCATTCACAGGTCCGAGGATCGTGTAGCGGTACCCCTACGGCCCGGCAGTGAGGCCGGACCAGTTTCAGGCCGTCGGCCTGACCTTGGTCCAGTACCAGGTTATCCCGTACCTGGACCTAGGCCGGTATATCACTTCGGCCTAGGTCCAGGGCGGGAGGTTCATTCATTCAGTTGTTCGTTCATTCATTGAGGCGGACTGGGACCTTCACTCTGCTGCTGCTTCGTGTGTGTCCATCTCCTCTCTCTCTCTCACCATCTCCCCACGTGCCCTCTGCACGTGCGTCACAGTACCCGTCCGTCTAGGTTTAGGCTAGGGTAGTGTAGTCCTATTAATAGATTGTAGGAATCGGTGCAGGGCTTTAGTCCGATCTAGGTGTAGGCTAGGGTATTGTAGTCCTATTAATGGGCTTTTGGCAGTCGGTACCGTGTACATCGCGGCTGCGCACCGCATGAACTGGAGTGGTGACAGCTTCAACGCTGGAGGAGACAGACATAGCCGGACCTGCGAAACGCCTGCCATAGCTGGGACCTGCACTGTTCTCTGACAGCACGCGGGGCTGTTCAGAGGTCTGGGCTATCTGAAGTCTGCTGGAGGTCAGAGAAGTTGGTGCCCTGCTGAACCCTCCTCAAGAGTAGGGTATCGGGGTGTACGGCACTGCAGCCATAGCTGCAACTTTCTTCCTCAGAGATCATCTTTGTCAGGACAGGTGGCGCTGCTGCAGACTTCAGCCCGGGAAGTCTTCCGGCACTTCATCATCATCAGATACTGTGGCACTAATCTTCTTCTTCATCTTCTAAGAGGCGCTTGGAGGCCTGTTTCAGGGTGGCGCTTCCCTCTGGAGGCAGTATCTTGGTGGCACTTGTTGTTTCAGGGACTAAGGGGTAGTAATAACGGTTACTCAGGGTCGTGGAGTGAAGCGCTGCTCATTTCTGAGCATCACACCTTGGTTCTGGGGTTATTCTAACATTTTGAGACTCAGAGTTTAATAAACAGTGCAAATATTGTGTGTAGACTATCATTGCTTCATTGTTTCCGGGACGTGATCTACTCGGCTTTCCTTTGTGACTGGTTGTGAGGATTCTATGGAGCGAATTGCACTCTCAGTGTTTTCTGTCATATCGCATGGACATGTCTTTCGTTGTGTTTGTCTCTCCCTGTGCGGTGTGATACTCCCATCCTCTCCCCTTCCTTCTGTGTACGTATGGGCATACCTGGAAGTCTATGTGAGCGAGTGTTGGTCTTCTGACAACAAACAACCAGGTTCATAAGAGTTGGTATCAGAGCGATTGGATCCAGACAATGGAGTATTGATGAGTCTGAACTGAAGCACACGAAGGGCTGCTACAATCGAGTAGTAGATGCCCTTTCTCGTAGGCCTGATACTCTCTTCTTGATCTCCTTCACTCTCTTTTGGAGAGAAGAATCGTCAGACCATTGCCCGATTGCTGCCCTAGGACCCAATTTTTGGGCCCATCGTGAGGAACTTACAAGATGATCCTGCCTCTGAACCACACTTCACTCTGGTTTCAAATTTGTTGTACACTTGCAGTAGAGGTGAGAAACGTCTATGTATCCCTCAGGATCGCAAGTTCAGAACACTCCTGATGTCAGAGTGCCATGATGCTCGTGGTCACTTTGGAGCCCTCGAATCATATGCGGCCCTGTTGCAGAGGTTCTTCTGGAAAGAGATGAGGAGTGACATGCTGCACTATGTTGACACCTGTGAGATGTGCCAAAGGGATAAGGTCGTACGCAAACCTCCCCTTGGCCTACTCAAACCACTTCCCATTCCTGAGGCACTTGCACAATCAGTGTCTATTGACTTTACTATTTTGGGTAGGACCACCCCTCGTGGTATGCGTCAGGTTATGGTGTGTGTGGACAGGTTCTCCAAGTATGCAAAGTTCATCCCTTTGCCAAGAGTCCCTGCCGTTCAGGCGGCATTTGCTGACATGTGGGTTACACATCATGGACCACCCACCTATATTGTCAGTGATCGAGATCCCCGTTTTTGCAGCCATGAGTGGCAGTCCTATTGCAAGGACTACCTTCATTCCTGCTTGGACATGATATCTTGTCGTCATCCTGAAGCCAATGGTCAGGCTGAAGTGATGAACCAGATTCTGTTCCAGCCACTGGTCCTGTGATCAGTCCAGATCAGCAGGGTTGAGATCTGCATTTGGGTCGTGTACTGCCAGTGTATAACACTTTTGTACACTCCTCCACTGGTTTCACACCCTGCAGATTACACTGCGGTCATGGACCATGCCGGCCTCTCAATGATCATCGATAAGGCTACTCCTAGAATGACAGTTGGAACCGCAGAGTTCACCAGGCGCTATCAAGTGGATGTAGAGCATGCCCGTGCCAACCTGCTCAAGGCCCAAAAGGCTATGATTCATCAGCCTAACAGGCATCGCCGACCTTCTATTATTCATACAAGTGACTGGGTCAGGGTACTTAGTTCTAAGTTATCCCGCGAGAAGGACATATCACCTAAGTTGCTGCCACGATATATGGGTCCATGGCAGGTTTTAGATTTCTAAGTTATCCCGGCAGGAGGACATATCACCTAAGTTGCTGCCACGATATATGGGTCCATGGCAGGTTTTAGATACAGTGGGAGCTGATCCTTTCAGACCATCTTATGTTATTGACGTTCCCCTGCATCTATAGCCCTACCCTGTCTTCCATGCATCTAGGTTGTTGCCTTTCACCTCAGCTGAGGCACTCCCAGACAGACCCCCTCAATACGGTTCACCGATCCCTAGGAAGGGATATGGAGTGGAGAAGATTCAGCATGAGATGGGCACTGACTCAGATATGCAGTATCTTGTGAGATGTGCAGTATCTTGTGAAGTTCATGTACCAGCCTCACACTGAGGATCGATGGTTTACACGTAAGGAACTTCTCAAGACAACAATATCAGTTGTCCTCAAATATGAGGCAGCTAAGAAGGCACTATACCCTCAGCATTCTGCACGCCTACACTCCTAGCTCGGAGGTCCTCGCTCCACGGGAGGGTAGGACTGCAATGACTTGCTCGTTCTGCTGCCTATGACCCGTCGGCCCGAGGTTGTAACATACATAGGTTAGATTTGTAATTTTGTTTGGCTGAGGGCTAACTGAGAGACCTGCATGTAAGGAAAATTTGTGAGGGACATAACTGTAATTCAGGGAAAATATAGGCCTGCACTAACTGGAATTTCCTCATCTACCCTAACTGCGAATAGCAGGCCCAGGCTACCCCTAGGACACACAGGCCCTAAGGCCTACTCTGATAGATGGTCCTATAGCCTATATAGTCGGGTAGGGAGAGGCCCTAGAGGCCAAAACTGAAACAGTACCGGTCGGTCCAGTCARTCTGGTCTAGGTCTAGGCTAGGGTAGTGTAGTCCTATTAATAGATTGCAGGAATCGGTTCAGGGCTTTAGTCCGGTTTAGGTCTAGGCTAGGGTATTGTAGTCCTATTAATAGATTGTAGGAATCGGTTCAGGGCTTTTGGAAGTTGGTACCATGTACATCGCGGCTGTGCAACACATGAACTGGAGTGGTGACAACTTCAGTGTTGGAGGAGATAGACATAGCCGGACCTGCGAAACGTCGGCCATAGTTGGGACCTGCTCTGTTCTCCGACACCACGTGGGGCTGTTCAGAGGTCCGGGCTATCTGAAGTCTGTTGGAGGTCAGAGAAGTTGGTGCCCGACTGAACCCTCCTCAAGAGTAGGGTATCAGGGTGTGTGGCGCTGCAGCCATAGCTGCAGCTTTCGTCCTCAGAGATCATCTTTGTCAGGAGACGTGACGCTGCTGCAGACTTCGGCCCCGGAAGTCTTCCGGCATTTCATCATCATCAGATATTGTGGCGCTGGCCTTCTTCTTCATCCTCTGAGAGGCGCTTGGACTAAGAGGCCTGTTTCAGGGTGGCGCTTCCCTCTGGAGGTAGTATCTGGGTGGCACTGGTTGTTTCAAGGACTCAGGGGTAGTAATAGCGGTTACTCAGGGTTGTGGAGTGAAGCGCTGCTTAGAGCGCACCATGGTTCTGGGATTTTCTGACATTTAGAGACTCCGAGTTTAATAAACAGTGCAAATACTATGTGTCGACTATCATTGCTTCATTGTTTCCTGAAAGTGATCTACTCGGTTTTCCTTTGAGACTGGTTGTGAGGATTCCGTGGAGCGAATTGCACTCTCAATGTTCTCTGTCATATCGCATGGACAAGTCTTCCGCTGTGTTTATCTCTCCCTGTGCGGTGTGATACTCCCATCCTCTCCCCTTCCTTCTGTGTATGTATGGGCATACTTGGAAGTCTATGTGAGCGAGTGTTGGTCTTCTGACAACAAACAACCAGGTTCATAACGCTTCGTTGACATGTACTTGATATCAAACGATATCTTTTCCAGGAGGTGGATGTGGTGGACGAGGGAATCCCTATTCCCTATCTTAACCTTTCCCGTGCGCTTGATATCTTACAGTTACTAGAACTACTATAAGGACGACGAGCCTTCTCCTTTTTTTTTCCCTTAGGGAGGACAAGCCTTCAGACATAGCTTCAGAAAATTGCATGTAGCAACACTGTCAGAAATAAGACTATTGAAATGAATCTTGTGATTCCCATCCAACTCACAACATGTACGCAGAGAACACTCAGATGAAAGTTCGCACCACACCGATGAATTACACAAGGAATCAGCGCCTGAAGAATTTCTACTCGAGAATATGATATAATACAATTGGAGAGTTTAGATGTTTAGTGGTCGGGGCCGCAATCCACACAACAACTCAACTGCAGGTACGTACCCAACTCCCCCTCTCTCGGTGTCTGACTCTCTCTCTCTCTCTCTCTCTCTTCTCTCACTCTCGAGACTTGTATCGCTCGACCTCCCTGCTGCGCTCAACTCTCCTCCTTTGCCTAGATCTACTCTAAATGCAACTGCAGTGTGTCGCCCTACTCTTGCAGCTATGGCCGCCTTCTTCCTCAAGCTCTTAACACGAGCTATGGTAACCAGACGTCTTCTTCCCCTCCCAGCACTCACTCCTCCTCCAGCGCCCACCTTCCATCCACGTCGCACTATCGCACAAGCAACCCGCAACGCTTCCGCAACTTGCACATGAACAGTCAATCCTGCTTCCTGATGTTGTTGGGCTTTTGCACTTGTTGATCCGCCTTCCAGACATCTTGTGTTTGTGATGGTTTGGTCCCCTTTGCCTTTGTTCCTTGCTTCTGGAAGCTTACGAACTCTTCTTGGGTTTCGTTGCTTGCATGAATCAACTGACACCTGGCTTCACAACTCTAGTGATCCTGGCTGAAGTTTGTGGTGCCTTCTCAAGACAGACTCTTCAACCCATAACTGTTATCTATCAGGGACCTCCTACCATGATCTACTCAGCTAGCCCGTCTAGGCCTCTGCAATCATGGTACAAACGAAACTGCTCTTGTAGAGTATTCGTGAACATTGTACAAGTGGTTGTAACCACTAATGGAACACGGAATGGGACTTGGGATTCGAGAATGGACTTGGGACTCGGGACTGGGACCTGGGACTTGGGAATGGGACCTGAGACTCGCAAATGGGACTCTGGTGCAGCGTCAAATTCATTCACTATTGCGATGGATGCAGCATCGATGGAGAGCAGAGATGTCGTAGAGACAAAGAGCTCAAATGGCATCCAAAGGATATACGAGCGGGCAGGTAGCAGGCGGACAGGCGGGCAGGCAACAAGCTGAACCAACCCGAACGACCGCCCTACAGACTGACCAGCGGACAACTGATGGACCGACTAACTGACCGACTGACCGACCGACCAGCCGACCACCCAACCGGATGACCGGCCAACCGAACGACCGGCCTACTGGCAGACCAACAGACTGACCAACAAACTGACTAACTGCGCGACAGAAAAGACAGAGGAGGAAGTCTGAAGAACGAAATTACAAAGAGTGCCATTGAAGGAAAAGAGTCGGAACAGCTGTTACAAAGATGAGCGGATAGAGAATAGGAACAAGTCAAAGAATCAAAGTTGTTAAAACAGTAGGCTGGTTAGGGATACCAGTCCAGTTCCTTTTTCACACTGCCAATCAGTAGCCCCTGTCAGAACACGGCTGCTCGTTATGGCCAGTAAGCTGCTTGTTATGACTAGGAAGCTTGTCACTATGGCCAGGAACCCTTGGCGCGTCAGCCCCCCACCTATATTGGGCTCCCCTCACCTTTGTCTCCGTATGCTTTCCAACTGTCACATGTCACCCTCCGCATCTGTCGGTCACCCAGCCTTATCCATAAGCATGCACCATTTGAGGGCTCAGTACCCACTCACTGCACCTCTAGGCTTCTGTACCTCTCTACCATCTTCACCCGAATAGAACGCCCAGTCATTATAGCCCTATTTGGTGCAACTTTCAGTCTAGATAAAGTGATAATGATTGAGTGTTCTACTCTGGTGAAGACGGTAGCCTTATTGACAAGTATAGTTTTCACCTCCAGTGATCGTCTCTCCGTCATTCCTTTTAGTTGAAACCTTGCTTTTTCTTCTAATCGCTCGTATCTGTCTGCAGTTTCACTATATATTTCCGATCCACACGGGGCGGATGTTTCAGTCTCCCTACCTTAATTTTAGCAAAATCGTTATCCCATCTCCCTTTCCTTTTCATTTTTTTTTCCGAAAAGGGACCGTGATAGGAACCATTCGAATTGCTTCATTGAACTCCTCCCATTCACAAGCTGCTCCACTGTTAACAAAAAATGTAAGGACCTGCCAAGCACGGACTGAGAACACATCTGATTTCTGACTTTCCCCAATGGAATGAATGGCTTGCTGAGTTTCCTAAGTCTGTGTGTGTGCGTGCTCGCTGGTCTGCGTGCCTGTCTGAGTGCTTGACGACTCAAGTGTGTGTGTGACCCGCAAGGGTACTTGCTTGCTTGTGAAGGCCCGTTGGGCAGGTACTTACCTGTGGCCGTGACATTGAGGGTTGCAGCGGGAAAAACACTCAAGTGGAGGCCCGTGACACTTAGAACTGCGGGAAAAAGACTCAAGTAGCAGGTAGGCCGGTACCACACCAAATACTGGTAGATGTGTCGGGTACTCGAGGCCGAGCAGAAGAAGACGAAAGTTGGCATTTTAGAGGCCCAGTCGAAGTTGTAGGCTAGGTCTAGGTGAGTACCAGTCGAAGTAGTCTGAGTGTTACATGCAGCGCCTGCAACAGGCTGCACGGGCCCCCTTTCAGGCCCGTGACGTTTTCAGGCCAAAAGCCTGAAAACAAGGGCCTACAGGCCCCGTGTCGTTTCAGCCTGAAAGCCTGAAAACAAGGGCCTACAGGCCCTGTGTCGTTTCAGGCTAAATCAAGGCCTTTCCGGCCTGAGTGTTTTCAGCCTGAAACTGAGGGCCATTTTCAGGCCCTCATGTGTTCGACCTGCCCTGAAACTCAGGCACCAAACCAGGGTTTTGGCACAGGCCATTTTGGGCCTATTTTCAAGAAAACCCCTGGTTGAGCTTCAACGCCCGGGTCTGGCTCGTTTCGGCATTGGCAAGAGCAGCCTCCTGGATGGGCCAGCACTATATAGGACTGGCCCGCCCTGCAGGCAGGCATGTAGTTCCTAGGTACTTCCCAGGCACTTCACGTGAAGTTTAGGAGGCAGGAGGTAGTCCTCAGGATTCGGCAGCAGCACTCTGGAGGAGCGCTGCAGGAGTAGTAGTAGCGCTCGCAGTAGTCTTCAGCGCTGGGTGCTAGTAGCGTTAGCAGTAGTCTTCAGCGCTGGGCGCTCTTAGGAGGAGCTAGAGTAGTACTGGAGAGAGAGAGATTGGGCGGAGGCCAGGGATACTTACCTGCAGCGCCATAGCTCCAGCTTCGCCTTCGAGGTACCTGCAGCACAGCGCCATCTTCACAGGTTAGTACCCGGCATATGAGAGAGAGAGAGTTCTTCTTCTTCCTCTTCTCAGTCCACCATCTCCCTCTCACCCTCTCGCTACCTGACTTCACTGCATCAGAAGACTATGAGAGAGCGGGCTTGGTGACATTTGGATCCAGACTCGATATTGGGCTTCAGACATTTTGACGAGGGATTATTTGGGACTTGTAACAAAGACTTGGTGTTGACGACATTCCCATCTCTCCCCCTCTTCTTCGTCTGGTCCCCTTCTCTTCGTCTGTGCATGATTTGGACCTGGAGGCTGGCGCATTCTTCCTGTGTGTAGCGCCAGGGCCCTCTTTCACACTTTGTGATGAGGATGATGTATGTTTGGTCTGTGTTGCAACATTGGTTGGGCTAGTCATGGTATTCTAGCATTCTGCTGCGCTGTCTTGCACTACGTGATAGAGGTCAGTCCCGGTCAGGTCAGGACTTGTATCTAAGTCTTCCAGTGCGCTATAAAGCACCATTTTTGTATGTATCAGAATGTTCACTGCTTGTTGAGATTTCACTTGCACTGCATTGTCCATTCAGTCCTTTTTATCACATTGCGGATCCTCGGTTTATTATGTACATCTCCCAACTGGGCATGTATCAGTTGGTATCGGAACACCGCACGTGAATCAGGACAACCTAACTGACACATGTGCGGGAACTAGGTAGCTGATTAGTCTTGATTGATTGATTATAGCACACTAGTTAGCCCCCCAAATCACGATTTTGAATTCACTGCCGAAAATCAAAATTTTTTTCTTTTCTTCGATTTTGTTTTCTCGCTATTTCTGTTGTGGAAAATCGCAATAGCACAACATCTGAAATTTCCGTTTTCGTTTTCCTTCTGAAAATTCGAAATTTCGTTGTCGGAAAATCCGGAATATCGTCTTTTTTAAAGTTTTTTTCCTTTGCAATTTCCCGTTATTCAGAAATCCGGAATATTTTTTTCCCGAAATTTGTTTTCAAAAAAAAGAAAATAAAGGGTACGGGAAATCCCTCTCGCAGTTATCATTCTCCAACTGCACGTACTCTCATCTGAGTAATTCCGAATATTTGCTGTGTTTTATTTTTTCGGAATTCTTATCGGACAACCATTTGCAGTCTGAGCGTTCAAAATTTTTCCTCAGAGTAATTTCGCACTTCAGGGGGATCCGGGAGGCCTACTGAACTTGCAAACCAGTATTTTTTTCTTTTGCTCAAATTTTTTTGCTTTTCTTTTTTTGACTGGTGGCTCCTTATCTGGGCAATTTATCTCACCCACCCCTCCCCACCTATGTTGTTGCCCCCTCTGATCTTACCTTCTCTATCTGTCTCCGGGTACCCCCTGGGGTGGCATTGGTGAGTTGCCACATCAGCAGGCCGTGTGAGCAGACCACATCAGCAGGCCACGTCAGCAGACCACGTCAGCAGGCCATGTCAGCCGACAGCAGTGCCACATCAGCAGCAGGGAGTACCACGTCAGCAGGCCCCCGGCCTGGTCTATGCTCTTGCGCTCGCAAACAGCCATCATGGACCAGAAGTCCGGGGAAACAGACGAGGCCTATCAGGCCCGGATGCTGCTTCTGATTAACGAAGCCAAGCAACGGTTGGATGCAGTAGCAGCCGCAGCAAAGAAGAAGACAGACGACGCCGAGAAGGCACGTCTGTTGGCAAGCGCCAGCAAGACGAGGCAGCAGCAAAGGCTGCCGATGAAGAACGACTTCACCGACGCAAGAAGATATTCAGCGGAGAGCGAGCTTTGCTCACAATGGCAGCGGACTGGCGGGCTGAGGCTGAGAATGGGAAGCTGGAAGAGAGTGGAAACAAGATCGCTCTACTCCTCTCCCATCTCACGGACCTCCTGGCCACGTGCATTGCACAGCAGGAGGATATTCACAACCTCGACGACGAGGTTCAGACACACAATCAGGTGTTTGACCAACTCACCAGCTGCCTCCAGCAGCTGGAACAAACCGTCGCCGCCCCTGTTGCCATCTCTTCCAACACCTCCGATCGCCTCGAGGCATTGGAGATTGACGTCGGATCCCTCAAGGACGGCGTGCAGTTACAACAAACTGCCACGCAACAGTTGGAGCAGCGGATCTGCACTACCGCCACTCACTCAAGATCGGAACCGCGCGAGACAACTCCAAAGTTCGATGATCAGGAGATCTTCTGCGATTCGACGAAGACGGACCCGATTCCTCAAGTTCGAATTCAAGGTGCAGCTACACTACGTTAGCGAGGACAAGCACCACGCGTACTTATACTCCCGCTCGGCGGGCGCGTGCCAAGTACGGAGTGGTGGCTGCCGACTTGCACACCAAGATCATTTGGGACAATCTAAAGGCGGCACGACATAAGTGGTTCCAAGTAGAGCCGCCGGAGATCAAGGCAATGGACAAGCTGATGGTCTTCAAACAACACACGCTGTCGAGTGTTGACTGGATTGCCGAGTACCAACGCTTGACAACCGTCCTAGACATTCAAATGGGCTTCAATGCAGCCATCAAACACTACTTCATCTCGAGGTTGTGTCCGGTGTTGGGGAATGCCTTGACTCACGTTGAGGACACCCTGACGACACCGGTGGAGCTCTTCGACAAGGCCGCACAGATTATTGTCACGAACAAGGCGTGCTAAGAACCTCCACCGTTCGTCTGCGACAAGCCCGAGCAGAGATCAGCATTGACCGAAAGTGGTCGTGGTCGCAGCGGCAACGCCAATCGACCAAACTACCGAGGTCGTGTCTGCCAATGAAGGGGACAGACTCGCAGCCACCCAGGATGGTGGCCGCCCCAGCAAAGGCCGAGGACGCGGCAAGACGAAGATAAACACCGCATCTAGCCCCGGGCTCGGCGCAGCAGGAGCCCCATGGTCCCAATACGGTCTCTCTGAGCAAGCATACAAGGCACTCACGAGAATCCGTTATTGTCTGTGGTGTAACAGCGATCTCCACGAGACAGTGGGTTGCCCGTCAAAAGGCAAGGGCAAATTGGGAAACTGAGCACCGCCGGGAGTAAGTCGACGACACTCCCGACGCCTTCGGAACCGGTCACTTCGCGGGTCGCGGGTGGCCACCCTTCGTTCCGAGGCACATGCAGAAGTCGATAGTCCTCTTCTTTATTCTTTTGAGGACAATGTTGCCCTTCTTGTTCCTACGTTGGGTACTCATGCTCAAGGACAAGACGTGTGCGACATCTTCTCCGTTAGGCAACGGCAACTCATCGTCTTCAAGTGGTTCTCTATGGGATTTGGCATGCGAGTTCAACATAGAGGTATTGGACCTGCTCAAGTCCGAGGATTTCGCATGGTTTCATCTCCCGACCACGGGCCGCTTGCCGGGACCCCAATGTGCAGCATTATGCGCTCATCTTCATACGTACTTATCCTTCTATGCACCACCAACTTAGCCCACAGATGACGAAGTTGCAGGGGGGGACATCCTCGCATATGTTACCAAGGTGGCCCGCGAGTTTCGCAATCAGCGGTACGACGACAACAACGCACTGCTCCTCTATGTCCACATCCAAGTTGGATAAGCGTCCTGCAACACTTTGTTGGATAGCGACGCGTCTCGCAATTTTATGAGCCAGGCCTTTACGCGAAAGGTTGGCCTTGGTGCACAAGTTCAAAGGAAGGCAAACCCTGCGACAATCAAGTTGGCGGACAGAAGGACGCAGCAACTTATCGACCGCTACATCGAGGCCATACCGGTGTATTTCGCACCTCATGCATGCGAACAGGTGACATTCGACATTTTGGACACGGACTTCGATATTATTTTGGGAATGTCTTGGCTTGCAAGTGCGGATCACACGGTCAACTTCCACCGGCGGACTCTTACCGTTCGAGACGCCTTCGGTGCCAAGTGGTAACGGCCAAGTCGTTCCGGGCTACTTGCGCTTACGAGCAGCCCGACGAGATAGGCCTATGCTTCCTACGGACCGTCGCAGTAGCCAATTCTTCACCCACGGACTTGTCTTTGGACCCCCATGTGGTGCGGTTGCTTGACGAGTTCGCCGACATCTTCGAGTCACCTACCGGTGTGGTGAGGGATCGGCCAATCTCTCACGAGATCATTCTTGAGGCCGGTGTCGTGCCGCCGAAAGGTTGCATTACCGCATGAGCGAGGAGGAGCTTACGGTCCTCCGCGCACAACTCGATGACTTGTTGGACAAGGGCTGGATCCGCCCTAGTAGCTCTCCATATGGAGCGCCAGTTCTTTTCGTACGGAAGAAGAACAAGGATCTACGATTGTGCATCGACTACCGCAAGCTCAACATGCACACCGTCAAGAATGTGGGGCCTCTTCCTCGCATCGAAAATCTTCTTGCGGGATTGGGCGGCACGAAGTATTTATCGAAGTTGGATTTGAAGTCGGGATATCATCAAATCTCAATCCGACTGAACGATCGCTACAAATCTGCGTTCAAGACGCGGTATGGGCATTTTGAGTGGGTGGTCATGCCTTTTGGCCTCACCAACGCCCCGACGACCTTTCAAGCGGCAATGACCAACGAGTTTCGCGCGATGTTGGACCGGTTTGTGCTGGTCTACTTAGACGACATTCTCGTCTATAGTCGGACATTGGAGGATCATCTTGGGCACCTTCCACGAGTGTTGGAGACGCTCCACCGCGCCAAGTACAAGGCCAACCGTGACAAGTGCGAATTTGTCCGGCAAGAGCTGGAATACTTGGGCCATTTTATCACACCGGAGGGCATCAGTCCGCTGTCAGACAAGATTCAAGCCATCCAAGAGTGGTCGGAACCACGGAACGTCACGGATGTTCGTTCGTTCCTTGGCCTTGTCAGCTACTGCTAACGTTTCATCAAGGGATACTCGAAGATCGTGGCCCACTTGACCAAGCTTCAATGCGAGGATCGTCCGTTTGACTTCAGAGAGGATGCGCGGGAATCATTTTTGGCTCTCAAAGCCACGCTATTATCTGTGGAGGTCTTGCGCATGCATCCGGCTATGCAATTGGTGCCGTCCTCGAGCAACACGATGGCGTGGACTGGCACCAGACAGATGCATCCGACTATGGCATTGGTGTTGTCCTCGAGCAACACGATGGCGTGGACTGGCACCCGGTCGAATACTTCAGCAAGAAAGTGCCC
Organism: Chara braunii; assembly: GCA_003427395.1. Taxonomy (NCBI): domain Eukaryota; kingdom Viridiplantae; phylum Streptophyta; class Charophyceae; order Charales; family Characeae; genus Chara; species Chara braunii. The sequence goes on along the minus strand of BFEA01000390.1, from coordinate 419,171 downwards.
GTCATGCACTCCATTGATGATGCACGCAAGGAGCTCCTAGCCTTCGTCCACGCACTCAAGCGGTGGCGGCACTTCCTCCGTGGTCGAAGCCAATTCTGATGGGTAACGAACAACAATCCGTTGGTCTTCTACAAGACCCAAGACACCGTCAATAGCACCATCACCCAATGGATGGCTTTCATCGACCAATTTGGCTTCTTTCCCGATCATATTCCGGGGAAGTCAAACCGTTTTGCAGATGCTCTTTCACGGTGTCCGAATCATTGTACCGCAATCTACTTGACCTTCGAGATTGGCGTCGACCTGCGGGACAGCTTCATCCGCGGCTACCAAGCCGACCCCGAGTTTCTCGACAAGTACGCGAATTGCTCCTCTCCTAATCCAGTGCCTTCTCACTACCGGATCCAAGAGGGGTACGGGGGAAGGACCTTCTTTGCGTACCGAGTGACTCTCACTTGTGTACACGGCTTCTTGGCGAGTTCCAAGATGCTCCTGCCACCGAACACTTTGGAGTCAATCACACGATTGGCCGACTTCGTGAGCGATTTTGGTGTCCCGGCCTTCTCGGCGACGCCACGCGCTATTGTGCGTCATGCGAGGTTTGCCGACGCTGCAAATCCCACAACCATCGTCCGTACGACGAGTTGCGACCATTGTCGGTCCCCTTGCGCCGAAGGGAAGCGATTGCCATGGACATTACCGGACCGTTTCCCAAGCACAATACCGATGTGGATGGGATTCTCACGGTGGTCGACCGACTCACCAAGTTTGCCACGTTTTTGCCTTGCCGCTATCATGCCAAGGCACCGGAGTTGGTCGAGGTTCTTTACGCCGGTTGGATTCGAGCCAAGGGTTACCCCAAGGAAATCGTCTGCAACCGCGACACTCGGTTCATGTCCGACTTTTGGTTGGCGCTCATCAAACGATGGGGCTCATCTCTCAAGCCAAGTTCGGCTCGCCACCCCCAGACCGATGGTCAAACGGAGAGGGCGCATCATACCGCACAGGTTCTCCTTCGCACTCTCATCCGCCCCCACCAAAAGGATTGGGTTGAGCGGTTGCCGGATGTCGAGTTGGCATGCAACTCATCCATCCACCCGGCTATCGGGATGTCGCCCTTCAAGTTCGAGCACGGCTCGCATGTCACTTCTTCGTTGGACACAATCATTCCACGAACGGCCGAGAGCGACGACCATCTTCTTTTCTTGCGTCGGATGCAAGAGCTACTTGTCAAGGCGTGCGACCAGATGGCTAAGACGCAGCAATGCATGAGCCAACAGGCCAATCGCCAATGTCTTCCTTGCCCTTTCCGGGCCGGCGATCTCGTTTGGGTTTCTGCCGTGGAATTCAGCCTCGGACAAGATATCTCTCGCAAGCTCCGCTCGAAATGGATGGGGCCCTGGCCGATCGTGGCACCCATTGGGGATGCACCCGAAGGACTTTCCTTCACCATTCAGGTGCCCGCCCACTTGCCCGTCTACCCACTCTTTCATTGCTCCAAGTTGGCTCTGTATACGCCGGCGGAACATGAGGATTTTCCCGGGCGACGATCGCAAGACCCACCCTCTATGGACGGTTTTCAGGAGGTCAGCGACATCATCTCCCAGCGACGCTACGGCAACAGGCCAACCGAGTACTTGGTACATTTTGCGTACTGTACTCACAAAGCTGACAGTTGGTTGACCCGTGCGGAACTCCAAGCAACAACTCCGGATGTTCTCGCACGCTACGAACGCAAGATGCAAGGCAAGCCGGTACCTTCGGCTCCACGTTGCACCCGCATCCACGTTCCACCTTCAGATCGTCAGCTTCGCCCTCGCCCCGGCATGACTTCATAAGGAGGGGGGG
>BFEA01000390.1:384109-401546 GCA_003427395.1 Chara braunii | reverse complement strand
CAGGCTGGGGCCTGTAGGCCCTGTCAGAAGGAAGCTTCCAGGCAAGAGCCTGGAAGTTTCCCTGTAGGGAAACAGGCTGGGGCCTGTAGGCCCTGCCAGAAGGAAGCTTCCAGGCAAGAGCCTGGAAGTTTCAGGGAAACAGGCTGGAGGTCCGGGACGGGCCCTGCAAGGCCCGTGTGGCTGCACAGTATGCCACACTAACCATTGATTGTGTGGTTGTGTTGGCTCTCTACTTTCCTGTTGTTTGTCTGTGGTTGCTGTGTATACTTACAAGTGTGTTGTTGTCTTGATCACACTGGTCGTGGCTGCGGTACCTGTACATTAGAGGGACGTCATCACACATAGATTAGACAGCTGAGATTAGATCAAGATTTTATTGGTTCTGTTTCCTGAATTGTTGTTTATTTCTTGCTGAAGAAATTTGGACCGGTGTGACCGTGGAATTTATTGGTGATTCCTTATTGTTTATTTATTGTGCGGTAAACACATCTGAAGATGTCTTACCTTTGGAATTCTCTGTGTCTCTCAATTCTGACTCTGAAACAGTATTCACCTGCTAGCAGTAGCGAATGCAGATCCCAGGGCTCGATCCCTAGACTTTACCTTACCTGTGTACATTACCTGCGTCGACCCCGAGAGTTGAACCCGTGACCTGTGTATTCGTAACAGTTGGTAGACTGTTGTAGGTCCGTAGGTGGTAGGGGTTCGATCTGTAGGCCTTTTGGATAGAGGTCTTAGTGAGGCCGAGAGGTCGTAGCTGTAGGTGTCCTGAGAAGTCAAGGTCGTAGCTGCTACAGTCCTGAAAGGTCAAGGTCGTAGCTGCTACAGTCCTCGAAAGGCCAAGTCTGCAGCCTTCCGGAAGGTCCTAGTAGCGGCCTTTCGAAGTAGGGCTCACGTTTAGACAGAGACAAGTGGGCAAGTGGTGAAGCCCAACTGCGGTACGTCGGCAGTGCGACTGCATTGAGTTGGCAGTGAAAACCAATGCAGTCGGCGGTACCGGTCCCAGTCAGTCACAGTCCAGTCAAGCAAGTACCGTGTGGGACTGTGTGCACCAGGGGCATGGGAAAGGGGCAGACCAACGAGCTACAAAAGTATAAATCAAGAGGCAGCGCCCAGTCATTCATCCATTCCTGCGTAAGCCATGCGGAAGCGCTGCCACAACGACTTGTGTGAGGTGGTCTGCAGTGAGCCCGAAGACGAAGTGGGCGGGAAGGAGAGCTTAGCCATAGCGATAGGGATAGCAGCGGCCATAGCCGCCATAGCTGATAGAGGAGTGCAGCATGTGTGTGTGCATGTGTACAGTGTGACGCGTGTGGGATATCCAGGGTGATCCTGTGTGTGTGAACAGAGAGTTGTACAGGCGCTGTGCCACCGTAGCCATCTGAAGTGAACTTGTATCTGAACTGCGTTCTTGGTTACTATATCTCTGAGTTTTGAGTGGGAGCTTGTCGCCAGTTTGCTGCGCAACCTGTTTACATGCATGTGGCGAGTGAATGAAAGCAAGTCTGATTGCAACTCGCTTCATTCCTCATCTTTTCCTACCTGTCTTTGTCACCTTCTTCGCTGATGAGGAAGGCGAAATCCGAACATGTACCCAGATCGAAAACAGACGGCAGCAGATGCTGAGCCATCTTCAACAGCTCCTGACTGAGTTGCACGATGCGGGACCCATGGCTGAACAGCACGTACGCAGCCAGTTCGATCTGCGTACTGCAGAAACCGAACTCAAGGAGGTTGATACGGCTGTTCAGATGATGCACGCCAGTACGAGGGCGCAGCAGACTATTGATCAGGGTCGAATGCCCCTTGACCAATATGTCACCGAGGAGCTGGCGAAGATTGCTGCAAGCGGGCCGAAAGAAGAACGGGAAAAAGAAAGAAGGGAAGAAGTAAGAAGGCCAGAACCGAATGAGGATACAATGCTGGCAAACATTAGACAATTGGAAGAAGCGTTGAACGCGGAAAGAAAAAGAATGGACGAGTACCGAAGGATAAAAATCAAGAGAGAACAACGAGAAAGAAAGGTGGAAGAGATTAGGCAACAACTTCACATTGAAAGAACAGAAACTGAACTTGCACCTGTTCTTGACAACTTGTAGCCCTGCCTATCTGGCACCCCTTGAATTGAAGATTGATAATAACACCGCCACATTGGAGTCGGTGTTGAGAGCTAGGAGGTAAGCTACGGCGGGACAGGTAAAGGTGGAAGAACTGGAAAACAGCTAACTCGCCCGATTCTCCCCAGAATCGAGCGAGTGGAGAGGCGAAGTAGGGGGTTCGAGGTGCGGCGCGTATAGTAGTGTTATTAGTTCTTGCTCCAAACCGTTAGAGTAGCCTGGGTGAGTGAGGAGGGCTGCGTGCGAAGTAGGAAGTAATGGTGAGAGTGTATCTTACCGTGTTCTAGCAGTAGATTCATTCTCATTGGGGGGGGGGGCAGAAGAAACGGGACCGCTGTGGCTGGCAATAGTGGCCATCATCGCTCGGCCAGGCCGAGCGTTTTCAGGCGGTCGCGCTCTCCCGCGAGCGCTACTGTGTTCGTTCTCTGTGGCGATTGAGGGACTATGGCTACATACAACGTATACTTGACAAGCACATCAGAGGTGCGCCCCGGATCCGGCCGTGAATAGAGCCAAGTGCTCCGGTTGTTGGAAACGCGACAAAAAGGAGGGGAAGGAACTTGGAGGAGAGTAAGGAGGGAGCTATGGTGTGGAACTCGAGACGCTACTGCAGCTTGTTGAGTATTTGGTGACCACTATTTGGTGCTTACTACAGCGCTGCTGACATGCCTTGCTGCTGTGCGACACAACTACGAGTCGCTGCGCTGTCTACAGCAACCGCGCCTAGCTGATCTTGCTATACTGCTAAGTGGGCGGTCCTGCCGTTATGTTCGCTGCTGTCCATAATTGATGTGCGCGCGACGCTTGTTAAGGGTCACCGTGTTTAGGTAGTGCCCTGGCTGGACACTTGGCGTGCGCTCGTTCGAGCACCAGATAGGGGCTTGATGCGTCTTGCCGTCGTGCACAGGAGCACAGTGGTTGATTGAATTAGGTAGCCTTTGCCTGCGTTCGGAGTGAGCCCCTCGAGCATGATCTATCTGAATGGTGCGCTCTTGACTGCGGGGCGGCGCTTTGGACAAAGAGGACGGGCCTGGAAGCACCGGGCAGAAGAAAGAAGGCTCTGTTGGGTTTGACTCCAGTTCGACCATGTGAGATGACAAGAAAGGGGTGAGGTGGAGACGGGGCTTTGTCCCCTACTCCTCGATCTGATGTATAGACCCTCATATCATATTCGATCCAGGCTGGAGGCACAGTCAAAGGGGGAATGTGGCTGAGAGCTACACACCTACTAACGGGTAGTCCTGGCGACCGGGCTGCCTTCTTGCTGGACAGCGGTTCTGCATCCTCGCTGTGGGCAGCTGTATCTCGTTGAGTCTTATTGACCATTGATGCCGCAGTGCGCAGCTACTGTGTTGTGATACGGTACAGTCTATTGTTATTACTGACGCATTATCCTGGAAGCTGCAGTTAACACCGGAGCCGGGTGTGGTCACAGTAACATGTTGCAGTTCTTCAAGGAAGGTTGTCGCTCACGAGCACCCGTGTGATCAGAATGCTGAATTGAGTACTAAGGCAAAATGCAGCTATGAACTACAGCAGTAGTACGGCCATATGATGGTAGCAGGTGAGTCCCTTACGCCTGCTGATCTCGACAGATCCTCGAGAGTTCGACAGCGAATTGGTTGTTGCTGTTGGAGGTCTGAGGCTGGTGTGGCGTCTCCTAGTTCGGTGGATTGAGACCTGCGAGCTGCTGGTACGACGGGCTACTGTGCGGGTAGTAAAGCTTGGTGATTGGGCTGTGGTAGGCCGATACTGATAAAAGAATGGTGTCGGCAAACCTTAAAGGAGTGGCACGCTGGTTATTTGGCGATGCCCAGATCAGGCTGACCACCACTACTACGGTGGCAGTGAAGCGATGCCACAGGGGATGGATTGCTGCAGCTAGATCAGGCTGCCACAGCACACAGGCAGTGTGGCGCTGTGTCTTTGAGGAGTTGCTGCGGTGCCACTCTGCGGTGCACCCCGTACTCTGTTGTGCTTTCGTTGATGGGTTCCGCTGTGCTCCTAGCCATGCACTAACTGCGCACGGTTGGGGAGTCGGAGGAGTGGGCAGGCCCTGTAGGGGGCTATTGCTGTGATTTGGAGGGGTAGTCAGGGGGCTGACATTCTGCGTTCTGGCCGAGACTTGGTTGCTTCTGCTGCATTATTGGCCACCACTGCGGGACCCTCGGGCGTATCCAGACTCCAAGGCCCTCTCATTGTGAGTTGAGTTGAACCACCCTTGGATCTCGAGAGTCTGAACCTACCTACTTCTGCCCTGCTTATTCTAAGTCTAGTCTCTTGGTTACGAGAGGAAGGCGGCAGGCGGGATTGCAACCCGTAGGTCCTCATCAAGACCTTGTGGGAGGTCTACCCACCGATTGCGGGAGCTCTGCCGGAGCCCAGGCGGGGTTCTGTAGGCAGGGAACTTCAGCTATAATCTCGTTTGACGCGTGTGATCCCTTCCCCTAACTATTATCCTTGGGTTATCTGAATAATACTATGACAGGATACTACTTTTTGTTTTGTTATGTATGTCAGGACATGTCTTATGAAAGGTTAAATGAACACATATATATGAGAGTCCAGATAAACTGCGAGCGAATTCAGGCAAAATGAATGGGGGGAAGGTGGGAGAAAGGCGTTTGCATGCGTTTGACCGGGTCAACCCAAGGCTGAGCTCCTCTAAGTTGATGTGGGCTCAGTGCTATGTTTTATTTATGTTACTGGGCTGAGCTCCTCTAAGTTGATGTGGGCTCGGCCTATCCTAAGTTGGACGGACCAATCGCTGTTTTCTCTGGGGTTTCTGAACAGGAGGATGGGCACCCTAAGTTGGGAGGACTCAAAATCCTGATGTTTCTTTTGGGTTGCTGAAAGACAGGACTAGGAATATTCTAAGTTGCGTAGACCTAGTTCTGTGTGTGTTTTTTCTGAGGGGGACACAGGTATGGGGCTGAGCGTACCCTTAAGTTAGGGAGGCTCAGTCATAAGCCATGAACAAAAAAGTCAACTTAAGTATAGAATGTTGATACATATTATATGAACTTATATTCTGACAGGCCAGGCACCCTAAGTTGGGAAAGCCAGTCAGTAAGTCAGGTAGAACAAGAAGGGAAGAGAGATGAATGAAGAATATAATGGAGGTAACTCGGGCAGGCTGAGCGTAGGGCGGCCTGGTCACACTGTCTTATGTACCTAAAAATGTTTAAGCTAGCTAGTCGTACCCTTAAGTTAGGGCGGCCTAGTGATATGCTCTTGTCGTTGACGTTATGTAGGTTGGACGTACCCTTAAGTTAGGGCAGTCTGACCATTCCTTGTTCGTGGTTGTTTTAGGCAGGTTAGGCACACCCCTAAGTTGTGGCAGCCTAATCCTATGCCCTATGTAAACTTCGTTTAAGGCTGACTAGACATACCCTTAAGTTAGGGCAGTCTAGTTCTATGCTTCATGTCGTCAGTTTAAACAGAAGCCAGGCGTACACTTAAGTTAGGGCGGCCTAGTCATATGTTTTATGACTAGAGTTTATCTCGTGTTGGGTATACCCTTAAGATAGGGCAGCCCAGTTGTGCGTACTTTACTTGTTTACTTAGGCAGGTTGGACATACCCTTAAGTTAGGGCGTTGTCTGATCCTATGCCATAGGCAAGGGGGTTACTGAGGGAAGAACTGAATGATCTAGCGAACGACTTGGGCAAATTGATGTGGGATTGTGAGCGATGCATGTTTATGTATGTCTGTGGGCTCTCACTTTGGGGCGTCTTTTCGATAGGTTATTTGCCTAGACGCTCGCCAAGTGTTGGAGCCATAGGTAGATCAGATGGATGATGGGGGGGAGAACTTGGGATGAAGATAGGACTGACCCTGCTAGGAGTTACGATCAGGGCTAGCTCACAATCTCATCTAGAGGTTGTGTGGACTGTCATTGATCCTGAATCGTCGAGCAGGTGTCAGAAGTTAGTCCCAAGTATACTCTGTCTAAATCTTGACAGCCTCCTGTTCCTACGGGAAGCGCTGTCGGAATTTCTACAAATCTGAAAAGAGTTAGTAATTTTGAGCTTATAAAAATTTTGAGAAGGCACTTTTCCTACGGGAAGCGCTGCCGAAATTTCGTAGAATTTTGGGAGTTAGAATATTTTTCAGTTAAGGACTACTTGGCAGACCTATCCTGATTAGAGGAGATACTCAGTGACCTAGTACTAGCAAGGAGAGTTGGCCCTAAGGTTAGTAGAGGAGTTAGGTCATGACTTGGGGAGTATTCTCCTCTGGCAGAAACATAAGTAGTACTCTCCTTTGGCCTGTACTGTGATGCAGGTTTTCGTGTTTCGCTTGAAGGCTTGATCTGATCAGGTTATTCCTACAAAAGGATTACTCTTGTGTTATCACTGATAACAGGTCGGTTGCCGATTCATCGGTTTACGACTCAACCCCAATTCACTCTCAATACTCAACCTAAAAAGGCTTTAGCCCTGGTGATTTTATTGTTTTGTTAAGGTTTCACCCAGACTTTTATTGAATGGTCATCTAACAAAGATACTGAGTATTTAATTATGGTTGGTTGGCCGGAGGTTGGGGTTTGCATGGCTAAAGCAAGGGGTATGAGTATAGAGGTTGGTTGGAGTTGACTCCGTGTAGTGCGTGGACCGTTGCTTGACTCTTTGATGTGATTACGGGTATGTTTGGAAGCTCGATTGATTCATGTTGAGTGATATTGCTTTGGATTCTGATGGGCAAACCACATAACTGTCGTGAGAGTGAACTACCCCACAACCTTGTTGTTGAGTGAGATTGTTCTTTTCCTATCCTGGTAATATGATGATCTAAGTAGGCGCACGCTCGGGTAACCCTCACAGGACTATGCGACCGCACGCCCACATTTTTTTTGTGTGTGTATATTGGTCAGATGGTAGGACGTTAGGTCCAAGCCTGGAATTCAAGAACCTTGTCCAAGATAAACCAGGCTTAGCCCTGAAGCCGTTTTCTTCTGATAATGTTAAGAGTATTTGTTTCCTTTCCTTGTTGAAATTTATTTTGGTGGAACGATAAAGATCCGGGCGGAAGGGTTAGCGTGTCGCTGGTGATGCGCCAAACAACTCACCACCACTCCAAATTCCTTCCTGCCCTAGGGGCCGTCTTACCCCGCACCCCTTGGGACACCTCAGGGTGCAGAGGACGGAAAGGCCCTCAAGCCGGTTTTGTGCTCGCTAAAGGGTTATTCCCTTAGCACGTACTTCAACCGACGCCTGAGCGTCGGAAACAACCCCATGGCTCAGAAGAGGCCATAATGCGCCGTCATCACGAATACCTAGGTAGGACTGCACTGCCAATCGGTATGTGTAGGTCTTGCGACCGCGCAATCTTATATTAAACCTCGCGCACGGCAGTTACCGACTTCCGCTGCAAAAAGTTATGGGTCACGTGGAGTCCTTCTCTATCGGCGGTTGTATTTCTTTTTGAGTTTTTGGTTGGACGTTGTAGTCTGTGGCAGCCGTCAAAGTCAAACCCCTTGATTTTGGTTACCACGACAGCCCTAAAGTTGTCTACTCAACCCCTCTGCACGGGGTGCAGATGAGGGTGTGGTCTTCAACCGCACATAGAGGTTGTCTGGCGTTGAGAGATTACCCCTCAAAGCGCCTGTCAGCCGACACTTGAGTGTCGAACGCGACCCTCGAGATTATCAAGGGCCGCGAGGCTACGAGTGCCCCGTAGTACCCCATCAGCGCGAGTGCTTGCGTATGCCCGCATGGTTGGTTGGTATGACGAGGCCATGCGCTCGGACGACTCTTATACGGAAGTTCGGCGCACGATACCTATCTGATTCTTGCTGCATAACATTATGGGTCAGATACTGAAGGGACTAGGAGTGTTGTTGTGTCGTGGTGTTGTTTGTGGAGTTGTTGAGTGTGGTTCCATGTGTTATGCGTGGGTAAGTGTGAGTGTTGTGGTGCAGCGTGTGGTGTGTGTGGTGCGTCCTAGTCGACCAACGCCGAGTCGCGTTTGGGACTTCAGCCCCCCAGTGCGGCGATTCGCATGCGGGTCCGATTTTGGGCGTTCGACCGCGCGTACCCCCTATGCTACAGCGAGCGAGAAACACCCTCGGCTGGGCCACCTCTGCAATTGCATACGAAAAGCCTTCGCATGTGGTTCAGTAGCTCGGCGGGGATACGCCCACCTAAGGGATGGTGACAGCTCCCGCAGGTGGAGGTAAGCGGTGCCTCGCATGACCCTGTCCTGTCGTAGGGGCTCGCGAGAGGTACGGCTGGCGCACTCGGCCGGAGCGGCAAACGCTCTCCGCTACATGTCCTGCCAAATCCTGCGTGACGCTGCCGGGAGGGTCCCCGTGTGGGACCGATGCGCTCGACGGGTGGCGCCGTTGTCGGGGATCTCGGCTGCCTACCGGGGTCCTTAAGAGAACGAACCCAGGTTAAATGCAAGCTGATGACCTAGGCAAAACGACAAAACCCTATGTTTTGGATAGTCTCATATAAGAGGATTGTGTATGAGGTAACAGTAATACCATGTGATTAAGAATGCGACGTAAGGATTGTGTCTGAGCATTCGAATAACTAATAGTAGAGTGGTTGGTTGAACCTAGAGGTGGAACGATTAGTTAGGACTTAGGACTAGTCCTCTGGAACTGACAAACTGTCTGATGGGCTATCTTTGCTCCTAACAGGTTGGTTAGCGAAAGGAGGTAAAGATGCCGGACGCCGATGGAATTGAGCGGGGCCCGGCCGCTACGCCGGAAGACATTGTCGAGGCTCTCGAGAAAAGGGAGTTGGCACGGCTACAAGAGCCAAAAGTTGACATCTTCCTGTTTGAAGGGGAAAGGGTGTCCAAGTGGTTGGAACTGTTGGAACAAGTCACGACCGAGGTACCAGAGGCAGATAAGTTCAAGTTCTTACCTAGATACATCTGGTGGGAAATCTGGCCCGAGATAATGAAAGTAGCTCTGGAGCTGGAGGAGATTGGGCCAAATTCAAAGCAGAGATGCAAAGGCGGTTCAAGCTAGGGGACGGCCTGTTAACCAAAACGGACTTAGAAATGTTGCAGAGAGAGGAGTTCTCCACAGTGGGGGCTTTCACGACGGCTTTCGAAAAGATGGCAAGGAAGGTCCCAGGGTTGGCTGAAGAGGAACAGTGTGCAACCTTCCTAGGACACTTCAAGAATTGGGAGGCCTCCGCGCTGACCAAGAAGGTTGCGCCAGGGAAGAAGCTGACTTGGGCTGCCATAAAGGAGGGCGTGTTAGAGGGAGAGTTGGACGAAGTAGACATCTTCCAGATGCGACAGGCTAGGAAGAAAAGGAAGGCCTTGGATGCCACGACGAGCGACGAGCACGACTTTAAGAAACTGGTAGAGGATGCAGTGGCCCACCTTGATGCGGAGAAGGAGGCAAAGGCAACAAGAAAGACTATGGCAGCACCACAAACTGTAGGAAAAGCGAAAAAGGCAGTGGTGCAAGAAGAGGAAGAAGAGGAAGAAGAGGAGCCTAAGCCTTTGAAGCTAACAAAGGCTCAGAGAAAGGCGAAGAATTTAGCTCAAGGCAGACAAGGCTCAGGAAGGGGGCAAGCCCCGCAGGTAGCGGCGATGCCACCACCTGAGTCACCCAGTCAGGACGCACCAGCACCCTATGGGCCGCGGCCAGGTTACGGACCCCCAAGTTCTTGGCATGGGCAGTCCATACGCACCATGGCCGGTAAGTGGGCCGGATGGATCATGTGCCGGAGCGCCAATGAGTACGGCTTCCTGCGGCTGTCCGGGACCCCAAGCCCAGCAAGTGAGCCACCCGAACCCACCACCGAACCAACCTCAACAGTCAGCCCCACAAGGATCACAAGGCAGTCAAGGTGGTGGACGCGGATAGAGCCAAGGATGGGGCCGAGGGCGAGGAAATGGTGGCCGAGGAGGAAATGGCAGAGGAAACGGTGGTGGAAACTCTACAGGCGAAGGAAATGGGGACTGGACTCCGTCAGGGAGTCAGGGCGGTCAAGAAGGTGGAAGAGGTTCCGACAGAGGAAGGATAGATTGGAGGAATGCCATTTGCTGGCATTGTGGACAGAAGGGTCACACCATCAAATTCTGCCACGTCCGGAGAAACGATGAGGATGAAGGTCTAATCAGTACTAACTACGACGGGGATATGTATGACAAGTTTGGGTACTATCTTGACCCGAAGATCCCTGGCGGTACGAGGAAAGAGGCCCTACGAAGAGCCGAGGCCGGTGCACCACCCGCGCCTCCAGTCATGTTTCAGATGTGGCAGGAGAAAGAGGTCCACAGTGACATTAGGGTGGAAGAGGAGAGAACGAAGAGGTAGAGCAAGAAAGGAAAGCTGGCACCATCAAGGAAGAACCAATCATAGTAGAATCCGATGATGAGATAGAGGACTGCTGGAACAGGCCACGACATGCTACGATAGGAGAGAATTGCTGGAGAGAGGCCCGACAAACAATGGAAAGGATGGAAGACTTAGTAGCTAAAGTCGGGAGGTACCAGCAAAAGTTGTCCGATATGTGTGAAGAGGTCAAGGAGTGGCAGGGAAAGGAGCCACCGGTATACCTCTACGAATTGGGTCCAAGGTCGCAAGGCGGGGCTGGAAACTTACCAGGCATCACGACATCAGGGCCAACGCCAAGGTCCAGAATGACCTATAGACCACCCTCGAGATAGGGAAGAGCACCGCAGGCTGTCAGGACAAGAGCCGAAGGGTCGGTGAGCCCCGAGGAACCGGTAAAGGATGTTCCTGAGCCCAGCGGAGAGAAAGAGGTGGTGGATGTTCCAGAGGGGGAGGATGATGAAGATGACAGGTTGAGAAAAGAAGAGGACGAGAAGGCCGAGCAAAGGGCCAAAAAGAGGGGCGCCAAGCCTGATACGGACAAAGCTCAGGAGGTGAAGAAGAAAAAGTATGTTGTCCGAGTAGAGGAAGGGTTCGACGTAGAGGAGATCATGGACAGGATTCTTGAAGGTCATAACCACCTTATGAACCTGAAGGACGTCCTGGCCTCGGCGCCAAGGCTCACGGATGAGCTGAAGGCACGATTGTCTAGAAAGATGGTGGCCAGTGTGCGATTAGGGACCATAATCCCTAAACAGGCAGAATGGGCTGACACAGGTACGAAGATGGACTGGAAGTCTGTGGCATGTGGGTGCCTAGATGTAGTGGTGAAGGGAAAGACGTGCACAGCGATGGTGGATAGTGGCGCAGAAATGAACCTCATAAAGGAGGAACATAATGTGCGTTTAGGAATGGAGATAGATCGCTCGGACAATGGGGTGTTGATGGGAGCGAACAGTCGATCGGTGTTCATAGGGACCGCGTCGTCAATAGTTCTAGAGATCGGGAAAGTGAAAGTAAGGAGTTGCTTCTTCGTAATGCCTGACCTTGACCACCCCATCCTACTGGGAAGGTCATTCTTGAGTCGAACAGAAACCGTCATACTCAACAAACATGATGGGACTATGTTCCTCGTTCTGTGCAATCCGGTATGTGGGAGCTATGAGGTCATAACATGCAAGAACACAGGACCCAGGAGTATCAGGAACCGGCCCAACCCTGGTTCTTTCACCATAGAAGAGTCAGAAGAAGAAAGGTCGAGGATAGAAGGCAGTAAGTTTGAAGAGGTAAGAGAGCCGGAGGCACTGACTCTGAGCCTGGCAAATATAGGTGATGCTATGGACATATTGTCGACCTACGAGATGGCGGACCCAGAGACTGTGGAGGCCTTGAGAGAAAGGTGGTGGAACAGATGGGAGCCAGAGAGATGGAGCTAATATATCGAACGCCGGGAAAGACAGGTGGAGCAATTGGAGCACAACCCCAAAGCGCAACTCGACCTTCTTTAGGGGTGGGCTCAAGCAGGGGGCACAAAGGCGGTACAAAAGGGTAGATCAGAACTGTTGCCCTGTTCCCGTACTCGTTGATGAAGAGCAGAAAGTTTAGTACGAGCGGGAACGAGAGTTGATAAGGCAGATGCGAGAAAACGCGGAGAATAGGCCGTGCCGTATTAATCCAGAGACAGAGAAGGCGCTGAACGTAGGGGAACCTGGCTTCCTCACAACGCAGGAAGAAAAACTTGTGGTAGAAACCATAAGAGGAAGGCACGCCGCATATGCCTTCAGTGATGATGAGAGGGGACAACTGAACGTGGATATAATCCCAATGATTAGGATACAAACCGTACCCCACGAGCCATGGAACTTGCGGGGCGCGCGGTATCCTAAACCAACTGATGAAGAGAAGGTAGTTAACTACCTTGATGGGAAGATCCGCACACATGTGGCAGACTACTCGAGTGGACCGTATGCATCCCCCTGGTTTTGCTTTGTCAAACCCAATGGGACGTTGAGGTGGGTACAGGATTTGCAGCGCCTGAACGCTGTAACAGTGAGAGACGCAGGTGGTCTCCCCGACGCTGATGCGCTTTCAGAGGCATGCGCTAGGAGAGCCATAATATCTCTCATAGATTTATATTTTGGTTACGACCAGTTTCCTGTGTACCCATCTGACAGACCCATGGCGGCTATGCATACCCCTCGAGGGTTAATCCACATGAACGTCGCACCGCAAGGATGGACGAATGCGGTCGCCATGGTCCAGAGGCATATGGTGAGAGCGATGCAGCCCATAAGTCCTCACATCACATAGCCTTACATTGATAACCTGGCCGTGAAAGGGCCTAAGGAGAAGGATGAGCAAGAGGTGATGCCAGGAATTAGGCTCTTCGTCTGGGATCATGTGCAAGACTTGTGCAAGGTCCTGGATCTACTAAAGGAGCATAACCTCACTGCCAGTGGGCCGAAGTCAAGGCACTGCATGAGCGGAGCCACTATCGTAGGATTTGTGTGCGACGAGAGGGGTCGTCGGCCAGATACTAAGAAGACCAACAAGATTCTCGAATGGCCAACCCCATTCGAGACTATCACGGAGGTAAGGAGCTTCTTGGGGACGTGTGGATTCTGGAGGATCTTCATAAAGGGGTTTGCAGCGAAGACTGAGCAGTTGCGAAAGCTTTTGCGTCACGGTCAGGATTGGGAGTGGGGAGATAGGCAAGAATCGATGATAGAAGGGTTGAAGAAAGAGTAGGAGGTCTAGTACTGGGGGTACCAGATCATGCAGCGGTGATGACCAGGCCTTTCATTGTGGAAACGGACGCAGGGCCAACTGCTTTAGGAGGTGTGTTGATTCAACGAGATCCCAATGGAGAAGAACGGCCACTAAGGTTTGAGAGTTGGACGCTCAATACATCTGAGAGGAACTACTCTCAGTTTAAGCGCGAAACCTTGACAGTTCTTCACTGTTTAAGGATTTTCAGAAACTACCTCTTCGGCAGCAGGTTTGTATTGAGGGTGGATCCAACTGCTCTAGCTGGTTCTCTCAAGAATTTCGCTCCGTCGGAATTGACTATCGCCAGATGGCTAACGTACATCTGGATGTTCGACTTCGAGTTGGAGCGAATTTCCGGGAACAAGAATAGACCGGACGGGCTGAGTCGAGTCCACTGGGACAAGAACAATCAGGGAGTGATCGAGGATGCTCCACCGGTTGACGGCTTCCTGGACAGTGAGGAAGATGTGAGACTCCACATCAACTCCTGGTCGCTAGCCGTGGGTAACTATGTTACTCCTGGACGACCTGTGTGGCTTGCGCCACCAGGACACGTACGACGACCGGACCTAGTTCTCAAGCCCTATATTGAGGAAGACTCGTGGGGAATGCCAAGCGTGGATTGGATGATGGAGTTGGCTTTAGCAGGCAAGTACCAACCGCATGAGGACTCGCTCACAATTGCGGATGGGGCGTTGCAAGTAGGCAAGCACGAAAAAGTGATAGGTGGGATGTATCTGCTGGCAAATGCGCTGCTTCAGGAAGAGGCGCTGTCGGCCCGAATACCCTTACAAGGGTATTTGGGCACATTTTTGCAGCATACAAAAAGGACGCTCTTAACGATAGATAGGAGCGTGTCCCACCTTTGTTGATTAGAGAATGTGTGAGCGGGCACTTTGTGGGCGCGCGGTAGCCTGACCAAATGGTTGACTAATATAGACTACGAGACGCCGGTAGCACAAGTAAGAGTTTGATGAAATTGTGACCTCGTATGCACGGACGGAGTTCCAGGCAGCGTAGAGTTGTTGACCAGGCTAGGTCGTGACTAGAGGCGGATGTTGTCTGATCTATCAGAGGCTGACGTTTCAGGGTCGCACCGTCGGGGAGTTCGCAGGCACCAGGCGGACCATGCATCGTCGGTAATAGGAGCCGCCACTGGAGCTAAGTAAGGATGGCGGGATAGAACGGAAGTCAGGGTTAGCAAGGGGGCGATAAAAGGGCGTTCGTGGCAGCTATGAGCGGCACGACCCGCAGCCGTACCGTAGCGGAGCAGGCGTGCGAGGTGGACCACGCGGGGCCTTGCCCCAAGATAGCCGCTGCCATACGGAGCGATGGACGCAGGCCGTAAATTAGAAAAACGGCCTGCGGTACCGTTTGCAGGCCTGGGCTGGTTGGCCATACTATTCATATGGAGGGTTGCGCCTGCTGTATCCAGGCTTGGGCTTAGCCCTAGAGGTTACGTCATTGAGGCGGATCCCGGGATCGAGGCCCGCAGCCAGCAGCGGAGCAACGGAGCAGTGGAGGAGTGCATTGGAGTGAGCCGAGGGGTTGAGGGTCCTGCGGGACTATCCCCCTTGGCTTTTGCGGGGGTTTCCAACAGCCGGGCCGGGAGGCAGGGCCGAGGGCCAGGTACCAATGGCCCCCCCTGTTCCGCTTCCAAGAAAGTTTTTTTTTCTAAGTTTTATTATTATTTTATTTTTGTTTTTTATTTTATACTTTTTTTCTAATTTGGGTTTTCTCTTTTCTTTTGTGTTCTGTTTCTGAACGCGGTCCAGCGGTGGCACCATATCCGGCCGTGACTCAAGTACCTAGTTCAGTGGATACACCACTGAACTGTTGCGGATACAGACCCGATTGCGGGGCTCGGTTCGTAGAGACAAGAATCTCAGAGTTGTCCGAAACTACCAAGGCATCCGGACCCGCCGATCCTGGGTCCCTGCACAAGGTACGGTCCTTCGGGACAGCCGTTAAAATTGGAACGATACAGAGAAGATTAGCATGGCCCCTGCGCAAGGATAACATGCATAAAGTTGGGGAGCAGCCCAACGTTTTTTGTTCGGTTGTGGCATACGCGGGCTGTCACTGTTGCGCTTCTGCTCGACCAAACCACTAGGCACCACGCTATGAGAGCGGGCAGAGAGTGGCCAAAGAGAGAGAGAGAGAGAGAGAGAGAGAGAGAGAGAGAGAGAGAGAGAGAGAGAGAGAGAGAAAGGGAGAGAGAGAGAGAGAAAGGGAGAGAGGAAGAGAGAAAGAGGTACTCGTCGTCAGCGGCGCTACAAGAAGGTTAAGTGCACGGCTGTGAGGCTGTGTTACTACTAGGAAGAAGGCAGTGATGCCAGAAGGAAGAGTACTTAGCCGCAAAGGTGGGTAGGAACGGGATGAACCTGACACAGATTCTGCGCCGGGTACGGGCGACGAGAGAAGAACAGGACAGATAACGGGTCAGGCGCAGTCTGAAGTGCATGAGTTGCTCGATCTATAGCCAGAACGGGCGTGGGCAGTGGATGATCACTGAGTTCTTAACGGGACGAATTGGGGAGTGATGTTTAATGGTCATTAGCAGAATGGAGTGCCAACTATTAGAGAGGAGGCGTGCCTGGAGGTGAAAGGATGTTGGATATGGTGGGGTAGGAAAAGTTGTATCTCGCCCGTTGTTGAATCGATTCGGGCGAGGGAGGGCTCTAATCGAGGGTTTTTTGCCACTGCGAGTTCGTTGGTAGGGTCAAATGTTGCGTTGGGGCTATGGTTTCAGTACTATATGGGTTGGGAGCTGCGCCCGGGAGTCAAGGTTGGTATTGTGTTGATACGTGATACATCTACCCACGTTCCCGGGGAAGGTTCATTCTCATCTGAGCATTTTTTTTTTGTGAGAGTGGAAGGTGGTCCATCGAAGTGACCACCATCGTAGATTTAAACTGCAGGAATCAGGGGTCGGGTTGACATCGTCAGGATCGTCGACAAGGGTCTCTTCTACATGCTGATGGAGGTTACACTAATTGCCATAGTCAAGCTTTAGAGATGGCTCGTCATTTCGAGCTAATGTTTGATGCAGGTTACGCTCGTTGCCATAGTCAAGCTTTAGAGATGGCTCGTCATTTCGAGCTAATGTTTGCGCTAAGCGGTGGCCCCGCTGTCGCCTGTAGTAGTTATAGTGTTACTGCTGGTCACGACTGTGGCCGTAGTTGTGCGTGCCATTACTAGAACGGTGCCCCTCTTCATGCAAATTGTAGTTGTAGAGATCCTAGTTTTCTCAAACTAGTAGCTGTATGCTTCGGGTGAATGCACCTGGCTGTACCCAGTAGGCAGGTTCACTCCTGAACTACTAGTAATAACGAGACTCTGAGTAGCTCATTTGGTTACAGCGCGGCTGGTACAGAATGAATGTATTTTTCCCCTGTTCTAAGGGAAGATTCATTCTCGTTTTGCGCACTTAATAAGCAGCGAAGCAGGGTCCGTAGTCGAAGTAACCACCTTGCTCCTGCCCGTAGAAGGTGATGTGGTGATCGGGGCTGTGTGTTACGGACTCCGCCAGGGCTCGATCCCTGGTCTATCTTTTTGCTGTTTCAGCTGCATCCCGTTTTCGGCCTGRCACCCTTTTTCCAAACCSCTCCTTTGGTACCRTAGGATTTTGGACAAATGGCGCCATGCTGCAATTCAGGCGCCACTTTCAAATACTGCATTTTTCAGTTCTGCCCTCGGGGCCTTTGCAGAAATGCCCCTGGTACCGTACGTGCCACCGGTACTTATACCGGCTYCCCGTACGGTACRGGGACCAGTCTCGTACCAGTTCTCTGCTGCTGTACTCGTACTCAGTGCGACTTGCTGTTTCGGCATTCGGAATCCAAGACTTCGACTTTGTGCCTTGCCACTGTGTCTGCGTCCGACCCTCAGTCTGAGTCCGTTGTGTCGAGTGAGTGAGTGAGTGTGTGTGCCCTCACTCTCTCCCTCTCTCTCCTCTCCCTTGGCTCACCCTCAGCCTCACGCTCGTTACACTGGTATCGGAGCGGTTCGAACCCGCCCGACCCACCCGGCTTCGACATCGTCACCTGGCCATCATCAGATCGCCGCTGTCGCGCCACGTCATCACCACCATGCCTGTCGTCCTCGTCGCCGCGCCGTCCTTGTCATCGCCGTCGCGCAGATAAGTAATCAACGACATTTTTTTTTTAATTTTTTTTTTCCTTCCTATCTTTCTTCCTCGTTTCTTTTCTTCTTCTTCTTCTTCTTCTTCTCCTCTCCCGCT
>BFEA01000390.1:367783-378888 GCA_003427395.1 Chara braunii | reverse complement strand
AGTTCTGCCCTCGGGGCCTTTGCAGAAATGCCCCTGGTACCGTACGTGCCACCGGTACTTATACCGGCTCCCCGTACGGTACGGGGACCAGTCTCGTACCAGTTCTCTGCTGCTGTACTCGTACTCAGTGCGACTTGCTGTTTCGGCATTCGGAATCCAAGACTTCGACTTTGTGCCTTGCCACTGTGTCTGCGTCCGACCCTCAGTCCGAGTTCGTCGTGTCGAGTGAGTGTGTGTGTGTGTGCCCTCACTCTCTCCCTCTCTCTCCTCTTCCTCGGCTCACCCTCAGCCTCACGCTCGTTACACCGTGTGACATCGTCAAGAGCTGCTCCTGGACGCGATTTTGATCACCATCGTGACCTTCTCAGGCTTATCAAATGCACTGTTCTTTGTACATGCGGCCGTGGTGCCGGTTGTTCATGATAGGGAGTTCTGTTCATCACGGGATTTGATCAGTTTACACTGCAGAGCAAGGAAGGTTGCGGCTGCCTTTTTCTGCGAAGCCGTTGCTGAATGCTCCGCCGTTACATACGGTGGTCACGGTGCCTAGTCTGAAGGCTGCTACAAACTGACCATTGGGCTGCGGTGCTACTACTATGTTCTGAACATCAGTGCCCTTGGTTTCAGAGCGGCCATTAGCTGTTGTTGGGCTGGCTGCCGCTACATAAGCCGCTGCGCTCTGGGTCAGGGGAACAGCTAATAGTGCCGTTACAGCCAGCATAGTAGGGAGATGCGACAACCGGGCCGGGTGGCATGGCCTGGCAGCCCCTTGCAGTTGGGAAGGGCATCAGGGGGAGAGCTCCGCCTGTAAACCAAAAGATTCACGCTTGACGAGACTGGGGAACGTACCGGTTAGCGGACGTACTGTCCATCCTATCCGCCAAAGAGCAAGAGGCGGGGCTGCAGACTACCCGCCTGCTGCGTGGTTCTGGCTGCGGGCTATACCTCCTATGTGTGGGGATGCACGGCCGGTCGGGGGACAAGGCTGTGAATGGGGTATCCGTGTGGCAACGGCTGACCCTCGACGGCATTGCTGCTTGCTAGGGACTGTTGTGGCTGCTCGCATCTGGGTACGATCACTCAGGGAGATGCAGTTATCTGACGAAGGCCCACTGGCTGGGGGCGGGTTCTATCCTGGAAAGTTGGCTGCAGGCACGATCGCAAGCGCTGACCATGCGAACTGATTGATTCACAGGGTGTTGCACTGCGCCACGGCGGCAGATTGTGTACGAATAGCTCACCACTTCCGTCGGTTTCAGTTGCTCAGTTGCTGCTTCAGAGCCGTACATCCGGTTGTCCTTTCTGACTACATTTTTCCGCTGCAGCAGTAGCAGAGCCTGCTGCAGACTGCTGCCCGTTTCATTACGGGGTCTTGGAAGCGTGGCACGCCGGTTATTTGGCAGCACCCAGAACTGGCTGCTGCTACTGCTGCTGTGGTTTAGTGAGGTGCTGCCACAGTGATTGGGTTGCTGCTGCTACACGCAGGCAGAACGCGGTTGCTGTGCAGGGCACAGACTGAGCGCGGTGCTATGCTGGGCACTAGTGGGGGTGCTGCTGTGGCTGTGGAGGACGCTGTCATAGGCTCTATGCTGAGACGGTGGCTGGACGCTAGTTTTGGCTGGCATTTGCGAGATACAGCGACGCGCTGCTTGCCTGGCATAGTGACGGGCTTGCTCTTGTCTACTTGGTATGCTGACGTGGCAGCTGCCACGCATTGCTGCTGACGTGGCCGCTGCCACGTGTATTCGATGCTGATGTGGCGGCTACATTGGAGAGATACAGCTGTTCTGATTCGTCGTATTCAGGAGGAGATCATGACTGTGGGAGGATCAGAGATACGTACCTGTTTATCTTGAGGCTGATGATGCTCCAGTGCTGATGATTGACTTATTGATGTGCCACATGGCACATTGAGGAGAACTTCAGATATCGTTCTGATCATAGTTTTTTCTTTTTTTTTTGAATCGCATGTTCTGGAATCAGACTCAACTTCAGACTTGCTCACAACATGCATAGACACGGACTGATGGCGAAACCAAACTCATCAACTCAGAATCAACAATGAACGTGCACTTAAACTCTGTTCACTACAACTGTACAACTTGCGGCTATGGCCGCCGAACAGTGTCTCCACCAACAGCCTCTTTCTCCCTCATGCACACATGTACGGGGATCACCCTGAATGTCCACGCTACACATACACACACACTGTCTACACTCTGTCTGCACCAGCAACTGGGCGGCTATGGCCGCCGTCGTCTTCCTCCTGCTAGCTATGGCTGCCGTCTTCCTCCTCGCTGGTTCGCTATGGCCGCTGTCTTCTTCACAACCCACTTCCTCTCCAGCACCTGCAGACCTCCACGCACAAGAAACGAAGGCAGCTCTTCCGCCTGGGCCAAACCGCGTGAGGCCCGGGTCCGGAGGCTTCCAAACCCCGTGGGCCTTTGGGCCAAAACGCGTGGGCCTCTGGACCCAAACCGCGTGGTACAGGCCGCAAAACGCGTATTCTGGAGACTTCTCCAGAACGCGTGGGCCTTCCTTTTTCCCCACTTGCAGCCCCTACCCCTGGTACCTGCTGACTGGACTTGCCTACAGGGACCTACGGACTTCTAGAACCTGCAGACCAACAGACAGACTTTAGGCCCACAGTAGACTTAGGTAGAGACTTCTAGAACAGATTCTTTTAGGCCTACTGGTAACAGACACAACTCTTAACGTACAGACCTAGGGATCGACTCTCACACAGATCGGTGGCCCTATGTACAGGGTGCAGAATAGGTCTAGGGATCGAATCTCACTCAGCACACGGGGTCAATGTACAGGGTACAGGGTAGGTCTAGGGATCGAATCTCACTCAGCACACAGGGTCAATGTACAGGGTTCGGGCACAGGTCTGGGAATCGAATCTCGTGTCTGCAATTGCCGGGTTACTGGGTGAAACCGTTTCAGTTCTCATGATGTTGATCAAGAAATGAAGAGACCAAAGTGTCAACCAAGAATACAGAGTTCCAAACAACCACCATCCTCTTTTCTGAGTCCTGGCACAGGTATGACGGGGCACGCAGATCTGCATATCGAGCGAGGAATGACCCCTCGGGCCTGAATATTCGACATTCTTTTCATATGTGGGTACTCAGGCAGTTGCAGCACGCCAGTTGGTTGAGTGGAAGCGGGAGCCTCCCTGTGCTGCGTCGTACTGTTGGGCCCAGGCCTTGGTAGTTGCGCCTGGGCACACACACACACAATGCAAGGCAGATACATCACGAATTGGCTGCGGGCCTACACAAAAGCAGCAATGCTGACGTACATACCCCGGGTCCTGTGCAAGTGCAGCAAACAGCCCAAGTCTGGAAATATTGGTCGTGCCCAACTGTAAAGGGCCCAGGCCCTCAACCGCACAGCTGGGCCTGGGCGCAGGCACTAGGGCCTGACCGGAAGCTACTGGAAGCTTCCCAGCCAGGCCACACACAGCCAAAGAGAGGCTGCCACTTCCATATCGGGAGGGAGGCAGCCAGAGCCAGTCATTCTGGCCCACGCAGGCAACGCGGTCACGCTGCTGCGTTGCTGCGCGAGACGCTGCATGCTGCGCTAGTGGCCAGGGCGCATGCGGGCGCTTGAGAGGTGAGAGGGGTGCTGCTGGGCAGCGGAGCGCGAGCAGCCATAGCCGGGCTGCAGGGCGCTAGGGGGTAAGCGGGCGACCGGTGGTCTTCAGGAAGGAGGCGAGTGTGGGTGGTCAGGGTCTGATGAGGGGAGACGAGTTACGCACCTGGTGCATGAGGGAGGTGGGCTTTGGTGTTGACGTCATGTACATTGGTCTTCAGAGTCGAAGTAGCCTGTTGCGTGAATGCTGATGTCGGTAGGATAGACAAGTAGTGTAGGCTCGGCGCTGGGCGGCAGACAGAGAGGAGCAACATTGGATACTGTGTTGGTGTGGCCTGAGGGCTTCAATATCGGTTCACGAATTCTTTGTATTGCTCTTATTTGGATGGAATCTCTGTGCATTTGTGCTCTCTTGTTGCATACTAGTGAATACTTCAACAAGTATGAGCAGAACCAAAGATCAACCAATATAGGATGAGCATGTATGCAGCGGAAGTCTGAGAAATGGACTGACTCACATAGACTGAACTCATACAGATATACATATATCACTCAACGCACAAACAATCGTGAGATGGTGGGGTCTGAGCCAACGATGCTCAGGCCCCGTACAACCATACACAGATGAAAGGTGGGAGGAGAGACGATGGAGGTGGGAGGTATAGGCAGCGCCAGATGTCACCGAGATAGAGTCCAGTAGGTCACCGATATGGTAGTCCAAAATGTCATTGAACAAGATCAGAATGCCGCGGACAATAAGTCACCAATGTCGGACATACAGAGTCTTAACGTAACCGGTGTCCAATCTGTGATGCCGCCGAGTATCAATCCCAACAATCTCCAAGTCTCGAATCCGGTAAGTGTCACAGCCTCTTACCACCGAAGTCCCAACACGGATCTCTGTCCAACTCGTAGCTAAGTCTTCAATCTGAGTAAGAAGAAGATGAAGAATGAGTCTGAAGAAGAAGAAGAAGAAGAAGAAGAGTCTGAAGAAGAAGAAGAGTCTGAAGAAGAAGAAGAGTCTGAAAAGAAGAAGAAGAATAGTAGAAGACGACGATGAAGATGGAGATGGAGAGGAGAGATGGGAAGCTGGGAGGGCCTCAGGCCTAACCTGCAGGTAACAAGCTGGCGCCCTGGCAGTGGAGGGAGATCTGCTGCAGGTCGCGGGGGCTATGGCGCTCCACGGTCGCAGGTAAGTCCCTTCGCTCCTCCTTGCTCCTCCTGGACTGCAGTGCGCTAAACTAGCGCTGCAGTTCCTAGCGCTGTGCCTCCTGAAAATAGCGCAGCGCTCCTCTGGCTGCTCCTCGTTCCAACCTTGGGAGAATGGCCGCTGGACCGGCCTAAGTACCGTCCGGCGGCTGGTCGGCCTCGATGCTGGCCTCCTGCGCCGTGGGCTGAACCGTCGAAATGTCCGTTCAGCCCAGACCGGCGGGCGGCAGCCTCAAGAGCGCCGCCAGGCCCAAACGGTCATGTCGTTTGGGCCGACCTGGGTCTGCTGGCGCTGGGGTCCAACCGGTGGCCTAATAGGGCCTACCGAGAGAAAAAGGCCTGGCCTTTGGCGAGGCTGGCCTGGGTACCCCTGAACCGGTGTGTCGGGCCTGTGGAGGCCCGTGTGAAGTCGCAGAATGTAACATCTCTGCTTGTACACAACTACTTGGACATCTGTGTGATTTCGCAACTTGGCTTTCTGTATATCGTTCCCACTAATATTCCTTGCAATTTGGTATCGGAGCTGGTTCGTGATCGCCACTTACCTGGCGCCAGCGACATTGTTACTTGGTGCGCTGACGATGCTTCTGTACAGTGAGGATACTTTGGCGCTGGCTTGTTGAGCGAGACCCGGGTAGAGGGGTTCACCGCTGGAAGGCTGTGGCGACAGCGTGGGAGCTGTGGCAACAGCGGATGTATGTATGACAAGATTAGCCAGCGCAGCTCCGCCCGCGGCCAAAAGGGTTAGGCGAAGTAATTTCATTCAGTGGATATGAGAGGTGAGAGCAGCTGACAATAGAGAGTAGATGAGCCTAGAGATTGCAGTACAGCGAGAGAAGAGTAGACCCAACAGAGAGTACAGGAATAGAGAGCAGAGTACAATACAGAGAAATAGAGAGTAGAGTAGAGGGCGTCGAGCAGAGGCTGCAGAGTAGAATAGAGTTGAATTGGAACTCCAGAGCAGCATCGCCTACAGAAAGAGGGTCGTAACCCGCCGTGAGTGGACTAGACAGTAGCATAAGGTGAGACGTGGCCAGAGCGAGAAAATCAAGACGGATGATGAGCTACGAAGAGAAAGACGGGGACTGCCGATCCAGGGGCTATATTTTTTCATTTGTTTCCGGGGGGCACAGGCCTGACCACAGTACTCATCAAATTCACGTAAGAAGAAAGATATGGCAGTGCATCGTCGGACCTTGTAGCTGAATTTTCCCATTTGTCGTGAGTTATGCAGAAAGGGTCATACCTGCGGTCGTAAATCGGCCAGAAGCATCCAGCCAGGGCCTAAAAAAACAGGGCAGACGTGTCGACGGAAGTCGACAGGGGACCTTTGAAGTTAGCTGGAGATGGAATCAGAGTCACATCGATGCAGTGTAGTCTGTAATAGAAGGCAGATAAGGCCAGGAAACTGCTTCAGCTGAGTATGCCGTGATGCCTCGGCTCATGCCCCAATGTGCGGGCGTTTTGTTTTTGACACTTTTGTTGTTTTTCCCTGCCCAATATTATGAAGGAAAGCAGCGGTGAACCATCATCATTCAAAACTGACCCTGTCGAAATTGCAGCCGGATTTTGACCCGTTAGAGTCATCGGCAGATGAGTTGTTACACCAGGAAACCTATTTTCTATTTTTTACTGTCAGAGTGATTGGTCTGCCGTCGGGTCAAAGGGTTATGGTATAGCAACATGAATATATTTCACGACAGGAATATGTTTTGAATATTAGAGAAGAGCGGCGGGAAAGAGGTGTATGGAATGCAGCGGCGAGGGAAAAGAAATGGGAATAGAATGAATCGTAAGAGTGAAACAGTCCAGGAACACAAAGGACCTTTGTCATAGATACGGGAACATTTTTTTTTTCGCAAGGGGGAAAGTAACATGCGAATTAGTGGAAGGTGAAAGCCTTCCGAGCACGAGAGGAAGTTGTATGGACGCTTGTTGAGGCTTACATGGCGGGCATGACGGTTTGTAACAATTGGAGGGCGAGAAGGAGGTGTAACAATGTGATCGAAAAATATTCTCACTTCCAAAACCACTGTCTGCCCTCCACAACCGAACCATCGGTTCTACCTCGGCTAACTCCTGGCATAGACCTCACTGTGTCTGCCTCCACTATACAACGAATGGCTTCTATAAATATAAATGATTTATATATACATATACAAACATACCTGCAGAGAGTCAGAGTAAAGGGAAAGAGAGCGAACACATTGTGAATACCTCCCTTCTCCGATCCAATTCGATACAAACACTTTTCTGAGTACTGCATTCCTCCGAATGAAGTTAACAAACACATAGGAGGAATGCAGTACTCAGAAAAGTGTTTGTAACTTTGTATCGAATTGGATAGGAGAAGGGAGGTATTCACAATGTGTACGCTCTCTTTCCCTTTACTCTGACTCTCTGCAGGTATGCTTGTATATGTATATATAAATCGTTTACATTTATAGAAGCCATTCGTTGTATAGTGGAGGCAGACACAGTGAGGTCTATGCCGGGCGTTAGCCGAGGTAGAACCGATGGTTCGGTTGTGGAGGGCAGACACAGTGGTTTTGAAAGTGAGAATAATGGGAGAAGTGAAAGTGCGGGAGGGGTGGTTAAGGAGACAGAAGTTCTATTGCTAGTTTCGCGAAAATGCAGGTGGATATCCAGGACAGTTTAGTGAGTCCAAGTGGCACTGGAGGCGAAAGGACATGGTGCAAACCAAGATGTCAAACAGAGTTCACAACAAACGAAACACATGAGATGGACATGACACGGAGCAAATGGAGATGTGAAACAGTCCTCATATCAAACCAAAAGCACTCACAATTAGGTGAAAACACACCGTACGTGTCGTTACAAAAGTCCAGGAGGGCACGAGGAAGAACGAAAGTTTTGAAAAGACGACAGACACAGAAGTCAACGCGAGTAGAAGAAGCGCAAAGGATTTCTGACCCACGAGTCCCAACAAAAAGCAACCCGTAGAGTCAGCCGAGGTAGAACCGATGGCTCGTTTGTTGACGGTGGACACACTGTTTTCGCAATTGGGAATAGTGGGAGAGGTGAAAGTACGGGAGCTCTGGTTGAGGAGACGGAAGTTGCATTGCTAGTTTGGCGAAAACGCAGGTGGATATCCAGGACAGTTTAGTGAGTCCAAGTGGCAGTGAAGCCATAACCACATGGTGCAAAGCAAGATGTCAAACAGAGTTCATAACAAACGAAACACACGAGATGAACATCACACCGCGCAAATCGAGACATTAAACAGTCCTCATACCAATCGAAAAGCACTCGCAATTAGGTGAAAACACACCGTATGTGTCCTTACAAAAGTCCAATGTGAGCACGTGGAGGGACGGAAGTTCGGAAAAGACGACTGAGACAGAAGTCAACGCGAGTAGAAGAACCGCAAAAGATTTATGATCGACCAGTCCCAACAAAAAGCAACGAGTAGTGCGATGCAACGATTACAAAGTACTGGACAGTGGGACGATACGCAAGGAGAGCCTGACCACAGATCCACGCCGGCGATGATCCACCGAATCGTGAGCCGAACAGATACCGGTACTGCTTTAATTGGTCGGATTGTTGTGTGACCCAGTTACCCGGAGGCCACGTTTGTTTGAGGAAGGATACCCGTGAATCCGCTGGAGAAGCATAGCAGGCAATTGACATACTTGTTCAAATGAAAGACAACACAAATGTCAGTTGAACATCTGAATTGATAACCAGGCGAGGAGTATACTCCCCGGGTCATGACGAGTCGGCGCAGGTCTAAGCGCTGTCATTGCTGGAGTCGGTGGTGTCGCTTTTGTCATCATCGGAACACCTGTGGTCAAAGTCCTCCTCCGCCTCGATATCACTAACATCGTAGTCTGTCACGATGTCCTCCTCCGCAATGGAAGATGTGTCGGTGTCGCCATCCCTCAGTATTTCTTCTTCACTTCGGTAATCAGCATCCTCATCAATGTCCCCAGAAGCAATTATTGCTCGCATTCGATTGACCTTGCCGTCACATCGTTGACGTTTCAACTGGGCTTCCTCGATCTGGTCACGGACCCGTTCAACTCTTGGATCTCCCTCCTGGAACCCTCGACTCAGCGGGCTCGCAAGCTTGGATTCTCGATCAGCTATGTAATGACGGTAGAGATTCTCCTCGTGCTCCGCGTTGTCAAGGATGGAGCAAGGGTCCCGTGCAGGTTTGGTACGCTTGGCGACATTCCGTCAAGAAGAAAGAAAGCGAAGACCGGGAGGTGGCACAGAGCGGAAGGCAAGGAGCGAGGAAGAATCCAGACAGAGCCTGGGGATCAGATCGTAGAGGACGAGGACGTGGGTCGGGAGAGCAGAAGAGTTACGAATGAGACAGCGAAGGTCAAGAAGTGTGTGCAGCTGAGCAACGGAGGGCGCTTATGTCCCAACGCCAGCACGCTGCCTAGACTGCCTAATTGTTAGATTAGCATGACAGATCCGAAGAGTGCGCAGTACAGAATGCGTATTAGAACAAAATGTGGGAAGACAGCGGTATCTCTCGACGGAAGTCCTATGCATAGGACCACAACCCAAGCAGGTACTTATACTGTCGGGTCTGAGATGAGCAGGAAGTACCCGTGTTGTGCGCCGAGTAAAAAAAAAAGAGGCCGAAATCGTGACAGAGGGGGCTTTACGTCACGGTCAGAACTCGAAGGATCCCCCAGCCAGGGACACACACAAAAAAAAAAAAAAAGAATAACTGAACAGGATGTGACATGCGGGGTCAGATGTGACTGTCGCAAAATGCAGAACCACCGCATTAGGGTAAGCCGGGCACAGAACCGACGGCCAGTGGACCAGAGTTGGACAGGAGAAGGCAATAGCAGTCGGGTCGGGTGGTTTCCTAACAATGGGCGTCGGGAATTACCTGCCAAGGAGCCAAAGTAGCATCAGGAGGTGCCATGGGAAACGGCATATGCGAGTTGTGGCGTTGGTACTACGAGGATGCAGTCTGAGCCCGGTATCGTTGAGCTCCTAAGGAGGGGGGGTGGGGGGCAGGGGAGCCGTCTTAATGAAAAGACTGGCCACGGGGCAGTTCGGCCGTACGGGGTGCAGTTCAGCAAGCCTGACGCGGGGTACCCAGGACACCATAGATGTTTTAGTAAGTGGTCCCACCCATCATGCTGTGCTGCGGGCAGATGAAGTCGACTGCAGCATCCACATACTCATGGAAGCTGTGAGTCTTGTCGTGTCCTTGGCGTATGTAGTTGACGAGGAGTGCTGCTTCCAGGGTACTCCAGGTGGTGATGTCGTTCTTCTTCAACTGCAGCACAGCAGTAACTTTGTGCATCCTGTGGCTAGTTTCTGCAGTCGAGAGGATGGACAGGGATTTGGCAGGACCTATAGAATGGAGCTGAGCAAAGCGCGACGGACCTAATTTTGTAGATGAAGAAGACGGGATGGTAGGAGCACTTCCACCAGGTGCTGGTGCAGTGGCGAGCGGGAGGGGGAATGGTGGAGGCGTTGGGGGCAGCCAGAGTCCACGTTGACCAGCATTGCTGGAAGGCAAGGAGCCCGGGAGCGAATCAGATGTTGGATATCCGATAGGCAGAGCTGCGTCAGGACCCTCCTGAACAGGGAGTTTGCGAAAGGCGTGATTTGGGAACATTTTTGGTGACGCCCAGAATGTGTCCAGGCCGTATGTTGCAAGCGCCTATCACAGGCCCTGACATAAGGCACCTCAGGGGACCCGTTTCTGGGCAGGCGACCAGCGAGAGTTGTCACTCGGGCATATCGGTAGAACTCGAAAGGAATATGGCATTCCCACAAATCAGGAATACCACTGACATAATGCCGCACCTCGGCTTGAGGCAAGGAGTCGTATTCTTTTTTGAGTATCAATTGGAGAGGCTGGAAAGCGTAGAAGACATGACCGCTATCAACAATCGTTTCATCACCAGTTGGGCGTATCGGCTGAAATTTTCGATGGATTTCCCCCCTTTGCATGAGGAAGTGTTTCCACATATTCTCATCGGGCTCACATTGCATATTGTTATAAAAATGATCAAAGAGTATGGCATTAAGAATACGGGCCTCTCCATACTTTTCCACCATATCAGTCCACGAAGAGAGGAGATGTGTGGTATTATTCAGCTTCACTGTCTTGGAACTGTCCAACCAAATAGGGGCGTGGACTGGCGTGTGGTGATACAGATATGTACCTCCCTGAATGTACTCAGGTTCGAAGTTCCACTCAGGGTGACATTTATAGTCCGGACGAAGGGCAAGAACTTTCACTGTGTCAGTCAGTAAAATGTGTGGCCTTGCAGGAGGAGGCATAGCTTTGC
>BFEA01000390.1:341292-351523 GCA_003427395.1 Chara braunii | reverse complement strand
TAGTTAGTAGTGAGTGTGTGTGTGTGCTCGAGTGTTAGAGTGATGCGTGTGGGATATCCAGGGTGAACCAGTGTATGTGAACAGTGAGATGTTTGTGCGCTAAGGTCGCCATAGCCAATTGGGAGTGAACTCGTATCTGAAAACCATATCTCTGAGTTTTGAGTGGGCGCATGTCGCCAGTGTGCTGCGTTGCTGTTTACATGTGTGAAAAGTGTGTTTGAAAACGAGTCTGATTGCATCATGTACAGCCACCCGGAAACACAGCATGCCGAGTTCCGAGGCAAAAAGGAACGCAGCTAAACCCCAGACTGGCTAGGCAGGCTCGACCTTGGCAGGGACTGTACAATCCAAGCATCACAAAAATCAGCTGACGGTTTCTGTCTTAATGGACAGGCTGATGGCACACGGAAAAGAAACGACAGCAACAAACACGACGGCCACTGTCTCAACCGACACGCTGTAGTCACACGGAAAACAAACAGCAGCACCAAACAATACAGAGGAGCCTACTCCGGAGGCACGACATGGAAATCGTAGTCGTTATCCCCGGGACCGATGTGGACCACGCGAACCAGAATGTCTATATCCTCCTGTCTATCAATGAGCATGAGCTGGGAGCCGAAGTCATTAAAATGAAAGTGACGTTCGTCATCTACCTCCCTTAGAAGGGATGCACTGTCGAGCAGATGATGACGAATCGTGTCAACCTCTGCAATCTGCAGCTGACTGATGACCATATCATCCTCCCGTGGCGCATCATTGGCCTTCTCGAATGGTTCCGGGGGAACACTCGGCCCAACTGCGGAGGAAGACGCACCTGCACCAGGTTGAAAGAGCGTGTAGCCGCAAAAAGGACAGGAGCTGGTTGTCTGGGAGGCAAGGCGAACTTGCAAAGCTGCATACTCAATCTGCATTTTTTTATGGCCCTTCTGCAATAGTAACATCTCACGCACAATGGCATTGACAGGGTGTCTCGCATCCCCGTCCGCAGCAGCCAGCAGGTGAACCTCAACCTCTGAAGATCAAAAGGCTGCTGAACAGTTATGTCATACGTAGCGGCAACTGTTTGCTGGACGGAGGTGGCAATAATGAATTCCGCAAACTCTCTCCTCGCAGCGATCAACAGACCGTAGAGCACCTCGATTGTAGACAAAGCCTGAGGCTCAGTGACAGCGAACTTCAGCGCCGCTTGCACCTCAGCCTGGACAAAACGGTCAAAGCCCTGTAACACGTCATTGTTCGGCAATACGAACAGTGGGTACACAATGGGTGCAAGATCACCCCTCATATCGGAGATGAACAACAATCTTCTAATCTGAACGTCGAGCCGCACAACTTTCCGCTTCCACCGCGTCATGCTATCCCAAGCAACAAAGTCTGAGTGGACACTGAGATGGATTATTTTATTCCGGAGGTGGTCTATCTCTCACTGCTTGAACAAAGCCATGCTCCTGTCTAGATCCTCGTCACCTCGAGGCCCGCAAGCAGGAAGACTTTTTCCTGGGGGCAAAGCGGGAAAGTCCCCTTGACGCTGCAGTCACTTTCTTTGCGGATTGCTTGCCACTCAAGACGTGAACCACCTCCTCGTGGGACATTCTAACCTTCTGCAGCAAAAACCCCAACTGCTCATCATGCAGTCGCTGCTAATCAGCCAGCGCCCGCTGAAGGGAATCAATCTCCTACTGTTTGATATACATGAGATGCAGGAGCTCGGCAAGGGACCACCTAAGCCCATCTGCATCCCTATAGTCCTGGCCGGAAACCTGCCGCATCTCAAAATCAGACGCGCTTTTGCTCTCTAGCGGGTAGAACTTAACATCATAGTTCATATCTTGATACGTCCATGCATAGAAAGCGCTACCAGCAACAGGCTGAGGAACAGGTCCTTCCATTGTTGGGAGCGACTCCTGTGATCAGCGGACAGGGCAAAAGAGACATTAACATAGTCCATCTTAAACGCCAGGGTTCACACAGAGCGGCAGAAACTGGTAACCCAAAAAATCAGCAAAGGCAAAGCAGGCCCGGACGACAGACCCACCCAGCAGAGCGCAAGGCCCAAACAGCCACGAAAACAAAACATCGTTGCCCCCCCTCCCCCTCCCCACCAACCCCCCCAAAACAGAGCCGACCGGACCAGCCGTTCTTTGAGGGCAGAGTCAAAGAACAACAAACGACAGCAAGCCACAGGAAACGCAACAATCGCGTTGGGAGGCCACAGAGACAAGAAAAACCAACAGGCACCAAAGTGAAGGACATGGACCGGGGATACCTCCACCCAGGACAAATGGTTTTGACATTCAGCCAGTAAGAACTCTCCAACGTGCAGCTCGGAAATCGAGACGATCCCTGATCTCATCCTCGAGTTCATCGTACGAGGGAGGCTCGAAACAACTGTCAGAGTGTTCAGGAACCGAAGCTGGAGAGTCAGGATCCAACCCTAACATATCGATCCAATCAGCCTCGACAGTAAGCAATATGCCGACTTCCGTGGCACTCTGTATCACCCTCGGCCTATCCCTCATATACATGGCCATGACCCGTCCATCAGCCGCAGCATGATGGAGAAGGATGTCCGGGGGACAATAGGGCAATGGCTTTGGCACCCGGACAGGGCGTCTGTCAATGCGCAAAGCCAGTGCAACAGTGAGCTCTGTCCTTCTACTTTCCAAGTCAGCATTGCGGACAGACAGTGATCGGATCTGATCACGTAAAACAGCAATTGTTCTGGTCTCACCAACCGGTACACGGTTTTCCAAAATGCTACAAAACAACTCGCGGAGCATTAATAGCTCACGAGTCTGGGACCGCCTCAAATCCAGTTCAAAATCGGCATGCCTATTCCCAGGCACTGGGAAGAGGCCCCTATCACGCAGCTGCGCAAGCTCAGTGTCTTTCATTTGTAGGCTCAGATTCAGAGTCCGAACCAATGGAAGGAGCTCGTTGTTCGCGATAACAAACTGCAGCGCTGCTCTGCTCTGTTGAACACGCCTAAGAAGCTCGCGCCCTACCCACTAAAGGTTCATAACCAAAGCCGAGTACATATCGCGGGACATCTCATGAACCACATCTCCGGAGGCGATATAAACAGAGGTGCCACAATGGTAGCGAGGTCACCTGTCACATCAGTATTCGCAACGAAGCTTTTGACCTCATGCTCTGCAACTAACACCCTGCATCTCCATTGGGCAGCATCAACCCGACTGTGAACATCTATCCTCCTCTCTAACCACGAAATCTCGAAGCGAAGGATATCTTTTTCGTGCTCAGCAATAGCAGCCGTTGCATGCTAAATCCCAATGAACTCCTCATCTAAGCGATGCACATCGACATTCTCGTCGAACGGAACGCGGACATGCCCATCTGCAGGGTTTACATGGTTAACCGTAATGTTCTCCCTGGCAATCAACAATGCCCTCAGTGCGTTCATGTCAGCCTCATGGATGGATTGTTGCCTACGCATCTGTTTCTTCAACGCTTTGTTTTCGATTTGTAGGCCTCTCAACACCTGCAGTAAGTCCCGCTGAGACGCTGGGAAACTGGAGTCAGAGTGGAAGGCGATCTGGCACTGCTGCCCGCCCCAGGAGGAGGAATCCCATCAGATATATACGCTGGATTAAGGATCCTCCCAATCGGGAACGAAGGCACCAACGCTCGGCCATTATCCATGGGAACAATGTTAAACCTACGATGGAAACAACACCAAAAAGGAATAATCCGCAATAAGACAACAACGGGGGATCAACAGAGCACAGAACGGGACGAGACATGTATAAGAACTCCCCAAGAACGACAACCACGACACATGCCAGACGAGCAGAGTATATATCCATCAGAGTCGTGACCACGAAGCCAGCGAGAGACATCCAGGAATGAACAAAGAAAACGCATCCCACAGCACTCGGTCGAGACACAAAGGACGGGAAGTCAGCGATAAGGCCAGGGCTCCAAAAGAAGTACACATGGACCACACATGGCGTTGAACAAGCGCATGCCCCAGAAACACGAAAAGGACACAGCTCTGAAGCTGAGCACATAGCGACAAATGAACAACAACAACCTTAGGCACACGTCATTTGTGAACGCCACCAACCGAAAAGGCATCACAAGACCCGCGCAACCTCAAATGCAGACAGACAGGAGCAGAGCTAAACGTACGACATGGCAATCCTCACCACAAATGCAGCAACAGACATCTAGTAATGAACAAACAAAACCCATCTCGCAGCACCACTTGACACACAAAAGACGGGAACTAAGTAATAAGGTCAGGGCTCCAAAGAAGTACATTTGGTCCACACACGGTATTGAACGCCTGCACGAGCAGGACACACCAGAACGACACAGCTGTGAAACTGAGCACATGGCAGCATATCAACAGCAACGACCATTGACACACGTCGTTTCTGAAGGGCACCAACCCAAAAAGGCTTCGCAAAGACCCCCACAACCTCAAGTGCAGGCAAACAGGAACAGAACGAAGCGTACAACATGGCGATGTTGAGCTGGAATGCAGCGAGACACATCTAGTAATGAACAAACAAAACGCATCCCGCAACACACGGTTGACACACAAAAGATGGGAACTCAGTAATAAGGCCAGGGGTCCAAAGAGTTACATTCGGTGCACAGAAGGCATTCAACACCCGGACGACCAGGAAACAGCAAAAGGACACAGCTCTGAAGCTGAACACATACCGGCAAATCAACAACAACAACCTTAGACACATGTCATTTGTGAACGGCACCAACCGAAAAGGCTTCGCAAAGACTCCCGCAAACTCAAATCCAAACAGACAGCAGCACAACGAAGCGTACAACATGGCGATCCACTCCAAATAAAAAGACACGAAACGGAACACACATCCGACCTGAGAACGAAAGCGCACAATAAGTAGAGGCATCCGAACTCGGCAAGGAGAAATCGTGCACAAAGAGGTCAGAGAAGCAGAAGACTTTGAACAA
Source organism: Chara braunii (assembly GCA_003427395.1). NCBI lineage: Eukaryota > Viridiplantae > Streptophyta > Charophyceae > Charales > Characeae > Chara > Chara braunii. The sequence continues at coordinate 346,561 of BFEA01000390.1, read as the reverse complement.
AGAATGACAGCACAGAAAACAATTGTCCACATGGGAACCGAGGCGAAAGATGGTAAACAATACAAAACGTACCTGGAGCCGAAAACAACAGCAGATAACACGGCGCGTAGCCGAGAAAAGATTGAAGCAATGAGGCTGCTAAGTAAACAGCCGGGCCACCGGAACTAAAAAATCTGCGTAGCAGGAACAGAACACGAGGATAACGTGTATCGTCGAACTACGCCGAGCTCGTCAACCATATACACACAACACTTCTACAGCATCCTCATGGTCAACCACAACGGCCCGTCGAAGAGTAAGCACGCCAAGCAGCAAAGAGGAGCTGCCGTCCACGTGCAGGCCACGAAGGACACAAACGAACACAAAAACACGGCAAGACCACCCACGCAAGAGAGCAGAACGCCTCGAAGAGAAGAACAGCGGACACGAAGCCCGACTTGGCGGCCTGCACTAAGGAAGGTAAGAACCCACAACCGAGCAGGGTTACCAGTAATGAAGATGATCGGGAGCGAACAACGCAACAGAAGGAAGCAAGCGGCCACCCGCCGTATTGAAGCCGGCGAACGAAGGACGTAACGACAAAGAGGACGCCTGGGTAACAACGCAAGCAAGCACAATACCTTCGTAACGACGAAGAGGACGCCTGGGTAACAACGCAACCGGGCGCAATAAACCGGCACCGAGCAGGTAACGCGCAACTACAACTGCTACAATGACTATCCGTCCAGTGAACAACTGCATTTATACTCGAGCTCCGCTTGCACGTGACTATCCACCACAGGCACAAATTCACCGTGCCAAGGAGAACAACAAAAATGGTCGATCCTCTAGCGAAGACCGGTATTCAACATACATATATACATATATACATGTATACATACATACACATAGACAACCACAAACATATATATTGTCACAAAATATCAGAGCGCAAATGCGGAAAAAAAGGGAAAAAAAGAAGAAAAGAAAATTGAATTCAATTTTTTATCTTCTTTCTTACAACTCCCCCTGTTCAGAACCTCTTGCGTACAAGGCCGCCCACGTGGATGTAGGTTGAGCGGCGGCTGCCCCCACCCCCGTGTGTCATATCGACCCACTTGCACACAGCCAAAAGGCAAAGAGGCAAAGAAAAGAGGAAGGGAACAGCCAAATACAACAAAACAGGGAGAAACAAACATAAACCAATCCTAGATGACAAGTCCCACATGCAAGCACCGCCCCCACCATCAGGGCCAAACAACGGGACAAGACCAACCAGGATTCAGGACACCCTTGCCTGCAAACAAACAATCCCAGATAACATACCTTTCGTGCGCGCCAGCTCCAAGAATCCTTTGCGATTGATTTTATTGTTGTTKTTGCAAAAATTGGTACCGATTCAAACTGTCAAGTCACCGCTTCGCTGGTCTAAACTAAATTACTGGGACAGCWCCGAYAACAAGAAAAAACATAAAAGACAATCCTAGATGTCGATTCCCACAAAAAAGCACCGCCCCCCGCACAGGCCGAACAACGGGAAACAACCACCTAGAATGCCAAAAAAAATTATAGAAAAAACCCGGCTGACAAGTCCCACATGAAATCTCCGCCACGGGGCTCTAACCGTAAGCCGAACGACCGAACTAAACCAACCGGGGTGCAGAAAAGGGTGCCAAAATCACAGAACAAGGCATAAAAAAGCTCCGGTCCACAGTGTGACAACCAAAAAAGAGGAGAAGACAATCCCGGATGACGATTCCCACATACGAGCACCGCCCCGCGCTCAATGGGCCGAACAACGGGAAACAACCAGGATGCCAAAAACCCGAATGACTGGTCCCACATGAAAGCACCGCCACGCCCATGAGATAGCCCGAAAACAGGACCAGACCAACCGGGAAACAGACAAGATCAGCAAAACAAATTCTACCATAACCATATCCATAGTCAAAAAACGGAACCATACAGTAGGCCCGCAAAACGGAATACCCCAGCAACAGCGAAAAAAGTAAAGGAAAAGAACATATATCGTCAAATAGAACTGCCCGGTAAACCGTAGGCAGAGAGGGAGAAGAGGACAACAAACGAGGGGCTGTGACAAACTGTTTCGTCGGAGTTTCACCGACTCTATACACACACATACACATACCCAGACAGGGGCATGCACGTGCACGGTAAACACAGTCACGTACACATACAAACGCAAACAACCCAGGCAGTTGTTATTTCCTTTTGACATCAGCAACAGCGAGAGAGAGAGAGAAAAAAAACAAAAAAAAACTGACAAATTGCAGAGGTTGGGACAAAGGAACATCTTACCCCAGGCAGCAAGCTCCAGCTGGGCCAGAAGAGATTGCACAGACCGGCGCATATTAAAAAAAGAGCACGGAGAGGACTTTGACCACGGACAGCACCTCAGCTCCAGCGACACACAGCAATAACAACCACGAAGTATATGGAGATGTCGAAGATCCAACCCCTGCCGTAAGATCAGATCTGGATACACACTACAACCGAACGAATCTCACCGCAGCAACGCAAAACGGTGAGCACATTTTTCGGCACCGGGCCAATGTGGCCAATGAGATCGTCAGACGACGAAATTTTTATTTTCTGTTTTTTTTTTTTTTTTTTTTTTTTTACCCGGGGATAATTGTCTAGCCACCATCGGATTCCGGCTTTAATCATTCTTTTGTTACACTCACTGCACCCACCGCAAATGTCAGAAGACCAAATTCTCGTTTTTTTTTTGTTTTTTTTTTTTTTCACTGTAATTGCCAATTCATTTGTTTTCTTTTTCCGTCAATACAAAATCGATTGAAAGATAAGCAGAGGCCCGGGGTCCTGACAATTCGACCTGGAGAGACCTGCTCGCAGCATCAGTCAGTTTACCGTAGAGGATAACTCCTGGCAAGGGATGAATTATCCTCCCTCGAGTCCTATTTTCACCTGCATATAAAACCTCACACAATGCTTCCAAAGAAAAACGGCCCATAACACGATCTTCCTATAACTGGCTGCAGCGTCCCATAGAAGACCAATTGGCTAAAAAGCCTATAACTCCTGGCTTTAAACAAAGATTCATCTGGACAATAAAGGCTAACAACTCAGATCTACTGGACGAGATCAGGCCGAGAACTACAAAATAAGTTCTGTGTCAATGAACCCACCCCAAACGTCAAATGACCAAATTTTTCTTTTCTTTCTTTTTTTCGTTTTTTTTTCCCCGGGAAATTTGTTTAGCAACTATTTGATTTGTTTGTAATCATTCGTTTGTTACAGTCACTGCACGCACCGCAAACGTCAGAACACCAATTTTTTCTTTTCTTTCTTTTTTTTTTCGTTTTTTCCGTGCGATATTTGTTCAGCCACAATCTGATTTTCTTACAGCACCGCAAAGTTCAGCCGCTGGAACGCACGCCAGAGAAAACAACCCAAGCGACGAAAAAGCAGCTCCCTCCAGGCGGGCCAGGGAAAGACCCAAATACATTTAACCCAACCAAGTTTATCTCCCATCAGGACAACCACACCGGAGACGACAGTTTCCGTGGCAGGCAGACGAGCCGCGGAAACTGCCGGGAATTGGACCCCAGGCAAAACAACCCAAGCAGGAAAAAGGACAGCAACATGCCGGCGGGCGAGAAGAACAGACACACCACAACGGAACAGCCCCGAATGTAACAGGCCCACACAGCGACCAAATGCACGCACACTGGTAGGCAGAGAAGCGAGTCCCACAACGACCTCAACGCAAGACGGGCAGGATAAGAAGGGCCAATGCAAGCCCTTCCCAATATCAACATCATGACTCCGGCCTCAGAAAACACCGGACAACACAAAGCTTGACAGCGTGACAATTCAGCGGCAAAGAAGAAAACGGAGTAAAAAATGACTGCGTCACACCACACTAAACAACCAACGTGCACACCTTCGGCAGGAACGCAAGCAGGTAAAGCATCCCGGGCACCCCTGCAAGCAATTTTTTCCCAAGCTCCCGACGCCCAACCGGGAGCAGACAGCACGCCAGGACGAAGAAAAAGTGGCCCACCAGAAAACACGTCAGATGCACCCGCGCCCAAAACCAGACTAAATCCAGCCAGAACGAAAGCAACGATCGGGCCGGGCATTTTTTTTAAGGTCATCATCACATTTCTTACGCGACAGTCACCGCAGGCACCGCAAACTTCAATCATCTGGAATTCGATATGAGCCCAACCAACAAAGAGGACAGTAACCCGTCAGCGGCACGGATGTCGACCATGGCAACGAAGACACACCTTCACCAGGAAAGCGACCAGGTAAAACCGGCGGACCACCCGTCAACCTTTGCAACTTTTTTTTCCCCCCAGGTATCCACGTTCGAGCGAGGGCTGACACCGCATCAGAACAAAGGAAAGCGGGCGCAGCACAAAACGCATCAGATGCACCGGGGCCAAAAGAGCATCCGGCCTCATATCCTGACCACATCAATCGAAAAAGCTACCCAGACCACCCCCCCCCCCCCCCAAAAGAACGCACATGCCCCAGCCAGTCGGGAAATGCATGCACCTGCAACGCCGCTAGACTGCGCATCTTCCCGACAAAGACGACCAGGTAAAACCGGCCGATGACAGATGCACCGGGCCGAAATGCATGCACCTGCAACGCCGCGAGACTACGCACCTTCCCCAGGAAGACGACCAGGTTAAAAACTGCAGGACCACCTGTGAACTTTTGCGACTTTTTTTTTTCCCAGGGATCCCACCACAACCGACGCCAGATACCGCACCGTGACAAATGAAAGCAGGCCAGCAGAAAATACGTCAGATGCACCCGGCCCAAAAAGCACAGCAGATGCAGGCCAACCGAACGACCCACAGGGGCAACTGAATCTAGACAACAAACACCCCCACACCAACGGGCCCGCATCGAAGCATAAATCGCAGAGGACGCCGAACTCGCCATTCCGAACCCTAAACAAACAACGAATGCGGGCCTGAAACCTGACCAGATGCAGGCCGAATGTAGACAAAGAACCCCCACCCCCCCCGCCCTCCCACCTCCCCAACACACGAATGGGCCCGCATCCGAACGCTAAGCAAACCGCAGACGACGCCGAACCTCACCCCAGAGCATCGCGCCCCATATCGAGACCACATCCAGGGCCGGCTGAATCGGGACAAAGAACACCGCCACATCAACGGGCCCGCATCGGAACACTAACCGCAGAGGACGCCTAACCTCGCCCAAGAGCGCCTCATATCGAGACCACATCCCGAGCAACACAAACTGCAAAGGACGCCGAACGTCG
>BFEA01000390.1:285899-296766 GCA_003427395.1 Chara braunii | reverse complement strand
GAGGAGAGGAAGAAAGAGAAAAAAAAAAAAAAAAAAAGAGAGAAAACAGACAGTCAGGGTGAAGAAAGAGGAGGCGAGGTGAAGAGAAGGAAGGTGAAGGTTGGTGACGAAGGTGAAGCCGGCAGCCATAGCTGACCCGCGGCGTTGATCGGGAGAGTTAACCGGCGTTGACCGGGAGTTGATCGGGGGTTGACCAAGGCGTTGACCAAGACTTTGACCAAGCTGGAGTCGGTATAATCTCGCCAAGCCTTCAACCTATCCCTCGCCCTATGGATGTGCACATACCCTGTGGTACTTGCTGAGTCCAGTTTGTCTGTCTCTTCTTTCTGCATCGAGTCTCTTCTATCTAGGTGATAGTACTCTGTGGATGAAGGATAAGGCCTTGTTGACCAAACCCACACCGGCTGAGTAGGGCTAAAGACTGTGTCTGACGACTCGACTGTCCCGGAGGCCTAACCCTCCCAAGGACCGGTACTGACCGGCGGGCTGCTCGGTGTGGCACAGTAGGCCCAAAAGTCGAGCTGTGGGCTGCACAATAGGCCGTCTAAGTGTTGAGAGACCTGCTGATCGCGTCGTCTTGTCTGCAACGTTAAATAATTCCTGAGGAGTTACGGGGCATCTCCTAAAATGCCTCTTGATCAGCAACAGGTCTAGTAGTGACAGCCATAGTGTAGGTCTAGGCTAGAGACCCTAGTTGGCAGGATCCCTGACCGGATTCTGTGAGTCTTTAGATTGAGTCAATAGGTTTGTCGGTCAGGGGTTAAGAGTCTACGTGGTGAGGTTTGGAACCGTCAATTCGGTTGTGCACTTATCACCATGGTTGAGACCCGTAGTGGGACGAATACTAGCCCCTATACTCAAGAGCAACAAGAGGAGATGGCTCGTTGCATGTGAAGGTAAATAATGTGCAAGGGCTGGCAGGTTCGACGTTGACTTGGGGCACAGGGGTGGGCCGGATTGCACACCTTCAGACACGCTGCTCAACCAGATGCTCAGGAGGTTGACACAAAGTGACCACTCAAGAAGGATACAGGGGGAGGGGGGGATTCCGGTAACTGTTCGCAGTGGCAATCAACAGACAATCTGCCATCAAGCATACATCTCCAACAGGAGATGTTATTTTTATTTTTGATTATCTAGTTGTTTCAGACTTGACTAACAACTGACAGACAGCTACAGACAGATTAGATATTTGTTGTATTGCAATCTATTCTAGGGTAATCTAAAAATAGATATAATATTTCCTGTAGGATCTTACATTAGTTGTTACTACATCACCTAATTGTTTTTGTTCAGTCCGACCGAAATTAGTTGTGATTCGTAATCGGTTGTGTGTCAGGCTAAGGTAGGATTCAGTGTGGATTCTAGTTTAGATCACACACACTGTAGCACATGAGTGATGCAAGCACTAGTGAGGAGGAGTTGTTAGTGGACGATCGTAGGACTACTCGTGGGACTGCTCGTAGTCGACCCTTGACATTCTTGGAGTTAGGTCCAGGAGACGAGAGAAGACTGCAGAGAGAGGCTAGAGAGAGAGCAGCGGCAAGGAGAGCGAGGGCAGTTGAGGATAGTGCCAAGACTAGTATTTCAGCTAGCACCGGTGCAGCCATGGCTACTTCATCTACCATGTCGCAAACCTCTTCACAGTCCACTTCGTCAGCAGTCAGTCAGAGTGGTTCTCAGGGGTCCATTAGTCAGACTGCTAGCTTGCGAGTCAGCCAGCAGACTCAACTCACGCCGGAGGATTATGAAATCCTCCAAGCAGACGAACTTCACGATGAGCTACAGCGGCAATTGGACGAGGCAGCAGAGAGGAGAAGAAAAGCAATCTTGAGAAAAGCTAGACTAGGTAGTAGAAGAGAGGAGCTAGGCCGACTGGAAGGACTAGATGAGGCGGCATTAGACCCTGCTATCCGTGTGCTGCGTAATGCTCTACTATCAGTGGCAGAAGCGCAGAACGTCCAGCAGGAATTGCTGGCCGAATTGGTAGCAGGCCAAAAACAAATCCTGGTTGAACTTTGGATTCCTTGTACAATGATGAGGCAGCCACAGTTTGCCGTAGTTCCCCCTGCGGGTGCGGGTCCTTCATCGATGCCGCAACCCACAGGGCCAACTTTCTCCCCTATGTTTGGCATACCCCCTCAGGGTGGTTTAGTAGCAACTAGTGGTCCGGTTCAAAGAGTCTCAACCGTAACATCCACAACAGTGGTAACTACAGTCCCAATGTCAAGCCAGGCCTAGGTTAGTGCGCAACAGCCTGTTTCAGTGGCTATGCAGCCGCTGCAGCAAGCCCCTGGGCCCATGCAACCTATGCAGTGGATGCCCAAGATTCCTCTGCTGAGTCCTAAACCTTTTTCTGGAGACAGAAAGAACGATGAGGATCTGGACACCTGGGTAAGAACTGTGCCTACATATGTGAGGCATAAGCTTACAAAGCCAGAGCAAGAAGTTGTAGTGGCTGCCTCCTTTTTAGAAGGGTCAGCAGTCCGCTGGTTAAATGGCTTAGTGCAACAGCACAACTACGGTCAAAACTTTGATGCCTAGGCACAAACCCAGACATTGGAAGAGTTCGTACGGTCCGTGTATGACAGGTGGCATGACCCGCAAGGGGCTCAGAAGGCCACCGATGCTATCAACAGTCTTTGTTCCCACAGGTTCAAGAATGTTAGAGAGCTAACGGACACCGTACAACGTTTACTCGTGATACCTGGTGTGCGTTTTGACCAGCAGGTTCTCCTGACGGATTACCTAAGGTGCCTACCTGCGGAGGTAATGACCAAGCTGGTTGATGAGGCCTATGTCGAACAGCACACTTTCGCCTCTTTCAACAAGAAAGCCTTAGATATAGAAGCCAAGTTGGGATCCGCGCATCAGAGTCAGGGTGATGGTAGGAAGAAGAGGCTACCCCAAGACTGGAAGAAGAAAGGTCAACTAATGTTCGTCGACCACGATGGTCAGGCGACAGAAATTGACGACTTCCCAGACCTTGGGGAGGAGACAGAGCATGATGGGGCTAGTGAGACTTCGGATGGGGGAGTCGTGGCACCCATTACGGAAAAGGCTAGGGGGACCGGGAAGAAGAAGGTAATACGGTCCACGGGTCAGCGCGACCAAGGCACACTTGCTTGGGTAAAGCTTGGTTTAGAGTATGAGGTGTGGAGGGACAGAGTTGCTAGGGGCACATGCATGAACTGTGGCAACTATGGCCACACGTCTAGAACGTGCCGAGGCAAGAAAGTCTTGACAAGGGTAGCACATGCATGAACTGTGGCAACTATGGCCACACGTCTAGAACATGCCGAGGCAAGAAAGTCTTGACGAGGGTAGCCTCACCAACGGTGATGGGACTATCTTCGAACTCTGGCAGTGCTTCTGCGAGCACTTCGCAGGGAGACACCTCGGGCCAGTAAGAGTTTTAGCCGCTCTTACTCGCGCTGAAGTGGTAACGTTGCCTTCCCCACTTCAGGCGTTGGCCAAGGCTAGTGACCCACGTATCGCCCCGCAGACACATTCAGACCCACCGACGCTCTGTTCGAGAGATGTGTCTGAGGCCCCAAAAGAGTTAGAGACTGAGTGGTCAGGGAAGGACCCCAGGGACTCTTGGGCGATGATAAGTAGAGGTCCAAAAGGTGAACATTTCGTGGTAGAGGTTGATGTAGGTGGCCGCAAGGTTGGCGCCTTTGCAAACATAGGCTCTACACGAAACTTCATCAGTCGTGCTTGTGTGGACAGACTGCGCTTAGGGGACCAAGTGCAGCGGCTTAGCAGAACTGTAGCTTCTACGCTGGCCAACAAGCACCAAATGTTGGTAAAAGACTATGTCAAGGACATAGTCTGTACCTTCTCCTATGGAGGAGGGGAAGTGAGCCATAAGATCTCCTTCCTGATTAGCGACGAACTGCCCTTTGATATGCTCTCAGGCATATACTACCTCGAGGTAGCGCAACCTCAGTTTGACTGGGATAGAAAGGTGTTGATCCACAAATTGCCCAACGGTAGATCTGGTAGATTGCAAAAGTTCAAAGCTAGCAGTCTGATAGAAAACTACTGGTGCATATGTGCATCATCCTTCTATAACTATTATAAGCAGAATCGCGAGGAGGGCATGTACTTAGTCTTTGTCTTTGAGAAAGGGGAGGCCGTTAAAACACCCCCAGAGATAGAATCAGTCGTCGCGCAATATTCAAACCTTTTTTAGGAGCCCACAGGCGTGGTGGAAAGGGAGGTTGTCCATGCAATAGAGGTTGTCCCAGGTAGCAAGGTGCCTAGAGGATCTATAGGATGTCTCCTGCGGAGTTAGATGAGCTTCGCCGCCAGCTCAAGGAGCTCACAGAGAAGGGATGGATCTGGCTTAGTACCTCTCCTTACGGCGCTCCAGTCCTCTTCGTACCGAAGAAGGGAGGTACCTTGAGGATGTGCACTGACTATAGGGGCCTCAATGCCATCACCGTTAAGAACGCGGAGCCCGTACCCCGCATCGACGACCTCTTGGATAGAGTGCAAGGATGTCGGTACTTCACCAAGATAAATCTGAAGTCCGGATACCATCAAATTGCCATTAGGCCTGAGGATCAGCACAAAACCGCATTTCAGACCAAGTATGGTCTGTACGAGTTTGTGGTGATGCCCTTTGGACTATGCAATGCACCTGGTACGTTCCAGCACGCGATGAATAGGATTTTTCATGACTACTTGGACAAGTTTATCGTTGTGTACCTCGACGATATTCTCATCTTTAGTAGGACTGTATAGGAGCACGTTGAGCACTTGAAAACAGTGCTAGGTCTCCTAAGACAGCACCAATACAAGGTTAACTTGGAGAAATGCGAGTTTGGTCGCACCAAGATCTTGTATTTGGGTCATGAAATCTCAGCAAATGGATTGAGGCAGGATGATGCTAAGGTGGCCAGCATACGTGACTGACCCAGGCCTCAGACTGTTACTGAGGTCAAATCGTATTTGGGGATGACCGGCTACTATCGTCCGTTTGTGAAGAACTATAGTACTATAGCTTCCCCATTGACAGATCTAACTCGACTGGACACCCCTTGGGAGTGGACTGAAAAGTGTGAGGCAGCCTTCAGGAAACTGAAGTATGCCCTGACACACTATGAGGTTCTTAAACTTCCTGATCTTGATAAGCCGTTTGTCGTGACCACAAACGCCAGCCAATATGGCATAGGCGCGATCCTTGCGCAAAAGGAGGGGCCCAAGTTGAGACCTATCGAGTACATGAGCACAAAGATGCCATCTCAGAAACTAGCTAAGTCCACTTATGAGCGTGAGCTCTATACCCTGTACAGAGCGCTGGTACATTGGAAACACTATCTCCTTGGCAGATTCTTTTATGTGAGATCTGACCATGAGACCTTGCGCTGGATCAAGACTCAGCCTGTACTCTCTGACGCACTCAAGCGATGGATACAAGTTATAGACATGTATGACTATCAACTTGATCCAATCGAGGGAGAGTACAACAAAGTGGCTGATGCGTTATCTCGCCGGGCGGATTATCTAGGCGCACTAGTGACTGAATTTGGCATATCTAGCGACTTAACTCGATCATTGGTGGATGCCTATCAGCAAGATCCAGTTATGTCTGAGAACATCCGTAGATTCCAAGCAAAGGACAAAAAAACTTTGGGCGAATTTAGGATGGTAGACGGCTTGTTTCTTGATAAGGCAAGGAATAAAAGGTTGTGTGTTCCCAGTAGTGAGTCATTGCGCAATTTATTTTTAGGAGAATGCCATGATGCAACTGGTCATTTTGGCTACAAAAAGACATCAGCGAACTTAGTACAAAGATTCTGGTGGCCCTCTATGATGCAAGATGCAAAACGATACGTTGAAACTTGCCAGGTTTGCCAAAGAGACAAACCAAGGACTCAGGCTCCACTTAGGCTGATCAAGCCCGTGCCGATTCTTGAAGGACCAGGTCAGAGTGTGTCTATGGATTTCATGGACACCCTTGTGACCAGCATGTCTGGAAAGAGGCACATCTTTGTTATAGTGGACCGTTTTACTAAGTACGCAAGACTGATCGCCATGCCAGAAACAGCTAAAACTGACTACGTCATCAAACTGTTTACGGATAATTGGGTACGTGATTTTGGTTTGCATACGTCCATCGTTAGTGATAGGGATGTGAGATTCACAAGTGAATTGTGGCAGTCAACCGCTGAACATATGGGCACCAAACTCCAAATGACCTCAGGGAATCACCCTGAGTCAAATGGTTAGGCAGAACAGATGAACGGGGTAGTACAGCACCTGCTTCGGCATTATATTAAGCCAAGTCAGGATGACTGGGACGAGAAGTTACCAAATCACCAGCCTGTACAACAATGTTGTGCTCAGTACTACCGGTATGACTCCCAACCAGCTACATCTTGGTTGGAAGGCCAAAACTGCACTTGATTTTCTGCTACCAGAAAGACAACCCACTGCAGCACCTGGCAGCATAGACTTTGTGGTCAAATATGAACAGATGCTGCAGCAGGCCGTTGAACATATTAAGAAGTCTCAGGATGCTATGATCGCATCTGAGAATAAGCATAGACGGCCCTCTAACTTTCAGGTAGGTGATAGAGTCTGGGTAAAGTCATCTGAACTAGGTCAGGAGATGGGGATATCCAAAAAATTGATGCCACAGTATTTTGGGCCCTGGGAGATCTTGGACATTGTAGGGGATCAACCAGATGGGCCTTCATACGTCATCCGTATCCCTGCACACTTGCGCACCTACCCTGTGTTCCATGCCTCCAAGCTGGCACCTTTCGCTGCCACTGATCAGTTTCCTTCAAGAAGGTCAATGCTGTCCCCAACCATGGACGGCGAGGTGGACATCGATCAGATTGTGGAGCATCGAATGATGCCTATTTCTCGACCATCAGGCAGAGGGCGCCCTCCTAAACCGAGAATGCAATATCGTGTGAGCTTCAGACATCACCTCGATCCCAAGGAAGATCACTAGTTCACACGAGAGGAGCTCATGAGAACCGCACCTCAAGTGATTGCAGGCTATGAAAGAGAAAAAAAAGGGAAGATGCCTGCAAAATAAGAGACTTCTCAGAGGACTAACGAAGTAAAGGAGGAGGGAATGCGAGGATCAGGGTCCTCGGTAGCCCTAAGGGGCCCTGTTTGCAGCATTGCCCGCCCTAAGTGAAGGCGGGCCTGACTTATCGCAAGAGCCCCTCTACTGTCAATTTCATATTTGGGGTCCAGGCAGTTGCGACGCGCCAGTTGGTTGAGAGAAACTCAGGCCGGGCCACAAAGACATTTCCACGGCCCTCCGGACTTTTCTACAGAATGCAGGCCCTGGGCGTGGCCCAGCAGCCCAGTAGCTGCTGTACACAGGCAGCCTCCTGGGGCCTTCCGGAAGCTTTTGGGCCCAGGCCAGGGCGGCCAGGCAGGGCAAACAGGCCAGCTCTTTCCATAAAGGAAAGAGCTCTCCGCTGGCTGGGGCATTGGGTCACTTGCTGGCTGGCGGCAGCACTGCTGGAGCGATTGCTCGCGGGCTGGCTGCCAGCATTGGAGCAAGAGGCTGCGCACGTGCGGTCGCGTGAAGGAGCAGGGCGCTGCTGAGGGCAGCGCCATAGCCAGCCTCCATAGCGGGCTGGGCTTGGATACACAGTGAGGCGCAGGGGTGGTCTTCGGGTGTAAGAGAGGACAGACGTGGGTGTAAAGTCAGGGAATAGGTGAAGGAGGATGATGATGATGATGTGAGGGCACTTACCTTGTATTGGCGATGGTCTGCATGGGCGACATCTTCAAGTACTTTGGGTTGCTGCTGATGTCAACAGTTGCATTGTCAATTAGTAGGCTGTAGTAGCTGTGCTAGGAGTAGGCTGGGCGCTGAGCGCCAAGTGCGAGTGTGAAGGGACTGGACTCGTATTGATGAGGAGAGAGTATGCTCTCTGTGACATTGGTTTTCAGTACTACGAACCTCCATTGGTGTATTATTGGTGCAATGCTGTTCTCTGGACACAGTGTGACTATTTGGCTTTGAATGTGATGGTGTAATCTGGAATTGTCATCTTGCTGTTGCTTATTTTCCTTGCAAAATAAAAAATGTTTTTTCAATTTCATTTTTTAAATTTTAAATTTGGTAAAGAATTTCGATGCGACCCTGAGGCAAAAGTTGTTCAGTTTATTTCTCTGCATAACATAACTTTTTTTTCAGAAGTTTTGCATTTTTTTATTTTTTTTTGCTGGGACCTTGTATGGTCCTTGCACAACCGGGCATACGGAAAGTGTCAAGAAAGGTGGACCTCCAGCTGATGCTGGATGTGGAGGGAAGGAAACAATCAGAGAGGGGAGATATATAGAAGGGGAAACAATCAGAGGGGAGATATATAGAAGAAGATAGACAAGCAATGGCCGATTGCTCTTTACACGCAAAAACAATATTCCATTAGTGAATCCAGCGTGTACACCAAGCTCGAATCATCGCGCACGCGTTCCTCTACGTTTCAACCGGGTGCGCTCCGGTCTCATCAGGAGGCTTGCCACTAGCCCAGAGCCTTACGGCCCACCAGTACACTGCCACCCTACGAGCGAGTGAGGACCTGTCTGGCCTTGCCCTCATTTATGCTGTTGCCTTCCCTTCCGCGTGCACTGCCCCTAACTTCTAAGCTCTGATTGGCTAGAACAATCCAACCTCGAATCCCAGTAAGGTCCTTGGTAGCCGCTCAATCCTTCTTGGGCGGGCTCTGCACACGCGCCGGACTGCCACCGAACTCCCAGGTAGAACTCCCAGGTAGCTCACATGCGTTTCCACCTGGAAATTCGAAATTCCAACGTTGTAAAACTTTCCGCTCAACTATTTTCCCGCCTGAAACCCGTTAGCCCTATTTTTCCGCCCTTTCTCTACACGTCTTAATTCTAGTCCGTTGGGAGTTCGACACGGACTTTTCCCGTATTTTCCCGCTTCCTTACTCTGAGCCGTGTTGGCCTTTCTTCGGGCCAACGCGTGTCTAACCGCTTGTTACTGTACACCCGCTTTCTGCGGGGCCTACCCGGGTTGCATCCCTTCAAAAACTAAAGTACATCTTGATCCAGATCCAATGAATAAATAAAGAAATACGATTCAGGAGTAACACGCTCTCCCCCCCCCCCTCCTTTTTTTTTTCAATATCCCGCCTGAATCCGTAGTACCTACTACCTCAGCCCGCCTATCGTACATCTTCATTCGAATTAAATCAAACCATACAAGTAAGTCCCTACTATGTGTCGGTCCTATCAGGAAAAATACGCACCCTTCCTAATTCCTGACCACCCCAATTACAAGATCCCAGGTGCATACTATTATTTGGCCGTAATTCCTACTCACCTCCCCCCCCGGCCCGTTTTTTTGTCGTTTCCCCGCGTACAGTGAAATACCATGCTATCGAGGAGCGCTTTCCACGGCTCCTCGTCAGCAACGGTACCCCTGGCAAATTTCGCCAGGGAGATATATAGGAGGGGGTAAGAGAGGAGGGCAGGGGGGCGGGGTTTTGTGGGTTGAAAACCCGATTTTCATGAGCTGGCTTTCTACTCTCACCTTTTTTGTCGGTTTTTTTTTTTTTTTTGGGGGGACAGCTGCTCTCGCCAACAGTTGCCCTTTTCCTCTTTTTTCCTTTTTTTTTTTTTTTTTTTCCCGGAGGACGAAAGTTCCAGCGGTGTATTCATGGGGACCTGGAGACACTCCACGCTGCCCTTCTCTACTTAACATCGACCTTTTTTACTTCCTTTTTCGATTCCCCACCCATTTTTGTTCCCAACCTACGGTTTCTCTATTTCTCCACCACCCAACTTTTTTCCTCCCCAACCAATTGATACACACTCCCAGATAATTTTGGCAATGAAAAACATTTTTTCGTGATTAATCCACGCAACAATAGTGTTTCAAAAGGCTGTTGATTAGTGGTTGATCATGCATGATTTTACTGCAGACCGCCCCAATCAATCATGACCCCACCGAAAGCGGTTCCCCATGTCCAATCCTACGGTCCGATCATAGACCGAATACGGTCCGATCATAGACCGAATACGGCCCGATCATAGACCGGATACGGTCCAATCATAGACTGGATAAATATCTTCCGTCTGGCAATCTAAAGCGAAATCCGGATAAACATCAGGTGATTCAGGATTAATCATCCATTATTAGATAATAATAACCATATACACGACTTAGTTATTATGCCAATCATGCACATGCATATGCATGATCAATGCACGGTCCTCATGCATGATGATAGCAATCAATCCTAGCTTGCCAGACGAGGAAGAGATTGTTTTGGACTTGTAGACTTTCGACTGATTGATTGATTGATTGATTTTGATTGATTGATTGACTGATTGATTGATTTTGATTGATTGATCGCCTGCGAAAAAGAAGACTGATTGTCCAGCTGATAGACTTGGATTGACGAATTGATTTGCGATCGACTGATCGATTATGATTGATTGATTGATTGAGTCTGATTGAGTCTGATTGATTCTGATTGATTCTGATTAATTCTGATTGATTTGGATTGATACTGATTGATTCTGATTGATTCTGATTGATTCTAATTGATTGTGAATCGTTGATTTTGATTGCTTTCGATTGATTTCGATTGCTTTCGACTGATTTTGATTGATTCTGGTTTGTTTTGGACGCTTTTGAATGGTTTTTCTATATTTTGAGTTGACTCTATTTGATTTTGACTGATTGAGCGATTGTTATCGATTCTGATCGATTCTGATTGATTCTGATTGTTTTCGAACGATTCGATATATACGTATACATATATTGTCACATTGTGAATCAGAGCGCAAAAAAGGGAAAAGAAAAAAGGAAAAGGAAAAAAGGGGGAGGGGGAAGAGGTAAGGAAAGCTCCAC